>VWZG01012361.1:1715300-1776026 GCA_013396735.1 Grallaria varia | reverse complement strand
GGGGGGGGGCATAAATTAGGAAGAAAGCTCTTCTGCTAATACGAGTCGTCATTAAAAATAGCCCGGTGGCAACACAGGGATGGTACTCCCGAGACACTTGCGGTGGTACAGATGTGCTGGAGAGGCGTCTTTCCTGTAGTTAAAAGGCACCGTGTCATTCCCAGGGAGCGAGCGCAGCCGGGGCTCAGTGACTTGCGCTCAGTGACTCCGCTCCCGGCCGCGGGCACCGAGGGGGCTCCCGGCGCTGCGAGTGGCCGAAGGAGGGGCAAACCCCACAACAGCAACTCCGCTCCGGGGTTTTGATTTCTTTTCTTTTCTTTTTTTTTTCCCCCCTCAGCAATGGGATTCAAAGGCGGGGGCTGCGGGGGGGAGGCCGGTCTGTTCCGTGCGCCGTTTCTCGGCGGCGAGTGACGCTTTCGCTTTAGCCGGAGCCCGGCGAGCGCCGCGCCCGCGGGACGCTCGGCAGCGGCGGCAGCGCTGCCGCTTGGGGCAGTTTTCGCTGGAGCCCCGAGGTCGAGCCCGGCTTCCGTTCAAGTAGCACTTTTACGGGGGAGATTTCTCACTCTGCCTGGTCACGGCCAAGCTGGGCTTGCATCAGAGTTTCCATTCTAACTCCCCTTGTTACAGGGGCAGAGAGCATCCAGCGGCATCTCCTTCAGGCTGGGAACTGGGCAGCCCTGGGCACCCTTGCTGAGTTTTTGGCCTTTTCTCCTTCGGCTTCTGCCACCTGCCTCCACTTCCCATTGCTTCCTGCAGTACCCAGAAGCAGCAGCGGTCCCCGTGGTGCCTCGCTGAGGACATCAGGGTGCTGGGAATGGGGTCATCTCCCTGGGACCCCTCTCCCACCATCGGCCAGAGGGACTACCTCCAAGGGAGGCCTTGTCATCCTCTTCCCTTGCTTGTCCTGTCTGGGTCACAGCTCTGGGGACCTGCACGGCAGCCGGTGGCAGTGGTGGTGGCTGCCGGGGTGGCAATGTCTTGGTGACAGCCTGCCTCACCTCCACTGGCTGACAGCAAGTGGCTTCACTATGGGGGGGAAAGGTGGTCCCGTGGTGGAGAGGGTCGCTGGAGGGAGCATGGGAAGCCCCCAGCAGCGCTCGTGTTGGCTGTGGGACGTTCCTCACCGGCTCGGGGTGGCTCCTGGACACCCACGAGGTGCCTGTGTGGCATGCGGAGGAGCAGCAGCCTGGCCCTGCCTTTGGGGTGCTGTGGCAATCCCGCTGGCGGGTGGGTCAGCCCCACGCCCCCCTCTCTCGAAAACACCCTCCACGCTGCAGAGAGCTCCTCACCAAGCAAGGGGTTGAGCCCTCATGTGCCACCCTGCAAAGCAGTGGCGATGCTTGAACAGGGGCAAAGCTGCTGGGAAATGGTCCCCTTGGAGTTGACGGGGGTATTTCTGGTCACACTGGAGCGGCTCTAAGGAGCAGGAGCGGAGGCAGGAGCAGTGCTGGCCATCGCCACAGGTGCCTTGCACCCCCCCACCCCGTGGGCTGTCCCTCTCCAGCCTCTTCATGTGTCCCCCTGGCAAAGCTCCTGGGATGAGAAGCAACCCTTCTGCCTGCGTGCTGGCGGGCAGGGCATGAAGCGGTGTGAAGTTATTCAGCTGGCCCTGTGAACTGCAGTTGGATGTTGAAGGCCCTTGAAGCTGAAGGTGCTGCTTGGCAGCGAGGGGAGCTCTGGGGCTGGGGTTGTTACCCCTGCTCCCCAGGGGCACAGGACAGGTTTTTAAGGTATATCAGAGTCACTGTGTATTTTTCCCAGGTGAACTGCACCCCTGGAAAGAAGTGCCTCGTCTTTTACAAAGCACTGCTTAAATAAACAGTACCCCACTATAATTTTTTCTTTTGAAATTAACTCCTTCAGGCCATGAGGCTTCCCCGTCCCCACACAACTGCCAGGACTTTTAAAGGGGAAAAAAAAAATGTCTGGGAGAGAAAAGTTTCGCCTGACAGAAGAGAGCCTGTGAACTCTCCTCTTCTCCGTGGCTCTCGAGGATGGGTTTCGGGAACAGCCTGCCCATTTCAGAGCTGGGTGCTGCCACATGAGAGTTACTTAAAAGGAGTTTTGTGCATATTAATATGTGTGCAGTGAGGCCAGGCTGCACACAGCATGGGGACAGCCGATTCCCTGCCTGAATTCAACTATCTTGTTTTCTAATCTAACCTACTTTTTTTCTTTTGCCTCTTTTTTTTTTTTTTTTTGTCAGAGGCCAGTGCTTTGCAGGAACCTGTTCTCAGTGCAATCTCAGAGCTTTTTGTGGGTGTCTGATTTCTGTAACACATTTTGGTTTCCATTATGAATGTAATGTACAGAGAACATCATGACACTGCTTTAGGTATATGTGATCTTATCTACCTGACATTTAGGGTTTTTTTAACCGTCCAATTCACCTCATTTGCATAAAAATCACATGATTTTCCCTTTATTCCTCCTTTTTTTTTCATGCATCATCATAACAAACTACTCAGGTTGTTTTCTGCCTATCAGCATGAGCACAGGGCCCAACTCTCTCCCCTTCATTTCTCCCCGATGGTGGCTGGGGATGTTAAAGGTGGCGCTTGGAGGGGACCTGTGATCCCAGACAGCCACTGAAATCCTTAATAAGCAGTACAGTTTAACTTCCAGGAAAACAAAGCAGCTGAGCATGCATGCCATCCGGTTCTTGCTAATTTAAATAGACGAGAATTCTTTTTATTGATAAGGAAACTCCCCCGGAACAACCCCCTGGATCCCAGCAGGCTCCCCCTGCCACAGCCGTCCTCATTACAAAACAAGGCCGCAATTAAAATAAACTCCAAGAGCTAAACAAACTGCTGCCTCTCGCTGGTCATGTGTTGGCTTTAGTCTTTAATGCAGAACAAAATATTTTCCTGGGTATCGGAAGAGGCATGGGATCCGGCTGGGAGGAGAAGAGGGAGCAGCAGCCGGGTGTATGGGAATGGCAGGGAGTGGGGTGCTGTGATGCTCACCGGGGCTCCTTTCTCTTGCTTTCTTTTCTTCGTTTTTCTTGTTTTAATTTGAGTGTTTGTGATCTGACTCTGTCTTTACTGCAAGGGAAAGGGCTGGAAGTGGAAAAACTTGAATGTCGTGGTAAGGCCTGGCTGTCCCAGCACGCCCTGGGCACACCTGACCGTACCTTGCCCCCGCCCAGCATGGCTCCCACTCAGCCCACCTGCCACTTGCCCACCCACAAGCCCCCAGCCCAATCTGTGATACTCCCATCGCTCCCCACGCAGAGGCTTTAGATGGCCGGAGATACCACTCGGTGCCTGCCAGCATCTGGAGCCGGACTGGTGCTGGAGGGGGAGCAGAGGGTGTGCTGGAGGACAGCACCGGGGGGATGGAGAGGTGGCTGTAGGGGGGACAGCCAAAGGCTGCCGTGGGGTGTGCGGCCGGCCCGCAGTGCCCCCGTGCCTGACACAGCTCCTTGTGCTGCCCGAGAGCACATCGTCACCTCCTGCCATGTGCAGACACCCCGTGTGCAATAACAACAACTTGCACTCGGACCGACACCCCGCGAGGACTCCTCCGACGATGGAGGGCTGTGCATCCACCCTGTGTGCAGAACAACCCCCAGGACAATATTCCTGCAGAATTGCCCAAATAACTGGCATATCTGCTTGGCGGTTGCTGCCAGGAGACAGTGCAGACTTGCCTGTCAGAAATGACTTTCCTCCCACATAGGAGCAGGATATCTGCCTGTCTGCCTGATCTCCCAAACACTGGCTGTGCATAAACATCAGTTACTGGGAGGAGGGTAACATCGTCCCCATCCCACTGAGCACCAACAGCCTCGTGTCAGTTCTGCCCCGTCTTTGATTTAAAAGGGAAACTTCATCCAAAAGTTTTCCAGCTGCAGATAATTACATCCCACCTCTCCCTGGTCCCAATCGATTTTTAACCAGTTATGGACCAAAGCCCATCTGTGCCTTGGTGGAGCTGTTCTGGGTGAGAAGCCTGGCAGGGCACGTGGTGGGGGAACCTTCACCCAGTCAGCATCCCCAGCCCACTCCCTTGCTTGGCCCCTAATCTTGTCATCGTGGCACCCACGAAACTATGAAGTGTGTGACCCGTGGAAGCTGAAAATCCCTGGCCTGTGGCTGAGCAGCACCACTGACCTCCTCCCTTTGCAGCAGATCTGTCAGCTTTCAGCTGTCAAGATTAAACAAACCTCAGTAACCCATACAGATACTTTTCTGATAAGAAGTTATGCTGCTGTAGTTCAAACTTAATGCGTAAGTTGGTTTGTTGGGAAAAAAAAATAATTAAAGGAATAAAAGGCAGTGCTTGCTTTGGATGGTTTATAGTGTTATTTATTACTCTTATGCCTCAGATAATCTTGCAGATCCCTGATATTAAAGAGCAGCAGAGAACCTAAGAAGAAGGATGATGCCTCAAACTTTTACGGGCACAAGCACATTATAATTAAAAGAGGGATTTGCATTGATCCTGATAATTTTCGAACAGACCTCTAAAGTTCATGCTAAACTAGCCTGTTTTTTTTTCCTGTTGTTTTTTAATAATTCCCCGGACGCCTCAGCCAACAGAGTGCTATGTGAATTTCAATTTCTCTCTTCAAATAAAACATCGACGTAATTTTTATATTCTTTGAAATGATCTGTGCAATTTTGTTCACGGAAACACTTTGATTTGGACTTAAAGGATTTAGTGGCTGGATAGGAGGGTATCTGGAAGCGGTGGTGAAAATGGTAATTATTTGTTTTACTGCCTTCTGAAATTCTTTTATTTCTCTGTACTATCTCTAAAAGCATGTCTGGCAATAACAAGCTGTCTCTGAAAAGAATTCAATTAAATGTATTGCCAACAGAATATTTTATAATTTTTTATACCAGTAGTTAGAGTGTTAAATAATATATTAGTAGATTTATAGACTACATTTAGGTACAACTATGAATAGCTACAGTAAAAACTCAGAATATTCATGTGAAAAGGTGGGGGGGGAAGTTTGGGTTCTGGGTTTTAAGATTTTTTTTCATCATCCTTCTTATTTGAGTTTCAGTTTTAGGACTTAAAAAGAACTAGATTTTCACATCTTTTTTCTGTTTTTCTCAAATGACAAGAATAAGTTAGCTGTTTTTTGAGACAAAAATTCCCGTGAGATTTCTCCTTGTTTTAAATAATTAAATATTAAGGGAGTGAAAAAGAAGCAGGCAGATCCTACGATACGGACATGAATCGAATGGGATATTTATTTGCATAGGTACGTGGCAAATAGGAGAGGATCGATCCCGAAGCTGCATGAAATTGCCAGTTACTCCATTACAGTGTTACAAATAGATTATTACCCATAAGAATGTAACTCTTAATGTCCTAAAAATAATTTAACGCTAGGATTATTTTTATTTAATCTGGTAAATGACAAATACATTTTTGATTCCTATAAAGCAGAAATGAAACGTCTCCCAAGACCTGGGAACTAAACCCGACTGCTCCCCCCTGCCCTATTTTTTTATTGACATTTCTTTCATTTTTTTTTTTTTCTTTTTTTCTTCTTTTCTTTTTTATTTCCAAAGTCTCATTGGCTCTTCTGAATTTTGCAATTCCTTTCTCCTTCCTTCTTCCTCCAGCAAAACACTTTTCATCAGAAAATGTGATACATTTTCCCTTCGGAGACTCCCTGCAAATTGCCTCTCTCCCTCCAAACAAGTTTCGAGGATCAACAAGTTAACCTTCAGTAAGTTTACAAAGGTACAAGTGGGCTGCTTAAGAGGTGAATCATTAAACATAAGGTGAAGTAGACGACTGCAGAAGGTTTCAATTAACGTGACAGTCGAGGCAGCCTTTGCCTATCCGGGAAGGTTTGCTTTTATCGTCAGAGTCGTGCTGGGAGCTGCGTCCATCCCAGGCACGGAGGGTTGGTTCCCACTGCCTTCATTCTGCATTCCCAGGGCTGCTGCTGCTGCTGCTGCTGCTGCTGCAGTCCTCACTCCTGCGAACAACGCCACCGGGTTCAGCAAGATAAATTCAACCGTGACAGCATTAAATATGGGAAAGGAGCCAAATCTCCTTTATGTCCCATCCAGGCTGAGATCAAGGAGCCCGCCTCAGACCTGCCTTCGCCCAGTGCTCCTCATTACCCTGGCCTGAGGAAGAGCAGGATCAGGCCCACGACCTTCCCCATTGCTTTCCCAAATCCTGCTCACTCCCATTATTTTTTTTTTTTTAAAGTGGCTTTGTTTTAATATTACGGCATATTTAATATGCAGCCTCGGGGTGGAGGGAGGAATGTGAGATCCTTGCTGAGTGGTGAAAATGCTGTCCCGGTGCTGCCTTGTCCCCACAGCCCCGTGTCTGCTCATCGTGAGACACGTCCAGCCCTCTTGCCAAAATTCCCGGGGGTGCCCAGGGACTGTTTGCGCTGGTGCAGAGCCTGTATCTATGCACAGAGAATGAGCAGCCCGCAGGCAACTGCCCTGCACGAAGGTCCCACTTACCACAAGGAGCATGTGCAACCTTGGGCTTTTTTTTTCTCCTGGCTTTGTGGAGTACAGGCAGCAGGGTGGTGAGGCACGAGGAAGGAAGGGGTCAGCCTAGATATTCCCCTGCCATAGAACAATGTTGTGGCCTATTTTGGCATTTCCCTGATTTAAATTTTAAGTGTTTCTGGGGTTTATATTTCGCTCTGGCGCGTTCCTGTATGCCAGTCCTGAGTGTGGATGAGATCGTCTCCACAAGGATGCTCCAGCGATTGGGTTAATTCCCTTCTGCTAATTCCTTACATAATCATGTGGGCTCAGATCCTCAAAAGTATTTGTGTGCCTGCCTCCCTTGGAAATCAGAGAGTTTAATTGTCTGCTAAAATTATTGTGTTTTGTTTTGAAAGCAGAGCAGGAAATAACAAACTTGGGTTTTATGAGATTTGTTTGCTTCTCTGTGGTCACAGAGCATTTTATCTACCTTGGCAAATAAATTTCCAGTTAAACAATGTAGTGCCCAGATTACAGATGGATTTTTCGAGAGTGACCAGTGGGAACTTGGGTGCCAACATAGGTTAGGGAAGCTGGGTCTTGGCCTCTTGGTGCTTCTGGTCCCAACTGGAAAAATTCATGTAGGACAATGGTGCATTTTCGAAAAGATGCTGGAGGGAAGAATCCATTAAAGACTGTAAGATGCTGAGATACGAGGATAATAGAGATCACGTCAGTGAGAGATGCTGTCTATTACAGATAATGATTGCACAGCTGACTGCATCTCCCCCCCTGGAAATGGCTCCTTTCTTAGTTTCATTTTTGGCTATATGACCCAAAAGAATTCTTCTCACTCCTTGGCATTTGTCCCCTTCAGATATTTCATGCGATACGGAAGAAGGAGGAAACAAAATACCATGACATTGAAGTTTATTGCCGATTCTGCTCACGTCTGTTGAAATCAGCACTAAAACCTCAGCCTGCAGGACCCGTGCTCTGTATTTTTCTTGTCTAGGTAATCGCGATGGCAGCAGGGGGAGGTAAGTAGAAGGAAAAAGGACTGGTTTTATTAGGTGTTAGGAGAGCTTATTAGAAAACGTGACAAAAAAAAAAGCAATGAAATTATGAAGACGGGAATTAAAACAAGTGATGAAATCCAGTCCCTGCTGACTGCAAGGGGACACTTCTCACGCACCCTTTCTTGGTTTGGAAGATGCCCAGGCATTGATAAACATTTTACGAGAATTCGACTCCACAGCAGCAAGCGGCGGCGAATACCAGGAGAAAATATACTCGTGTGCCAGGATCAGCCCAGCAGCTTCAGAGGCAGCGTTTAACCTGCTGCCTTGCAGCCTCTGGGCCCTGTTTGGGTTTGTTGTCAGCCAGCAATTTGGATCTGCACTATACCTGGGTTATATTTAGGCCAATTAAATTAATTGCTGGAACAGACAACCCTTTTTAGACCTAAGGCACTTTTTGCCCCCCTTCTCGATACTGTAGGGCTGATGTAGTGATTTTGGGGCTTTGGTTTGGCAGTCAGAGCTTGTGTGTATTTTACGTAAGAAACAGCAGCAGCGATGGATGCTGCTAGACAAATATTTGGTTAATTTTTTGTAATTATTAGTAATAACAATACTCTGCTCTCTCAAGCGCCTTTCATCTCTGAGTGTTTTTGAAACACTGGTAAAGTGATGCAGCTCCGCTTTAGGGGCTGTTATTAGTTTTAGCTCCATGTTGTAGATGTGGAAAGTGAAGTGGAGGGTGGTGGGAGGATCGGAGGTGCAGCAGAGTTGGGGAGCAGTGCCTTGAACAGCAGCCAGGAAGGGCTACCAGAAGCAAAGCTCTGGCCACTTCCAGAATCTCGGTTGACCTGTCCTGTGAGGCAAACTTATCATGCTGTGCTGATATTTGGGCCAGCTCCTGGGCCAGGTGCCTGAACTTTCCCTCCTGGAAGGTTCAAATACATCCTGTCCTTGGCCACCAGCCCATGTCATCTCCCTTCATTTTCAGAGGTGATGGGACAAGACGGTTTCATGTGGTTCCCCTTCCCAGCTCTCCTGGTGACAGGAGTCCACATGCCCATGAGATGAGAATGGTCCCTCAGTGACCAAGAACAGGGGGGACCTGCTGGATTTTGGAGCCTGGTTCCCACGTCTCTGGGTTACCCCATTGTCTTTGGCCAGGCTGGCTTTTTGCCCCGGTCTGCCTGTTGCAGGACCTCTTTCCCCACATGCTTCTTCCAGTTTCCGCCCTGTGTTTTTTCACAGACCTTTGGTCCTCCACCATGCTTAGGTCAGCTCTGTACCAGCTCTGTCCTTCTGCTCTGGTATTCTCCAGGTCTCTTGGACTTCTGTGTCCAGGCTGGTCTTGCTTGGAAATGGGTAGCAAACTCAAGAATTTGGGATTATGCCTTAGGAGATCTCATTCCAAAATGATTTAGTAGATCTCTCCCCACTTCTGACTGACTGATCCTCGCTCCTATTTTTGGCCCTGGCGCAGAGGTAGCAGAATGTACCATGTGTCCTGCAACCTGGCCACCAACCCAGCAGCCTGCCTTTCACCTTCATCAGCAGCCCCTTCCGCAGTTAGTACTTGGGGCTTTGGTTCATGACCCTGGCTGGATACAGCTGTGGTGCCTGGAGAGGTTGCCATTCCACACTGTAACTCATGGATGTGTGCTGAGGACACAGATCTCTCAGGAGAGAAGCCTCTGAGATTTCGGGACATGGATCATGATTTACGTGGGCTCTTCCAGTCTGCACCTTCTTTTAGTAGGGTTCTGCCATGTCAGCTAGGCTCTATGTCTAAAATTAGGATGGTTAAGTTCTAGATCTAATCTTGGGTAAAAAAACCCCACAAACCAAACCGAAAACAAAACCAGAAGAAAAACAACAAAAGAGAAAAAAATTAATAACCTATAATTTCTATTTTATTCTATTCTGTTCCATTTTGATCCGCCACAAATATGTCTTCCCAGCAAGTTCCCCAGGTTAGGCCTTAAGTGCCAGCACAGAGATCCTGGCTGTAATGCTGAAATTAGTTGAGCCCAGCAGATCGTCAGAGCTTCAACCCAACACAAGGATTCAATCATCTAAGTATATTTCAGCTCCCAATTGACCTGGTACTTCTCTCTGTTATTATCTGTGCACAATCTCTCCTGCTGTGCCAAGATTCCTGTGTTCTTCATTTCTCTTCTGTCTCTGATGCCACAAAGTCAAGTGAATGTCTTCAAGGAAATCTCAGTAATAAAACCTATTTCCTCTTCCCAGCTGCAAAGAGAAAGCAGAGTAATAGTTTCTTTATCCATCAGGGACCGGTTAATGCCTCGCTCCTCATCATCACCAAATGCAACTAATAAAGGAGTAAAGGCGATTTGGCAGTTTAATGCAGCAGCTAATTTTGTGCCTGCTGCCCTGCCAGAAAATATTTTCACTTTTGGGTGATGCCAGAACAGCAGAGCTGATTAATTAGCCTTCTCTTGAGCAGGAAAAGCTCAGCTAAGATGCCTGCAGCCCCCAGACATCCCAGACATCCCAGGCCAACCTTGTTAGTAGCCAGCATTCCCAGTATCTCAAGGATTCATCGGTCTGTCTGTCTGGGTAGGGCAAAAATACGTCAGTGCAGAGCTTTCCCTCGGGAGGGAGCAGGTCTATTATACAGATCAGGTCCAGCTCTGTCAGTGAGAGAACTGGCTAGAGAATGCTCATCGCATGAGATGCTGGCCAGGCACCACTGTGGTGGCTCACAGCAGGTCGCTGCAGAGCTCAGTGCTGCATGTGAGGGAGGCAGTGCTCAGACTTACATGTCCCCTTGCAGATCCAGCTCTGGAGGGGTCAGCACTGCAGCTGTTGCACACAGGTGTGGAGCTCTATGGAAAACCATTCTCAGGAATGTAAATATATTTGTGCAATGAACAGAAATGCAAACCACGGAAATCCCAGCCTTGATGGGGAGTGTCTCAGCAGGGACATTCAGACTCATTCATTGACTTCAAACAGTCACATAGGTGGGAGACATCAGCCACAGGGGAGTGCAGCCCCCAGAGCAGCATGTGCCACAGGACCACAACAAGCAGAGCCCCCGTGCTCTACATGGGTCATTGACTCCTCCTGAGCTCTCCCTGCCCTGCCTTCATCTTCCACAAAGTGTTTAACAGCAGCATAAGCCATGGACGAGTTAATTAAACTCAAGGACAGGAACAGATTGTTTCTGTAGGGCCTGGTCATCTTCCTTTCCATATAATTTCACAGAGGTAATGCCTGAAAGACTTTGCAAGACCAGGAACTCAGTGAGGGTGTTCATAGGCAGAGAAACTCCCTCCAAGCATGTGATATGTAGGATCCTGTGAAACAATTCCTTTGGTCTTGGTGGGTCTGTCTTGATGCTCAGTAATGATAATACTGAAAATTTCAGTCTGGAGTCTTGAACAGCATCTGCAGTCTGAAGGCTGGTGAGGGATGAGCAGTTGTGAACAGGAGAGCAGGGGGATGGCATGATGTGCTTCCCCTCTGGACCTGCCACTGGGCTACGGTGTGAACCTGGGCAGGTACCCCAATGTGAACATCTTCACTGGGGCTGGATAACTGCGGTGCTTTTGTAATGGGTGCAGAAAAACACAAGAGGCCCTTCAACTCATTCCAAAGGAGCAGTCCATGGTAGGCTGGTTGTGCCCTACAAACTCCTCTACAGACCATCCAGGTGGCCACATCAGGTGTGAGTACCAGCCTTGGAGGTGTTCAAACACAAACCCTATTTGAGATTCTTCTGGTTATTCCTGCCTTCTTGGGCTTTCCAAGCATCAATTCTATCAGCTCCACGTGTAAAGCTGAATTTTTCGACTTGGGTGCTTATTCTGAGACACAGGCTTAATTAACTCCATCCTTACGCACTGGAAAGCTTGAATGCATCCTTAGTAGGAAACAAGACCTTATACTCTACTGCAGGTCGGTGAGGTTTAATCCAGCCTGTAAAGTAATCCTGCCAGAGGGAAGCGCAGTGTCTCTTGGTTAGAGACCCAGAACAGCTGGTAATGGTTGAAACTCCGCATTTCAATGTGCCAGGCGGCTAAACTGCAACACAGACAGGGAAGACCTAGACCCAGCAAAGATAAGGTATTTCAACTGGTACAAAGTAGTCAGGTACAAAACCAGACTAGAAACACAAAGAAAGTTGGATCTCTGAGGTGGCGGTGCAGCCTGGTGATGGGGTGCAGCCTGCAGGCGCAGCATGACATCATGTACTACGGAGATAAGGGACAACAAGCACACAGAGAGAAAATGAAGAGTATCAGTTTCGCATTTTTCTGGGGTGAAACACTTTTCCATGTCAAACGTATTGTGCAGATGTTTCCTTCGCGCTGTATCCAACTTCACCATGAACGGAAAGAAACTGCTTTTATTCCACAAGCCAGCTTTGATATGGTTACGCCAGTTGGTATAAGACCCTCGGGATTTCTTAGGGGATGCAATGGCAATGCAGTTAGGAAGGGTGGCCTTGGCCCTTCCCGGGCATGGTGACGTGTGTGCATGATGAGGGTAGATGAGGCTATAGCAGCCCCCCTCTGCGTGATGAGAGCTGTGCCCAGCCTGGCTGTGGAGGGATGGATGGGCTGCCTGTTGTGCTGTGGCAGCGCTCTCAGCACAGGGCACAGACAGAGCTGCAGGGGCCGTGCACTGGCTGCGAGCTTCACAGAGACTGACAAATCAACACACCTTGATTTATCTTGCTTTCCCAGATGATATCTTGAAATGTCTCAATCCTGTTGCTCCAGCCCGACGTGGCAGATAACAGCTTGTGCATCGCTGGGACAGGGTTTAGGCAGTGGGTGAGTCCAGCTGGCAGGAAGCGCATTGTCTGACTGCGAGAGGATGGATCTTTCTGCTGTGGCAGTCACGAGATCAAGAAGAACTTTTTCTTCAGAAGAGTTTGTTGATTTTAAAAATAAAGCAGCCATGGCCTGTGCTCCCAGGAATGTCTGGGATCAGGAAAATTGAAAGATATTTTTCTGTTCCTAGTGCAATTTGCACTGTAAAACCTAAACAATGTTTGTTCCTCTGGACCTCCCCAGCTCCACACTTCTGTGGCATTTATCAACACAGTATTTTTATAAGTGACTTCCCTCCAGTTAACTAGCCTGACTTAAGTGGCATGGTGATAGTGCCAACTTCTGATATCTGACAGCTTCCCTCTTCTTACCCACACCATCCAAGCAGATCCAGGGAGTGCTCCACTCATGGAGCAAACAGCCTGACCTGAAGGAAGATTTTGGGATGAAACTAAAGCCCAAACCTGTAAAATCTTGTGCACCTGCTCCTGTTTAAGAGCATGAGTAATCTCAGAGAATGAACATATTATTGCTATAATTTATTCATATGCACTATTTCTATGGCACTCTCCCCCTATTATTTCAGAGTCTTGTAAACATTAATGAATGGTTCTCAGGTCCGAGCACATGGCTTCATTTGGGTGTTGGGTCACAGGGAATGATTAAAGTGATGGAAAAAATCAGAGGCTGGATTAAAAAAGTCTGGTTTTATTAAAGTTCCTTTGCATAGGTTCTGGAGCATAGAAAATTCAGGATACCCTAGTGGTGGTTTTTGAGACATTTCAGGAAATAGGAGCCATTTCCCAAGCTGCTCTGTTTCATCCCCTTCTGAAAGGTTCATGAAAGCCAATAGAGGTGGCTCCAAACCTTGCTGCCACTAAAGAGTTAATGCATATGGCTATAAATCAGACTTTCAGGTCATTTCAGGTGAAAACCCATTTTTTCCCATTTAACTTGCCTCTGAAAAAAATGTTGCTTCTAACCTTGGCTGCCTGATTTTACTGACCACTGCCATTTTCCCTGGGACGTCCGAAAGACAGGACTGGCTAAGGTCCAGCCAGGCTGGGATGTGTGACCACCTACCCGCGGGGAGTGCTCATTACCCCCAGCCCTGCGTACTGGTGCAGGGAAGGGGCTCCTGTGTCCCCCATTAAGAAGAGGAACTTCATCAAGGAGCAAAGCCCAAAGGATTGGTTTTCTGCGGCCATGTATGTGAGACAGGGACCTAATGCTGGGGGCTTGGAAGTGGCATTTTTGTCTCTGGATCCGTGACCTGGTTGCTGTGGGGTTGGGACAGGGTGTCTCATTGTGGGATCGAGACTTGGGGTGGGTTTCCTGACCTTCACACTGGGGTCTGCCTCGTGCTCTCTGCCATTGTGGGAAGGAGAGTGACCCTCACAACCTCAGCCAAGAGCTGGAGAACCTCCACCTGCTGCTTGATCACTCTTTTTGTGACACAACATCACAGGGGAACCTTGCCAAAATGTTAAAAGGACAGGGCTGCCCAAATACAACAGTCAAAGCTCGGGCTAGAAATGTATCTTCGGCAGTGAGAGGTTTGGTGCAAACGTCCAGCTGAATTAATTCACGCAGTGGCAAAGGGCTGGGAGATACCCTCAATTCCCAGGCTCAGAGCTGGGTATGGGTGAAGTTGTTTCACCTGAAACTTCCCTTGTGTGAAAAATGCAAATTTGGTGACAAATAGTTTTGAACATTATTGCTGGTTGAACTAAATTGTTTGTCCTGAGAAAAAAATTCCAAGAAAGTACATTTGCAATGTTTATTTCAGTTTGAAATTCCCCTCCATTTTACTTGTAAATAGCTCCAAATCAAAGCACAGTATTTTCTCCTCACCTTTCACGTTTTCTGTAATTTAAATTAACAGTCCTAGTCGCAATCTGAACTAATTCCCTCCTTCCTGGCTTTTCAGAACTGCTCATGAAACAAAACAACTCCAAATTCATTTTTTTCAGACAGCTCTCCTCTGAATCATTAGACACATTAACATCCACCACATAAATGAAACCACAGGCTATCAATGTTTTAAGACAGCTGTATTTCCCACCAGTCATTTGCATAGCATCACCTTTGTAGCACTCTGAATTACTCTACCAATATTTTTTTGGGGAAAAATGCAACTTACTGGTACTGGATCTAGAATTAGGAGACTGAAAATCCCCAAGCAAAACCCCAGCTGTGCTCCTTTCCACAAGTCCCATGTCTCTCTTCCTGTCTATGACCAGCACGGGGTGACCTTCGTCCCTTTTCCCTCTCTCCTCATTGTATCTGTTCCTAAGAAAGTGGCATCATCCTGTTTTCCTAACCTGTTGCTTTCTTCTCTTGCAAAGCCGTCCCACTGAAAGATCTGGTCCAAGGAAAGGTTTTAAACTCCTTTTCATCAGCAAAGCATGACCTTTCAGAGGGTTCCAGCAGCTATCTCTGCAAAATTTCCATTTTTGCCACCACTTAAGGTTTTCATCAAACTCCCATCTAACAAAGTCTTGTTCTCAGTAACTGGAAGCAGAAGCAATTCAGTCTTCTGGGCAGTGATATTTGTCTGCATCGAGAGAATTCTCCCGATTAGACAGAAAATGGATATTTCTTCCCTTGTAATATATACTTCTAGTGAAATCCCCCAGCTCAATTCTCCTCCCCCCCCACCTCCAAAAAATAAGAAGAGCAGAAACAGAAAATAATGAGACCAAAAAATGCTTTTCCTGCAGAAAGCACCGTTTCCTGGTGAGCTCTGCCACCAGCGCTCCCGCTCTGTCTCTTGGGAGGCAGTGGTTGAGAAGGTGCAGGAAGGCAGCAGCTCGCTCTGGTGGTTTGTGTGCAGTTCCTGCCAGCTTTCTGACTCCCACACCCCCATCTGCCCCATGGAAGTGCAAGGTTTTGCTTTCCCCACTGTGGGAACAGAAGGAGATGAGCCTTTTGGGGAGGGATTTATTTCCCGCAGTCAAGTGGAGATGAAGACAATGGTGGGGCCAATGCTTTGCTCTGCTCTCCAGGGAGCTGTGTCTTCTCATCGGGGATGGTGATGGAAGCGGCCCAGCTCCCTCCACCCCAGGTCATGCTGGTATGTGCAGAAGGGCAGGCAATTGAGGACTGTGTCCCTGTGTGGAGGGGTTTTGTGCACGCTCCTCAGGTCTCGTGCCTCCCACCGGATGGAGGAGGCTCTGCGTGGCCCTCGGGCTGGCACACAGCGCTCACTGCAGTGAGCTCACCCCACCGCCTGCACCCAGGTGGAGATTGGGCAATATTTAAGGAAAAAAATATGGGGGTGGAAAAAAAGGGAAACGAGAAAGAAAAAGAAACACGAAGGGGATGATGATGAAATGCCTGCCCTGCCTATCAGGGCAGGGGCAATGCGAGCAGCGCTAGCAAAACACACTCACGGCGCTGCCCCAGAAACAGCCCGTGGAGAGATGTGGGTCAATTCAGATGGGTGTACTCGGAGGCCCATGCCCAGGAATGCCACATGCAGCAGGAGCCCTGCTGGGCAAGTGCCAGGCTGCTGTTGTTACACGACCATTGCAGAGATGTGCTGCCAGGGCTGGAGAAGAGGAGGAGAAGGAAGAGGGAGGGAAAGTTTGGGGTGTTTCTCTCATGTCATGGCCATGGGTCCTGGCAGCCCAGCTCAACTCCTGTTGCCTTGGGAAGTTTGAGTCTTGCCTTGCCAGGTTGTGCTGGAGCCGCTGGGTGAGGAAGGTCCTGAGCAAGAGTCCATGCTGAGTTCAGGCTCCCTTGCTCCATCCTCTCCTCTTGTGTGTGAGTTTGGGGACTGGAGCTTCTCACCAGTTGAACTGTTAACCTCTGACCTGTATCCCTGGGGTTCCCTGCAGGGACTTTGGGCCTTTTTCAGCCCATACACTCTGAAGCATTGCCCAGGAGAGCCGGGTCCTTGCAGAGCTCATTTACAAACCCCCATGACAGGTTACTTTGCAGAGTAATCTTCTGCAGAGCTCTCTCTTCTGGGAACAAAACTCTTACTGAGGACAGGTCTCCTGGGAGGGGCCTTGAGCTGGTACTGGGTTGTCGTTCTCAAGCAGGGACAATGTTTTGCACAGAAAAACTTCCTCTAAGAGGGCTCAGACTTTCTGCAGCAGCATCTCCCAAAGGTGTTGGGGGCTCTGGTTTACCACATCTCCCGTGTCATGGTGCTTCACGGGCAGGAGCCTGCAGCCAGTCCCGTGTGTAGTGTCATGGCAAATCCAGCAGCAATAGCCAGATCAGAAATGTGTGTGTCTCTTACAGCAGCAGAGCAGGGAGCTGGCAATGGTTCGACTGTCCCTGCCAGGCACCATTTTCTTCCTCCACAGCTGGCAAATGCTTTGGCACCTGCAGCTGCTTCCCGAGAGACTCCTAGGAATGAAGGAGCCGTCGCTTGCATGCAAAGCCTGGCATGGCAGATTTGTGGAACAAATCAGGATGAAAGTGTTGCATATGAGTAACTGGGTTTTAGAGATGCAGCTAAAGAAACCGTGTACCCACCGTGGGGTACCACCTCTTACTGCTTTCCCCAGGCCATTTGTTTGGGCTCCACAGGGATGCACTAGACACTTAGAAACTCTCAAGTTCTGAAACTTTCTGCTCATATCATGGGACTAATAAAAATCCAACTCAAGTCATCAGGTTCTCAAATTTAACCACTTTAAAACATGTCAGCGTTAATCCCAGCCCCTATGAATACTTTATGACATCAGCTACGTGTTGACACTTTGAAGTCAGGTATTTTAAGGGATTGTTCAGGTCTTTTGTAATTAAAAGGATTTGAAAACATAGAAAGGTTTTAATTTTTCTTCTAATTTCTGTCTCCTCCTTTTCTGAACAAGCCAGTGAAGTCATAAAAAGCAGGTGTAATGGAAAACAAACCCAGAAGTCTCCCTGCTGAGAAATGTTGTTGAGCAATGTTTTTTTTTATTTCAGCAGGAGGAAATGGTGACATCAAAATGATATTGTAACATAGTTGGCACTAAACAAGCATAAAGTGTTCTAGATGACAGCACATCATCTCACATGCCTTGTATGCTCTAGGTACTGAAAATAAACCACCTGTCACATAGACCATAAATGTATTTCAGAGACTGAGTGAGATCCAGGAATACCAGATATTGCAGCTATCCTGGGTGACTGGTTGCACTGAAATTCCCTCTCCCTATGAGGCATTTCAGAAGCATCCCAGTGACCCCAGTGGTCCCAATGGTGAAGACCCACACCCCAACCCAGGACAGAGCATCAAGTCTGTGTACAAAGTGTTCTTGGCCTTGGGCTGTCATCTGTACTGGGGTTTTGCCTTGGCAATCACACCGCAGCTAGTTCCTGGACATCCTCACCAGGAGGCAAAGGATGAGCCTGTGGGCTTGCTGAGCAACTATCTCATCTTGTTTGACATATATGGGTGTCCCACCCATTGCTTAGAGCATCCCCACCTGCCTCTCAGTTACAGCTGTGTGCCGAGTTCCCACTCCTGAGCTCTATATTGAGTTCTGTCCCTTTCTTTCCAGAGCCAGACCCTGGGCAGAACAGTGGCTGTCCTTTGCCTGCAGGGCCTGTGGTCTTGGAAGTGATTTTGTGAGACTTTACCATCTCCATGGGCCATGGGAAACAAGGGGGAAAAGAGAAGCAAGACTTCGACTCTGTTCCTTGAAAACTATTTGATCATATACCTCTCCACTTCCCAACCCCTTCATGTGGTGCCAGCAGCCTGGTTCCCAAGGCACAGAATAGTTGTCTCTGACCACCTCCCTGTGCCAGCTGTTAGAAGTGGCCACACCAATATCAACAGCAGCATCCCACCACTCAGGTGCTGCATTTTGCTCCCCCATATGCACTTTACCCACCCATTCTCTGAGTCCTGCTCTAGGTAGAGACTCTCCCTCCTAGGATGTTGATTCGGCACGGCCAAGTATTTATCTGTCTCCCAGAGAGCAACCAGTGACACCAGCCAGAGGTGGTCATGTAATGATGACAGGGTCTGACAAGAGTACAGGGAGAAGATTCAGTAGTGGGGGAGGCCAGCAGAGGAATTTGTCTTGCATCATGACTGGAATGTGATTGAAATACCTGGGTTGTTTGGTTTGAGGTTACCTCTGTCCATGCCTCTGACCCCGACCCTCACCTCATTCCTTCCCACGTCAGAGCTCACCCAGTCCTCGCCAATCTCATGTTCATCTTTTCACCACTGGTCTCCTGCTCCCACTTGCTGTTCTGCAGGTCCTCCTTGCTGGGTCACAGCTTGATTCCTCGGTTTGTGTGGTGAGGACATGGGCTAGCCACGCTTTCTTCTCCTCCTTACCTTCTGCCCTTAGCAGGTTGGAGGGAACCAGCTGAGAAGGAATTGAGTAACTCCCTCTTCAGCCTAGTAAAGCCAGCTGACTTCCTGCAATGACCCTCTTTTTGGAAGGGACAGAGAAGTCATCCTTGCTATGTTTCGCCAGTTCCTAGGATAATGTACAGCATGACAAAGAGGAAAGAAACCAAACTGCTTATTTGTAGTCTCCAAGACCTTCATGACTGACTCAGTTTGGTCTTCATGTTCAAGTGGGGAATGATTGAGCAAGAACTTGATTTTATCAGAAGGAGGTTGTCCATTCTCTATTCCAGCAGGGATTTCTTTGGTTATTATCTATTCACGCATTTAATTTCTTTAGAAACAGCATCTGCCCAAAAGCTCTGGGCAGTCTGCCATTCCTCTGATGTACAAAGTGTACTTGTTATTGAACCTGGGAATGCATTAGCTACTGATCAGACCTTGGTCTTGCACAGTTTTTCCATATGCTTAATGCCATACATATAGGAGACATTCAGAGGAACAAAGCAAAGCTTGCTTTTCTCTTTGTGTTGCTGGAGTTACAGTGAGTCACATTCTGACCACTTTTAGATGCTGTTTCATTTTTCCCTTTCCCTGAAAGATGCAAGATCCCGTCCCACACGGACACATGGAATGCAATGATCCTTTCCTGCTTGCAAAATTATGTCAAATAACTTGTGTTTTCAGCAGGTGTTACTCGCTATGTAATTGTCTAGAAAGATATCAAGTAGAACAAGTCTTTTTAGTTGCAGTCAACTCCTGTTGTCACTCTCAGGCAGACTGGATGAGTCCACCAAGTGTCCCAGGCTTGCACCTGGGGACTGATTTAAAACAAGCACCTGCCTCTGACTGCACAGATCACAGGTCAGTAGAGCAACTCAAGCACTTTACACTTGTCACAGTGAAGTGACATACAACCTCCTCCTATCATTTCCCACAGAAACACAAACATTCCCCAAAGTGTTTCTGACAGCAGAAGTATCCAGAAGAAAGAGGATTCCAGAGGGTTCAAAACCTAGAAAAGGACAAGTTCCTTGGAAAATATGCACAGATGCCTCTGGGAAAACTTCCAGCTGCAGTAACTACCAATAAAGACTATTTTATACCTTTGCGACCAACTGAACTTACGCAATCCCTTTGCCTCTTACATAACGTTGGCAAGAAGCCACTCCCTCCCTGTTCTGGAAGAACCAAACTGACATGCTAGAAGAACATGATTGGAAAGGCTGAGCTGGGCCATTACTCTGCTGGAGCACTTAAAGGACATGTGGAATATACTCAAGATGCTGTGAAATAATAGCCCATGTCAAACTAGTTCTAGGTCTCCTAACGCGCCTTGATCTGGCCACTGAACACACCTGTTCCCAAACTGGGGTGACATGTCGCTCCTTCCTTGGGAGTGCATGGGTGGACCAGACGTGTCCTCCTCTGCCCCACCCAGCTCAAGAGGGTGCGTGAATCCAAGAAGGCACCATGGCAGGAATTAACCAGGTGGGGAAACCTGCGATGTTCCTGTTCTCCACCACCCTCACCAGCAGCTTATTTACAGTCAGTCCCTGATGAGGAGGCGAGTGCACACCAATTTCCAGGGTAGTACCAGTTTCCCTCCTAAGCAGAAAGGAGCTTTCCACTCCTGGTTAGTGATGGACCAGATGTTGTCCCTTCATCCCATTGCTGCAAGGACCCTGGTCAAAGTCACTGATGCTGGGATATTCTCCCTTAGCTCATGTGGTTGTGTGAAATTTTTTGGGAAGGGATAGCAGAGCTGCTGTCATGCTTGGGTTTGATGGCAGAATTGCATTCCTGTGAGCAAAGTTCCTTCTGGCCCTACTGTGGAAGCATGAATACTGGAAGTTGGAAAATAAATGAGAAAGTGCAAAAGCTACTAAGAATCTTGAATCCATTTTGTGGCCATATAAAAAACACCAATCCTAAACTAGCTTCTGTGACTCCAGGAGCGAAGAGGAGCATGAGCACATGCAGCTGGGACCTTCATCTCTTCCATTTGCCCCAGAGCGCTTTGCCTCTTGATCCCTTGGATCCAGCACTGGCATGGGAAGGACCGTGCAAGGTGCATGGAGGGGTGGGCAGCACCAAAGGGTGCCAGAGCCCGTCACTGCCTGCACCACCGGGGAGCAGAGTGTGCCGGGGCAGCGCGGGGTGCAGGAGCCTGGGTGCAGTTTCAGGCTGTGCTGGAGCGAGTGCCTCAGAGTAAACACCGGGGTGGGGAGGCTGTCTGGGCTGTGCAGGCTCAGACCTGTGCGCCGCTGGCAGCCCAGCTCTCTGCGTGGGGTTTTGATTGCAGGAGCGAAGGCGTTCCGAGAAAGCGCCCGCGCTGGGCACAGCCAGCCATCACCAGGCGCTGCTTAGACTGTGGTCTTCTTCAGCCCCTTTCTTTGCCTCTCTGCAGCAGCTCTTCTGCTGTACAGATGGAGTTATGGGCATGGGCTTTTAAAAGAATAAATAGTTCATGTTAAAAAAAAAAAAAATATCGTGTGGTTATTGCCCTCTTAAATCTACTCATAAAGGGCTACAACAGGCGAGGAAGGAAATTACTGCTGACCTGCAGCTGGGCAGCTTCAGTGACTGCTCCATCCAAGCTCGGCATTTCACACTCAGCTTTTCAAAGTGTCATCTCATTAAATTTTATAAGCTCAGTGGGAGAAGGCGAGGTCAGCGCCTTAATGTGAGAGGAGCGAGGTGATGCCAGGAGTGGGTGCGCTGGTTCAGCGGGCAGTGCTCTTGCCCATTCCCACCGAGACGGGAATTACTGTGCCGTGCCACACTGTGCCGTGCAAGGCAATCCATGGTCTGCACGGGGGCTCTGATCACCTCTGTAGCTGCAGGTCTCGTGGCATTGGTTTTCAGGAGCATTCAGGTGGCAGCCACAGCGGCCAGGCCAGGCTACTACAGAGTTGGAGACAGAGGGCCACCGAACAGGTTTGAAGGGATGAGGAAACATTTAGGTCATTTTTATCCAGAGCTTGTCTGCTATCTCTAAATCTTGCCAAGTGGGCACGACACCAGGAACAGGAGGTGAAGTGCAAGAAAAAAACAATGCCAGGCTTTTTTCTTTCTTTTTTTTTTCCCCTTCCACCTCCTTCTCCTCTCCCATGAGTTTCAGAGAGATTACACCAAACACAACACATCTGAATCCACGTGGCACAATGGAGATGTGGCCGGTTTTAGGGGAAGGGAGCCAAACTGGCGACCCGACTAGTTTGGTGGAAATTAAACTCCACTGTTTGGAGATCAGCTTGTCTGCACTGAACAAACAGTTCAGCTCCATCAGCTCCCCTCGCGGGGTCTGCCCAGCTGCACTAATGGGGAAGGCTACAGGGATGTGGGAAAGGTCTGACCTGGTCTTTACAGGGTAGAGCAAGGGCCGCAGAGAGTATAAAGGGAAAGAGATCCAATTAAGTTCCTAGATTCTCCCGAACACACTGTTTTTTTGAGGACAGTGTGGGGCTGTTTATTTTTACCCCTTTTCTTCTTCTAGCTCTGGAGCAATGTGGACTGTACACACAGTGTAGGATGTGAGCACATACTGTACATCTGAGGTGAGATGAAACACAAATATGCCTTTTCATAATAGCATTTACACCTGGAAGAGAAGACCGGTTTATTACCTTGGTAAACAAAAGTTAGAATTCAAGCAAAGTACAAACTTTGCCCCGGGCTATTCTGACAGCGCACCTTGTGTTTGTGAAGTGAACTCGGTTGCTAATGTGCAACGTGAAGCAACGGGGCCATTTCCAACCCTCCCTCACTCCCTCATCTAAGGCCCAAAGTTTAAAAGTTCATTATTTTTTGGGGAAGAGATGCCTTTAGGTACTGAAATGCACCCTGGCCTCTCCAGCTGAGATGGCCACTGCTGGTGGGGAGGAATGTGCGTGGCAAATCTCTGCTGTGCATCAGCTCTTCTCTTTCTGAAGAGGGTGAGGATTATCAGGTGTGTAGATTTAGCAATACATGTTGTGCTGAAATGAAACTTGTGCTGCAGGGACATGCTAATGGGGGAGAAATACCTAGAGTGCTTCTCTGCACGTGGCAGCAATGCCAAATCCCAGCCTGGTACCTGGGAGGACCTGAGGACCATGAACCTGGCTATACCTGGTAGAGCTGGTCTCAGACCAACGACACTCTAGTGCTACAGGACCTGGAGAAGGCTCTGGACCACTTGGAAACAGTCTTGTGTTGGAGGGTCATTGGTCTAAACTCAAAAGCCTTCATGGAACCAAATTTCACTCTGCAGCAATGAGTTTAGCTCCTGTATTGCACAAAAGAGCAAGCTCTGCCCTGTGCCCCCGTTTGCTTTGTTGCAGTCCACACAATCTGCCTGCTGGGCAGGGAAGAAAGGTAGCCAGATAGATCCGAGAAAGGCTGGAGCAGCAGGATGTGTCTGGCAACGTGCTCCCAACCCATCAATCCTCAGCCATTTTCCTCCATGCCAGAAGACGGTTCCTGGACCAGGCATTGGCTGGCTCTGGGCTGCCCTGCTCTGTATTCTCATTAGGTAGAGCCATGTGTTAAGGGCAGAAAACTGCCAGCTTTGCCTGAAAGAAAAGGATGACCTTGCTGGGGTAAATTTTACAGCGGTCCCCAAATTTCTAGCTCAAATATTTGACTGAACAAAATCCCAATCTTTTTTGCAAGTTTGAGATGTCCGTATAGTTTCACTCTGTCTTCATTAATGCCTCTATGTAATTGTGGTAAGAAAGGGTAAGTAATTGCAGCTGAACAATTTCAGAGAAGCTGTTAGCTTTGACATGCAGCTCAGAGGAAAGACTGGATTTCTGGTGAGACTGCTCTCTTGAAAGGTTTCTGAAGAATCCACAGTCCTGGGTGTTATTTCCAAAAATCTGAATTGCCCTCGCTGGGTCTGTGTGGAGCTGATGTGCGCAGAGTTGCAGTGAGGATGGAGACATGCCAAGGTAGTGGAGCTCTGCCTGCTGCCTGGCAGATGATGGTGTCCCCCGCAGTGGCATCTCCTGACCCAGCTCTGGAGGTCATTAGCAAGACGCGACGTATCTCACCAGGCCATGTATTTTACTGCAGGTCACTGCCTGCTTTTTCTGATGACTTAGACACTTTCATCACTCTGTACAGGAGCTGTACAGCTGAGGGGAGCTGAGCTTTGAAAAATCTTGCCCTTTCCTAGACCACAGTGTTTTTGCTGGTTGTTTTATTTAGTTCTGTTGACCCCAGAAACCTCCTGGGTTACTTTAACAGAACAAAACATGTTGGTTGATTAGATGCAGCTGAGCTAGGAAATACACTGGATATTTATTTGCAGAGACTCATGTCTCTGGCTATAAGAACTGATTCCTTATACCCTGTGTATGCTCAGCTGCCAGACCATGGCATGCACATTGCAACTTATCTCTGCTGCAATCTCTTCGGTCTGCTGGGAGGGGACCTTCTTGTGTTATGCTTTCAAGGGAAGAAAACAAGGACCCTAGCTGACAAAAAATTACTGCTGCAACGGTATTTTTTTTTCCGAGTCATTGATTGCTCTTTGTTTGCATGAGGTAGAACATCACTCTCCTGAAAGCAGTCACCATCACAAAAGGGCAGATCCACAAGCAGACCTTAGGAAAGAACACCGAATTCACTTAATATATGAAAAAGATTTCCAGTGGAGGCCAGCAGGGATATTTTAGGAAGTGCCCTCTGCCGAGGTGAGTGGTTCTTGGTGCCTTAAGTCATGGAAGTGGTGGAGGAGATGAGGGAAAAGAAATGCTCACTCAGCTCTCTGATAACAACTTTTGTTGATCTGCACACTTTACTGGATGACAAGATAAAGTCATGAGAGTTAAATTGAATCTGAATATAGAAACTACATTAATACAAGTGTG
Source organism: Grallaria varia (assembly GCA_013396735.1). Classification (NCBI taxonomy): domain Eukaryota; kingdom Metazoa; phylum Chordata; class Aves; order Passeriformes; family Formicariidae; genus Grallaria; species Grallaria varia. Next base: position 1,751,606 of record VWZG01012361.1, on the reverse strand, counting down.
ATTTCAATTTGCTGAATGATGGCTTTGGCTGTGTTTATTGCAAAGTCTTAAAAATTCTTGGAAGATGAGTACTTGCAGAAATTGAATGCATTTCTGCATAGGATTTTTTTTAACCACATCAAACATGCCTAAGTATATATTGTACAACTGTGAGACTCAGTTTGGATCGGAGATACAAGATTCCCCAGTGCTGCTTCTGCAGCAGTATGACATAACTTTGCCTGGCTGTTCTAGTCCCTTTGCTTGAGTGATTAAAAACAAGACGAGGCAAAGCAATGAATATAGCCCAGGGAAAAATTCTGCCTGGCTCATAAGAGACTGCAAACGGACCTGATAGATCACTTCCATCTCTAACTTCTTTAGATTCTGTAATGATTCTCTCAGGCATTTTGAAAAATATGTGTGACTGTACACATGGATTTGCAATGGGTCCAGAGATAAATAGAGCTGTATCTAAACCTGTTTGAGAATGGCTCTCTGGGTTCTGGTCAGTGTTATATGCGGAGACTTTTCCACATCCCCAGTTTTCATGTCTTTAAGCTAGACCAGAGCAAGTCTTGTCAGTTATGAACATCTGTTCCATCTCTTTGCTTGGCCCACCATGGCCACAGGATTTACAGCTGTCTCCCAGGGGTCTCTGTGCTTCTGTTTGACCTACAGCATCCCTCCAAAAAATCTCTGACTGGAGACAATGCAGTGACTGGAAGACCATCTTATCTTTATTCCCTGTGAGACATCACTGGAGTGGCACAGCTACAGCTGTGCTCCAGACAAGATGGGTCATATACTACTGATTGTATTGGCATTCATGGCACTGGCACCAGCACTCTGCTTCGGCCCCTGCCTTCTGCATATGGCAGTGAAACCAGCTCCATTCACTTGTATGAACACACCACACCTGTGCCACACTGCGAAACAGTTGCTCTGTGCACGGAGAAAGCATGTCACAGATCATGGTGCAAAGCACCTCTGTCCAGTATTCCCCAGGGTGGATCTCCTCTGACATTGCTCCTCCCTATTAGTGGTCAATAAAGAAAAGGTATCCAGGCGTCTCAGAGTTGGAATAGTGAGGCCCATGGGGTAGGAATCCTTGTCAGGAGCAAAGATGTGCCTGGGAACAGCTGTCTCTGCATCTGGTGTACTCTCCATGAGTTTTGCATGAGCTTAGCTGCAGACCAAAATTGCAACTGAGCCACGTGACAGGCCCCTTCTGCTTATGAAGGGCTGGCCATGGGCTGGCCACCTGCAGACAGAGCTGTGACAAGCTCTGATATGTTTGTCTCTCCATGAACAAGAGCTTGGCTAACGTTAAAGCTTCAAAAAAGGCTGAAGTTCTGAAAGAACAGCAGAGCTCTTCCAGATCTGAGTGGAGCCAGTGCCATGCTTGGGTGTGAGGATTTATGATGCGAACAGTCCAGACAGCAGAGTCTGAAATTACTCAATGGTCACGGCATGCACACCTCGGGAGTCTTTCAGGGACAGTGCTCAGTAAGGGACAGGGATCTTGGTTTTGCTCCTGCGATTGCACTTGCGAACCCTCCGACACAGAGGTGTGAGCTTGCAGAGCTGGACTATGAACGTGACCTGAAGTGAGGTTTATTTCCCCATATGCAGCTGCCAATTTCAGGTGTGTCTGCTGTGCTGTGCTTCTGTGAGTGACTGAGGCTCCCTGGGCAACCAGAGGGGAACAGGGCAGCCTGTGGCACTGAGAGGTCAGAGGAAAGAACTCAGTTCAAAGGCTTGAAATGCTCAATTCAAAGGCATTTTAACACTTCATAGATACTTCCTCCTTGCTGTACTGTCTGCCCCTTAGCTTTAATGTAATTGTCACGTTATATCCATAGTAAACCTATTGTACAGAATGGGGTTTTCTATTTGTTATTTACTAAATGTATCAACAATCAGCTTTGTCCTAAAGCAAAAGATGTTCCCAGCAAATGCTTGCCTGCCTAAGCTGACGTAAAATGTTGAATAGCTTTTCAATTTGCAGTTCACTAAGTATTTCTTAAATATTAATAGAACAATAATAATAAACTTTGGGCTTTCATTTCTTCTCTGATTGAAGATCTTACAGTGTGTTTCAGAAGGTCATTGTTAAAGTTTCACAACAGAATGGAGTTGGGTATTGCTTTGATAAAAGCATTATTTGTTATGAAAACACTGAAAAGTACCAGATATTGAAAGATTTTGAAACATTCCCCAGGTTTCTTTGGTGGATCTGCTTTTTTACCAAAGTTGTCTTTTCCCAAAACACTACTGTCCCCTTCCCACAGAGCCTCATTAGGATTTTGAGGGACATCCAGAGGCTTGGCTGCCACAGTGGCAACACAGCAGACCTGACTGTGACTGTTCCTGTGGGACACACAGCAGCTCTGTCCTGCTCCATGCTGGGGTTTGGCTGGGCTCATCAGCCCCTTCTCTAGATGTGCTTGGCCCTGGGATCCATACCAGCAGCAAGATCAGATGGTCTTCAGACAGACCAAAAGATGCTGCAAGAGGAAAAACGAAAACCATGTTCTCCACATTTGCCAAGGCTCAGCTGGAAGCCCTGGACTTATGTAGGAAGGGGAGGCTAATTCAGAGTGGAGGGAGCAGGCAGGTGAGTGGTGCCCTGCCAGTGCAGTCTGGGAGCAGTAACAAACCTGTATCAGGAGGTATTTAAGGAAAAGTTAGTCAGTGCCCTCTCCAAAGGGCCCAGGTAAGGTCCTCCCCCAGCCAGCCATGGGGTGCTCTGATCCAGCGACCTGGGCCTCTTGCTGCCCAGCTTTGCATGCAGGAGCACAGCTCATCCAACGTTATTTATGGAGAACGGCTGAGCGCCCAACCATCTGGAGCACAGCCCCACTAATCATGTCCTCTGCCAAAACAAATTGAACCTAATTGGTTGGAAAGAAGGAGGGGGAGAAGCAATAACAACAAAATCAACAACAACAACAAATACCCCAACTCACCCCAAACCTACACTAAAAACAAATCATTAAGTATTATCTAAAGTCGGATTGCACCAACTGTCTGACTGAGGCTGGTCCAAGTCTGGCCTTATCAGCATTCAGCAGCACTGCCCCAGGATGGATGAGGAAACACAGGACACCACTAGAGGGTAAGCCAGGGACAGAGGGCCCATGTTCTTGTTTGTTCTCCAAGGCCCTTTATGTTCTTCTAGAAGACAGAAAAAGATAAATCTAATTAAGAAACAGAACTCTTCATTATTTTTGATCAAACTGGCTTGAAGAAGCCTTTCTCTCATTTCTGTTTTTTTGCAGGCAGTGCAGGAGCTCATACCTCCTGGCGTTGGGATTGGCATGGTTCTCAAGGCTGCAGGTCAGCTCTGGACTCTTCTGCAGCTCTCTGTGACAAAGCCACCCTGCAGCTCTCCTTCTGGCCCGTCCCTTCCTCCATGGAGGGGTTCAGGACCATCCCTTAGAGTCCACCTTGGTACCAGGCACTTCTTCACCTTGGGGTGATGTCAAGGAAAGAGAGCAGCCTATGTGTCTGCACCTTATGGACCTCTCTGACTTGCAGTTCTCTTCTGCCTCAGGCGTATCCTGCTGCCTCCTGCTCTGGTGACTTCTCACGACAGCCTGTCACCATGGGATCTGACCTTCCTCCGGCATTAGGCGGGTGACATGGTTCACATCTTCTGCTTGTTTGTCCTCTCACCCTCTCCCCAGGGGAGGATTGTGTGCAATAGGCTGCTCTGCTTTGTTTTGCTTTGTTTTCCCTGCATGCGTATTCATTTTTTTATATATGCATATGCGGAATCACAGATAAGGATGGATTTCCCAGCTTTCACCTCCCATCCCACTCACAGCACACTGTTCTTTCCCCAAAAATAAGAGAGGCTGGTTGGCTGCACAGTCTCCCACCTTCAATGTATCCTCTCCGAATCTGTATTTAAAGAAAGCAAGCTTGGAAGAAAACTTCGATGTGTCTTACAGCTACCAGCTGGGGGACTTGTTCTGGGATAGCCCACTGGAACCTTTCTCCTTCCTAGGCAGGCTCTGATTTCTAAAATGCTGTGGTTTCCCCTCAAAAATCTTTCCACAGAAGACTTTCTCTTAGCCATAAGGGAAATTGTGCCATTGAGACACAGAAGAGACATTACCATCTGGACCCCTCTCCTGGATGTGGTGTGTTTCCTGAAGCGGAAGTTTTTATTTCCTATTTCAAGGCCGTGGTTCTGATGCAATGAATGATAAGGTTGGGTACAAAAGGGTTCGTACCCACGCCTGTCCTGTCACCCACTGGAAAGAGTCCCTGCTCCCACATACACAGAGCTCTCCACAGCAAATGGGTCACTCCTCTGCAGAGGTTTTTATGCTTGTAACTAGATGGGTAAAGACAGGGAAGTCCCAGCTGAAAGCCATCAGGTACAATTTTGCAGACTGATTTTCCCTGATCTTTCTGCTGTCTTGCAGAGGTGATGGGAATCCTCTGGACTTATCTAGGAGGAACATCTGTGATGTTTCAAACAGCAGTAATGGGAAGACAGAAATACTTGATTTTTATTTTTCCTGCCTACGAGTCAGCACTGCTTTCCGGGCAGGTGGTGCCTGGATAAGTGCAGGCCACTTCACCAGAGAGACAGTTCCCCAGAAATTGTTGACAGGGTGAGGGATGTTTCACCCATGCTTCCAAAAGCTCTTGACCTGTTTTTCCCTTTTCAGTGCGGTTTATCCATTGCCCACCTGCAAGTGCTTTCTTCTCTGTTCTCTGTGGTCCTTCTCCACAGAGCTCAGTTCCAGTTCTTGTTTTTCCATTTTTCATGCCATTTTCTTTGCCCCTGTTCTAGCTATAAAGGACTTCCCAGTCTGCTGCTCATGCAATATTTTACAATCCCCTGCAAAAATTCCTCAGGTGTCATCCTCTGTTCCTCAGAGCTCCCTATCCTTGCAGGCAGCTGTTGTCAAACTCCATGCTGCCTAGAAACCTCCTCCTAATTTTTATCCCAAGATTTCTCATACAGCAAGCAATCCCTCATTTGCTCTCATGCCAATGGGTTCTTTAGCTTGGATAGATCTTCTTCCACCCCAGTCTCTGGTGTATTTACAGACAACAAAGCTATACCTCCTTTGTTTTTCTAGATTAAACAAGCCAAACTCTCTTGAATGTGAGTGAGAAATTCATTCCAGAGACCTGCTGAACCTGGGACAGTGACAGAAACAGCTGCTGGGGGCCCTTTTGGGACCTTGAAATGCTTTTACTGTAAGTTGCTGGAAACAGGGTGCTTGTCTGACCGTCAGAACAGTTTATCTTCCTCCATTCCCATCCTTGGCCAATTCCTCCTTCGTGTCCTGCTGGACAGTTCCCCCACTCCCAATGCTCCTGTCTTATTTCAGCCCCAGGCTCACTCTCAGACCTCTGCCTGCTGGGAATTCTGTGTCTGCCCGTCTGCCTAACTTCCTGCACTGCATTTTTGGATGGCAAAGCTGTTCCTGTGGGTAAAAGCATATTTGCTGTCCAGTAGAGTATCATGTGGTCGGGCAGGCTGTAGAGCCACCTCACCTTCCTTCCTGCCTATTCCCACATTGCAGTTGGCTGTGGCCACTGTAAAGCCTCGCACAGCCCCTGTGTTTCATTGCTGCATCTCTCTGCAGGAGGAGAGCTTTGTAACTGGTGGGGATGGTCATTGCCTTGCACCTACAAATTTATTCAACCAGCTCTCAGAAAATGCCTGTTTTCTGGGGGATGTCTATGCTGCTTTCAGCACACTGCTTTGTTGATTGGTTGGGGGTTTTTTAACCAAAGAAATGATTGCCACCAGATTTTGAGCTGAAACACGCCCCACTGGGGGGACCACTGGCCTCCCTGTGAAACCTTTCGGTCAGCGGCAGCTGCGGCACTGCGGGCTGTGGCACAGAGACCTGCCCAGCCCGTGGCTGTCAGAGGCACGGAGGAGCAGCTGTGGTCAGCTTTCTCTTTTTGCAATTTCACCTTTTTCGGTATGACTTTTGGCCAGGTTTGAATCCCAGACCTGCGAGGCTCCTGCCTCAGTCTGCGGGCAGCAGCACATAGAGCAGCACATTCATATCATGAAACCATACAAAGTGCTGCACTGGAACAGCCTTCCTGAGGGCTCTGCCTCCGTGTTTGTGTGTGTCTGTGCACATACATATGCTGGTGTTTCAAAATGTAGTTTAAGAACAGAACAACTGAGGAGGGTTCAGTGGGGAGTAAAGAATGGAAAAGTAACAGTATAAATATAATGTGTTTCAATTCTAGGACCACCTTGCTTCATTTTAAGAAAGCCTTGAGGACAGTGTATTTCAGCTGCCACTTAATTTAAATTTGCCAAAGAGTTGTACTTAATTTCACACACCACATTGCTCCTGCAGAGCATCAAAAGCACTTTACAGAAAGGCAGCAAGATATTGAATCAGGTTTGAAGCCTGCAGTGGTATCCTTGAGACAGTCCTTTTTCGAGACAATCTTGGTCTAGACTATTTGAAAGTGGTGTAAAACTCAGATTGGTAATTTCTTTTCCCTAGCACAAAAGAGCTCTCTACAATAAAAGTTCAAGACGTACTTGAGAGAGACAGAGCTCTGCCAGGCAGCCCACCCGTGGCAGTGGGATCCTTCAGCCCATGATCCCTACCCAGAAATCAAGAACTGGGCACTGAGCCCAAGTCTGGCCCAAGCAAATCCCTGTTCCTTCTCGCCCACGGCCCAGGAGTAATGAAAACAGAGCCACACATGACAGATTTTTTGTTGCCCAAGTGAAAAACGCAGAAATAACATGGTGACCAGGCTTCTGGGAGAGCCAAGAGGAGAATTAAACATCTCCCACAGTTGCATATACAGGGCACTGGCATTCCTTGTGGTCATCCAGCAGGTGGGATCAGGTTCCCTGACCATCACTTGTGGAAAAGCCTGTTCTGCTCACAAGAACTTCATAGCTGGAAGCCAGAGTCCTTTGCTGCTTCAGGATGCTGCAGTGTGTTTCTGCAATAGGTTTCTGACACCTGCACTGTGCATAACATGGCACTTTCAGATCACAGTGGCTTGGGCAATCACTTTCCATTGCCTTGCCTTTATGCCCAGTTGAGTTTTGCTTTCAGTTTAAGGTTCAGGCTCACCCAAATCTTTGAGGTGAAATGAGCTCAATAGAAAGTAGCATGAAAGAGGACACTACCCACATTTCCTCCAGCCTGGGCCTGTGAGAAATGTGGATGAAACTTTGAAATTGGAGGCTGTTTCATGTTTTTAAATAATATCGTAAACAAAAATGTTCATCAAAACATTTGCTATCTTCCAACCTATGACACAGGAACTGATTTGAATACACCCCTGTAATTCTTTAAAGGGTCTTGTCTCCTTCCCTCTAAAGCTCCCACTGGATCCTCTGCTATGGGCAGTGTGACTAGTGTGACTTTTTGTCTTCACTTGCTTCCAACATCTCTTCTTTCAGTTTTCACTGTACCAGCAAATCACTTCTTCCTGTTGGAACCAGATATCACCCTGATAGCCTGAGGGATGAAGTCTGAATTGAAGTAATAATTTAGCTGCTGTGTAATTTCCATTTCTTCAGTATTTGTCTTGAGTGGTCCAGAAAACGTCAGATTTTCTTGCAGGTTTCCTACCTCTGATCTACTTAATGCAGAAATTTCTGGAAATTTATCCTGATAGCTTTATATCCTTGTCCTTCACATTTTATCTGCAACCTCCCAGCTGTCTCCTGGATGCCTCTTCATGGGGTCCAGCTACAGTTCTAGGCAAGAACTTGTGTGATCCAAAAGTGTTGTGTACCTGGCCTTTACAATACTGCTTCTTGACATATTCTGCTTTCTAGAAGTGGGTTCATGCCCTGTGATTGTTAAATATCTGACAGCAATGGGTCCACAGAGTGACACAGTGGATGGGTGATCTGCTGCGATGACTCCGCAGTTTTAATTGGATTTTAGTAACTTTCAAGATAATTAAAATCCCTTCTGTGCAACCTTTCCATGTTCTGGGTCAGAGAGATTAAAACACAAACCCACACACACCAGGGGCTGACTTCTTGTTCTAATATGTTCTGAGCACAGTGAGACAGTTGTTCTCTACTGACTCAGAAGGAAAAACACACTCTATTGAATCAGCAACACCACTTCCTTCCTCTGCAGTTGTACCATTCACACACTCACTTTGCTCTTCGTGAGAGAACCAGCAAGAGCAGTTCTGAGGAGGAAAGGCTGAAGATGAAGAGAAAATGTAGCAAAAGAGATACGGGTAAAACACCCAGGATGGTGAAAGGCAACCTTAATCCTCTGCAGCTGATGTCTGTGATTACCGTGCTCTTTATTAAACAATGTAGCTTGGCTGGAATGGGTGTCACTGAGCTCAGCATCCTCCCAAGAGCTGATGAAATGCATCATGTCACACTGCCAGGGCACGAATGGCTGCTGTGGGGGCTGCTGTGGAGAAGGGTCTCTGACCCAGGCAAAAGGGAGCAGCTGCTCTTACAAGACTGTGCCATCTGATGACTCCTGCACCAGGCACAGCTGCCTCAGGACGTTTGTCATGGCCAGTCACAAAAGCACTGTGGTGAATGACTGATTTCTCTTTCCTGCTGCAAAGACCCTGGGCAGCAGGACCCACAGGCCAGCTCACCTTTTCTGGCAGGAGAATTAAAGTTTTCCCTTTTTTCAAGACCCACCGTATTGACACATTTGGTTCTGTGGGCTGAGGGAGGCCTGGGGCAGTCACAGTCCCACAAGCCAAGGCAGAAAGAAGGGATGGCAGCAGGGCTGAGTGCCCCACTGCAGAATGGTGATGTTGACTGTTATGCTTTGGTGGCCAAGGCCCCAACTTTGCTACTGGGAACTGCACATGGTCCCAGCTGTAGTGGGGACCTACAGCTTCAGACATGCTTGGCTATGGTTGGCATGGGTCACTAAAAATGTATTTAAAAGATGTGTAGTTGTGGCACTTAGGGACATGGTTTCATGGTGGGCTTGGCAGTGCTACGTTAATGGTTGGACCTGATGATCTTAGAGGTTTTTGCCAACCTGACTGGTTCTATGATGCTATGATTCTATGCCTCCGCGTCCTTGGTGCAGTCCTTCAACGCTGGATTTCATGCAATCCAGTGGAAAATGGGACAAGGAAACAGCAGATGCAACTACAAAGCTTCATAAACCCTTGTTAGGATATTGCACCTTTCCAGGCAGTTTTACAGAGGAGGATGAATTTATAAAGCTTCAGGAATGGTCTGGGCAAACGTCACCTGACCGTGCTCACTCAGCCTCAAACTGATGGCACAGGCGCGTGTCTGCAGTGTCCATTGCCAGCATCACTGGCCAGGAACCATGTCAAAGGAGCTGTTTACAAAGACAGGGAAAGAAGCCATCTACCAAATTCCCAGGCTAATAGCAGTGGTTGGGATTTACATGGCACAGTTGGATTTGAAGCAGTCACCCATGGGCCAGTCCTAGAATGAGCCTGCCCCCTGCTCACTAAATAGTCATGCTGGTTTGAGACCATGCAGGACATAAGTGGAAGCACAGACAGTAGGAGGAAGGTTTCTTTTCAAGCTAGAAGGATGGTAACAGGATTTGAGTTCTAATTTTGCCAATTCTTTACTATTTTGGCACTGTTCTGATTCTTTTTGACTGTTTTGTTCTCGTGCTTTTGGTTTTTTGTTTGTTTTTATTTTTTTCACTAAACCTCACAGAATCATGTGAACCAGGGAGCTCAAAAGCTGGGCGAAATTTTTGCCCCAGGCTCTCAACATATAAGATATGTTCCTGTGTGTGCAGATACATGTCTTCATGTGCACAGATGAGTCATTCTCACTCTTGCTCGTGTTATTTCCGGGAGGGGGAAGTGAGGTGTTTCAATCCAAGGTAGGGGAATGCAACATGCAGACCTCCTGACACAGACGATGGCGTGCACGGAGGGGTTTGTGTTTCCGCAGAGGTGGCTGGAATGGGAACCTGCTGCCACTTTCCCGGAGGAAGGCTGGACAATGCAGCCCTGTGGCCCCCATGCCTCAGGTGATCAGAAAGTACCAGGCACATATCATCTCTGTTCCCTCACTTTCTGTATGTCACTGTGGGCAGAGGCAAGACTCAGAGAGGAAACCGCAAGACGTCCAGGCTAGGAGTCTCAGCAAACAGCAGAATGGGCTCCAGGTGCAACCTGTTTGCTTTCCAAAGGACCCAGTGCATTGCTGTCTGTCTCTCTCCTGGGGAAACATCACCTCCTGCACGTTTGCCAGGACATGCTGCCCTCCCTTGCCCTGCCTCTCATTTTCCTTCCACCACCTTCTCGAACAGAGACTGACCTTTTTTGTCTCCTTGTTGTCCCTTCTTATTAAACTTATCTGATGGCTGGCAGATTTAGGGCTGGCAAAAAGGTGCATGACCAATAAAAACTGACCCAGATTGTCACCTATGATTTGTACTGAACTCAGATGGGACTGTTCCTGAGGCTCTCAGTTGTTTAATTCAGTGTAAGATGAATTATTTTTAATCATCTCAGTTCTTCTCGATCCTGGCTGGGGACAGTACCGTCTATATTATCATATATTAAAATGGAACTGAGGTTGAAAATACACATCAGCAAAGCAAGCTGTTCCTGGGCTAATTTTTGGCTCTTTCCATAGCAGAGACCCAGAAAAAAATCCTCCAAGAAGGTGCAATACTGCAGAGGTGAGCCTGAGTCCGGAGGAGCAGCGTGCAGATAGAATAAAATTTTTAGGATAAGATCCATTGATGCAATCACTGTGGGAATCAGAGGAGGAAAACAGGGCCAGGCTCTGTCCCAGGACATTGGTTGTCACCCATCTCCCATGGCTGGGTGGGAGAAGAGCAGTGGTGCCAGCAGAGCTGGGGGTGACATGTCCCGTGTTCCACCACCCACACTGCACCCCTGACTTTGCCGCATGGTGGGTGCCTCTGAGCTGGCTGCCTGTGCACACAGTTTGTGTCCCCATGTCACACATTGCCCATGGAGGCTGCCCTGGCTCCCCAGCAGTGTTCCCCTTACCCCAGACTATCACTGTCGCTACAACACAAGTCATGCTCAGATTTGTTCTCTCAGGATTCAGGGCAGGCATATGGCTTCTGTAGTGTATTTTGGGACTTCTGACTTCTGTGACACCTTCTGCAAGAAGATGACACCCAGGTCCCCTTGTCCACTCACACCATGCTCGTTGCTCCAGTGGTCCAGGACTTGGCAAAAGCTATTTGCAGATTCATTTTCTCGCACGTTGCTGAACGCACTCACAAGAATCACAAGCAGAGACATTTCCAAAGAGCTCTCAGGCATCAAGAAGAAAATTAAGTGAGTAAACAGTTCCTCTGCACTTCGGATGAGCCCTGGTATCCTCACAGTGACACCTGGGATAGGTCAGGGTTGCTCCAGTCAGGCAGGGACTCTGCAGGTGGGATACCTACAGCCCCGTGAGCAAGAGACAAAAGCCATTCAGGGACATCCCTCCTACATCCTTTCCCAGAGCAGGTGTATCTCTGGATCACGGTGCGGACGCCTTACCAACTGCACTGGGGGCTTCAGCCTGGGGTAACTTGCTCTGGCAGCACTTATACACACCCAAAATGTAGGAGATGTAGGAAAATGCAGGAAAATGTAGGAAAGCCATTGTGGTACCAGTTTTGCTGCCTGCCATAGGGGCTTGTGAGAGAAGGTGTTGTTTCACCTGAGTTGTAGAGGCTTGGCAGATCATAGTGGGAAGTGCAGAAGCTTTGGTGCAGGATGACCTAGAGAACTTGAAAGAAGTCCTGCATTCTTTTTTTTCCAGTGACAAGCATCAGCGTGAAGATGGACAGTATTGGCTTTGCAGTTTTTCATGTCATTCTGGAAAGTCCAGTTTACTTTCCCTTAACTAGTGGAGCCTTTTCCAGGCACACAGTCAGGACAAAAGAATTAGTTTCACCAAGTTATTTCCAAACAGGATCACAATGTGCCTTCAGAAGATTGATAGAGGAGATGGAGGACCTTGACAAAGTGGCCTGAAGGAGATCAGAGATGTCCTGCTAATGTGGTAAGACATGGCTGTGATTTTTCGAGAGTTTGTGAGTACTAAAGGGAGATCAATGCACAGGGATGTGATAAGGACACTTGTGGCAGATGTTCTGAAACCCAGAATTCTTGGGCTGATGCAACTGCACAAGAGCAAGTAGTTGTGGATATATAGTGTTTCTGCTCCAAGCCTAAGGCCATGGTAAGAAATGCAGATGTCTGTGCAGAAGGCATTTATTAAAATTACCTCACCCATATGTATGCATTTTAATCAAGTTAGTGAATGCCTGCTGTGTTTATTTTTAATACAGCACTTGTTTTGATGTTACAATTGTGATGATGTGGATCTAATGGCAGTGACTCTTCATCTCAGGCCTCAAATCCAGAACTGAAAGTGAAAAGACACTTTGCATTACTTTAAAATACAAAAGGGAACATCCCTGGGCAAATTAGTCCTTCATTTCCATTCTAGACTGTAGTCAGCTGTCTGCTGCCTGGAGTCCACAGGGCACAAGCCGCTCTGGAGGTCACCTGAGGTCCCTTCTCCCACTGTTCACCAACAGGTGACAGAAAGGCAAACAGACCTTTGGAGAAAGGTTCACATATACCCTGAACTTTAGTATCACCTCCAGGGTAAAACACAGTCTTTGTCAGCCCTGAATTTTATCTGAGGTGCTACTAATTTCCTCTTTCTTGCCTTGAATAGCTCCCCAAAAATCCCCCAGATCAAAGTATAGACCCCAAATTCAGGCCTAGTAGGGCTTTCCATCAGACAATGCGGTGCTGGTGTTATTCATTGCAGTAGCAGTTCCCACCAGCTTTTCATAGAGAAGAGGTGTAAAGAAAAACGCATAAACCGAGAAAAGATCAGCAGAGACACTGGCAGCCAGTCCATGGGATGAAGCCTCAGGAAGACCAGAGATTTCCGACTTCAGCTCTCTCACTAAATTGTAGCATTGTCATTGGGTCTGCAGAGATCTGGCAGTTTTGTAATGCATGATATGTGCTTGTGATAGACAGGCAAGCCAGCGAGCTGAGGGCAGGCTGCCAGCCTTCCCTTCACTTTGAACGCCCTTGGCTGTCCCGAGACTCGTTCCAAAACATTTAAATTGCTTAAGTGTGCAGCGATGTGTTTTAATTAATGCAGAGGAAGGGGACGGTAAAATACAGGTCCCTTCAGTACTAATTTGGCCTTGTGGTTGAGGCACAGGTGTAGAAAACCAGGAGTGCCTGGTCGTGCCTCTGCCTCAGCGCAGCATGGTCAGTGCCACAGTTCCCTCTGCCTCGGTGGGGCTGACGGGGCTGAGCTGACTTTGCCAGGTGCCTGGGACACAGGGTGCTGTGGGAAAGGTGAGTACAGCACACAGGTATTCATGACATCTTCTTGGTACTCTGTCTAGGAAATGAGCTCCACAAAATAAACAGCAGGTTTATTATTAAACAGCAGGACTTGGAGACTGAAGCCTTTCTGTGACACACTTTGTGAAAAGTTTTAGGAAGTGGCAGAGTTTCCTCGAAGTTCTTTCTCCAATGTGGAGCAGGTAATAGCATCATATTGCTGCTCCCGTGGCACAGGGCGGGAACACAAATTTCACTCAGCTGTGAGACTTTCCCAGGGAATGTGGCATCAAATTAGGACTTCAATATACTGTCTGGAGTCTCACATCGTCATTTACCAGGAGACCATCTTTCATCAAAAACCTCTGCCAAACAAACTGCATGTAGTCCTGGAGAAGGGATATTTCTGGGTCCATTATTTTCCCCATAAGCACAATGGGGAAAAGGAAGGTGGAGAACTTTCTGGGTCATAATTAATGTCACATCAGATGATATTCAAATTTTCAATGACACCTGAATTATTAGGGTTTACATGCTGGCTGATTGAAGTGGTCCAACTTCAGCGTCTACATCCTAACCGTGATTCTTCAACAGAGGGGACAGATCTTAACTTAACCATGTGAATAAGTTGTTCATTTCAGTGCCAGCAACACTTCCTCCTGAGAGACACAGATATTGCAAACAATGGCTCAGCCTGTGAACTGGTCAGAAGATCTGGTATTAGCTGATCTGGCCAGCCAATTACCCTGATGTGTTTGGAAATAATAGGTCAAATTCTCAGACAGGCTGCAACGAATTAGGACATTTTTGTGAGAGATTTCCCTTTACAAAGCCACCCTAACTGAGTCTTCTAAGCTCCACAGGTGCCCAGATTTTGAACGGCAGCTAGGAATGGCTTTGATTTTGTAGAAGTTTTGTTGGGGAAATTTAACCAACACCTGCAATTAGTCAGCATGAGTCTTGCCAGAATGGTCAGTTCCTTAATTTAAGGAGCATTAGAACAGTGAATCATTTCAAAGTGGAACTTGGTTATATTGCTGTAGAAAGAAGAAATGACAGAGAGGAACAAAGAGAATGAGGAAACAGTTGTTTTAGGCTGAAAACAGAGTAGTATATTCCTGGAAGTACACTTTCAGCCCCTTTGCAGGCCTGGCTCAAACTGAGGGAGAAATCTCTGTATATAATGGGCTCATCTTCTCTTAACAGGGCTGGCCTGATCTTACCTCTTTAGGCCAAAACTGTGCAAGGCTGCAGGTACTGCCTAACAGCCCGTGTCAGGCTGATCTGCACTGTAGAGCCATGCAAGGACCATTTTCCATGCATTTCCTTGTTCCGTGAAAGTGCTAACAGCTTAAATACTTGCGTAGAGATGTAATAATAATGATTAATGCATTCCTGTCCAGATTCTGGCCATTCTTCTGACATAATCTATCCTTCTTCAAGACTACAGGATCTTCGCTCATGCTGATGGGTGTTCAGTCCTTCAGACTCACTGAAATCAGCAGGAGACGAAAGTGTCACGCCTCTCGCAAGATGAAATCCACCCACTCCTGACCAAGTAAATGCCTTACAGAGTAGCCAAAGCAATATAGGAACTAAGATGCTAAATAGGAGATCAAGCAGAGAAATGAGAAAACATTGCCTGGGAAAAAGTCCTGGCAAAGCTCATGGTGGTGAAACAAATGGAAATGTTGCAAACTTTCACCTAGAATAAACAATCCAAACCAGCTGGAAGCGTTTTCCATCACACTGGTTCCCAGGAATGGGGTTGCCTCAGTTTTTGACACAAGGCTGCCAAAATCTGTAGCGATGAACTAGAATCCTTCTGATTAGCCAAGCTTTTGGCACACTTATGTGGCCAGAGATTTTTGTTCATTATTATTCTTCTGGTAAGAAACACTAGCAGATTAAAAATGGGAGGCAGGCAACACAAATACATATTAATTTGGGTGGAGGAGACTTTGACTTTAGGGTAGAATAAAGCATTGTGTTACGTGGCAGCTTTCTGTCACAGGACCTCAGACATGAAATGCCATTATTAACCTCCCAGCACTGTCTGTGGCAGATGAGACATGCCCCATTTCTCAGATGGTCAGAAGCTGGCCAGAGATATTAGGCACCGAATGCTCTTAGATCCCCTTGAGTCAAGCCTGACGTGTTTATTCACGGTTCTGAGGACCCCGCTCCTTGTTTTTCCATTAGCTGTTGAAAGCTGCCTGCGGCACCTGCAATTAGTGGTGCTCTGGTCGAGAAGTCAGTGCTGCATCAGGATCAGAACTCAGGAACTCTGCCTTTGTTCCTTTGCTGTTTGTGGGGTTCTCTTTGGAAGCAGGGACGGCATCCCTTGGTGTTTGCACTTCAGAATTACCCTACTGTGAGAAAATACCTTATTTCTTTTCTTCACGAGTGTCTTCCATTCCAGGTCTGTTCTTCAAGCACTGCCTAACCCATCTGTTTTGGTGGCTGTCTTGTCCTCACTGCTCGCTGCTCACAGACCCGGCGCTGAAGCACCTCCTTAACCCACCTCATCTTTACCAGTTCTCCCACAGTACCAACTTCTTCTTTTCACCCTTCACTGCCTGAGCCAGCGTCCTCCTGTTGTTCAGGGCAGCCTTTGTACACACTTCCTTTTTCTCTGAAACTCTGGCAACACAAGAAATATGGGCTCAGAAAAACATTAAATAGCAATGGCGAGGTTTCCCTTTTTCTCAGCTCTTTCTTCAGCGTGGCTCCCTTTGGGAATTCTGTTCATAATTTCTTGCCATTTGCAACAGCATCCCAGGAACCAGGCTGCAGTGTAATACATCTGGGGCTAAGTTTGAAAGGGAAGCCAGATGCAGGCGGGCGTACTGGAGCGGAGGGGAAGGGAACAGGGAAAGTTTAGACATAACTGGACGTCCAGCAAGGCCTTGCGAAGCCAACTGGCAGCCCTGTCCTCCAAGGGGCTGGCTGGAAGCAGACGTTTGTCTCAATCAGAAATCTCCATCCAAACAGACGTGAACTTTGGGAAGGGTCAGGTCCAGATTGGCTCCAGCTGGACTCCAGGCCTTGATAAGAGAGTTCCTCCCTGGGGCTCAAGAGCAGCTGAGTCCTCAGGCAGCCCCTGGACTGACCTCTCCTTTCCAGATTCTCCAGGATTTTTTACCCAGTTACTAGGTCACGAGTTTGCAGGAGGAGATCAACCCACTTTGGGATTGTTTGTTTCACTGTCCAGGGACATTTTTCTTTCTTCAGGGAGCTCTGTGAAGCAGTTTTTCATGAGGGGAGGAGATTCAGCATGACTCAGGGGTGTTTGAGAAACAGGGGAGACAAATGAGGAGATCCTAGAGGTACTTCCTTTCTAAATAGCTCAGAGATTAGTAATGCTTTGCCATACCTGTAAATAGTTCACTCACAGACAAGGTTGCCAACATGTGCTCTGAAAGCTGCACCTCTCTGTCCCTCATTTTCAAAGCGTGTTTGTGATTTTTCAGCAACCGTCTACCAAGCTGAGAGAAAATAGAAAGATCCCTGACCTTTCACTGCTCTGATTTCCTAATAATTTGGACACCTTTAATCCTTGCCTCAGTCTGCAGGGCACGGTTGTGCAACCCAGCCACAGTCCAGGAAGGGCCTGGCACAGGAGAAATGTTGGAGCCCGATGTGCAAAAAAAGCAGGAAAGGAGCAAAGAGCAAAGCATGTCTAGGTGCTCACAACAGTATTAACCATTTTTCTGTGGTGTTTGGGGAATCAGTCAGTGTGTGGAAGGCTTTTGCTTGTCACCAGAATGTCCACGCAGAGTGGTCAGACAAGTTGGTCAGTGAACTCATGTACATTAATATTTGCTGTCACTGAGGTTGCAAAATAGAGCAGACAGATCATTTCAGGACTTGGCCTCCTTATCTCCACCTACCACAGCCTATAAAGTTGCATAAGAAAGCAGGACTAAATAAGAAGAATTTTGAGGTGGAAGCCTCAAGAGGAATGAAGCAGATGCAGCAACACCAAATGGCAAAGCTTCCCCAGAATGGGATTTCATGGTAATGGTGAAGTAATTCTGAGCTTGTCTCAAACCCTCAGGTCCTACCCATGTTAAGCCTAAAGAAGTTAAAATTAAGGAGGCTTCTTTTGTGGTTTGTCAGACACTCTGTGATTATGGACACTCAAAACACTTTTTACTGAAAGACTCAAGGATGTGTACCCTACTGGAAAACTTCCTTGTTTAATGCATATAATTCCAGTATGCAAAAAACTTAATGACTGAGAAAAAGAGGAAGATGTTCCCATTGTGGTTTAGTGCTTACAAAAGGGTTAATCATCTCCCAGCGCTCCTGACAGGACACACTAAATGCCATTGAGTCCTAGCCTTCCCCTGGGCTGCAAGAGCAGCACGGAGGGGGCAGCCCCTCCAGAAACAGGGTCCCCATAAACACCCAGCATGCAGCAGAAGAGACAAAGTGGTTCCAAAGCACTTTTGATCTGTTGTAAACCCTGATTTTCTTTAAGAAAAGTGAAAACTTTCTTGTTTAGAAGCCACGAGCATCTGCTTAGTGACTTCTCAGTGCATGGGAGAAGCAGCTCACTGGTGTCTTGCCAGGTAAGCAGCAAACAACATTAGGTCATTGAAAAGACTTCTCCTTGGGCCCCATCTGTCAGATAAGGACAGTGTCACTGGCAGGATGTTTGTGCCGACAAACTCTCCTTCAGTTAAGAAAAGCCAAATGTGAAGCTCGTTAAGGAGAGAACCTGAGATGCCCTTCATAGACCAGCAGCAGCTGATTTGCTGCCATGAGTTAGTTAATCTCTCATTAGCTCAGGACAAAATGAGCTGTGTGAAGAAGAAATGTCTCTGTCATGACATGTCAAACCTGTGGAGCCAACTGAATCCCAAGTGCAGAAGCTGTTAGGGGCCACTGGGGTAATTCTGGCTCCGAATTACCCATGGCTGATTATGTGTGAGTGACTCGTGCCATCAGGGCGTGATCAGCAGCCTTCTTCAGGCTCAGCCTGCAGGAGACAAGCATATGTTCCAGCCTCACCTTCCCTGGCTTTGGAGCAGGCCCTACTTATTGGCCATTCAAATACGGTGCTGTCAAGGAAGAAGCGAAGCACCTAATAGTGATGTAGGTTGAGCCGAGATTAAAAGAAAACCTGTGGTTCAGAGGAATGACGCCATGGAAAACATCAAGGAAAATGAGATGGAATGTGCAGTCATTAGCAAATGGCTTTATTTATGGCTATTGGACAGTGCTGTTGTGCCAAATCTTGAATTTATTGGGTGCCGTGGATTTCTTAATTAAAGTCGTATTATTGAATTGTTGTTTGTTGCCGTTTGCAGCGACCATCCCCTTAGTTATTTTTACTTTTGCTCTGTCATATGTGTGTATGATCCTGTAAAAGGCCAGTCCGTGGGGAGACAGCACATTTCTGGCTGTGCTTTTCAAATGGCACGGCTGATTTTCTCTGAGTTGACTTGCTTCTCTCCTCCATTTTGCTCTTGTGCTTCACCTCGCAGGCTGCACTGCAGTGGCTCCAAACCTTTTCCCTCCCAGTTATTAATGTTAAGCCGACAAGCTTTAAGTAAGGATTTTCAGGTGTCTTTACAAAGCTTGTGTTGGCTGCTAGGTGTTCCCAGAAGACTGCAGATCCTGGAATCTTCCACCCTGGCAATGTGCCCAGCCCATCGCAACTGCGACCTTACCAACATCTCAGTACTGGGATTTTGCAGCTGTTCAGAGGTCTCCAGACACCACAGCGAATGATTTCTGCTGTCTGAGTCAGCCAGTTCCTACTTAAGATGACACAGATCTCAAGCTTTTCAGGTCTTCCCACCTTCAGAGTTGGTCTCCTTGAGATGGAGGTGGAGCAACAAGTGGAGGTTGCAACTGCATCATTAGCCTTTAGCTTCCTCATGCCAAGGTCTTGGGCAGGTGGTCTTCAAGGAAGGCACATGGAGAGGAGGGGGGAGAGCTGAGATATCCAAAGCTGATGATTGGATCAACAGCCAGGTCTGCACATTTGCTGTACTATACTGTACAGAAATCACATGAGACCTCTTCCCTCACCGTAATTAAATCCATTATGTGATGCTGTGTGGATCCAAACTCCATTCAAGTAGTTTTGTGACTCACAGGCTGCTGGATCACTGTGACAGCTGGACAAAGCTGACAGTGGTTGCAGAAGGAGAGAAGCAGCTCATTCCTGAGCCCTGTTCCCTCAAACCCTGCTCTCCTCTGAGACATACTTGTGTGCTGGAGCATCCCACAGCAACCCTAGAGCTCAGACTCGGGCTTGTCCCATCATATCAAGTCATCAAGAGTACAAGGTCTTCCCTCTCTTCTGACCAGACATGCTCACAATAAGAGCATGGGTCCTCAGCAAAGCAAGCTAAATTTGGCTTTTCCATGACTATGATTTGGAACACTTGGGCAGTAACCTGGCTGCCAAAGCAAGCTGAAACAGGCAACACCTGAGATATTGAGGGCAGAGGGAGTGCTACTAAACCATTTCAGCAGGTGTGATACTGTCCTGCCACCTGAGCTCCTGCACCCATCAGTTTGTAGACGTTCCTTTTGCTCCAGGACCTCAGGAGATGACAAGCTCCCCTGCAATGGCCTCTCCTGCACGGATTAGTGGTCCCGTGGGAGCAGCAGCCTGTGTGGAGGCACTGAGTGTGCACACACCTGTCCTCAGCGAGTGCCATCTCGCAGCCACCGATGTCCACAGCGCAGAATGCTGGAAGGCCTCTCCTTCTTATTTTGGGTCTTCCTTTTGTCGTTCCCCCAGCAGAGGACACTTACCAGGAGCTGCTCCCCACGGCAGTGGAATCTAAATAATCCCTCTAATCAGAATCCGGGCTCCCCTCCCAACGCACACGCACCTGGAGGGTTGGGTGCAGAGGTTTGGGGGGAAGATAAGACGCTGCTCTGACAGTCAGAAACACCGTGAGCAGCACCCGCTCTGCTTTTTCGGGGCTGTTGTGTATTTCACGTCCCTTCCTGTGGTTCTTCCCCAGACCCTTCTGTGGATGGAAGGCACCTGGCAGGTGACTCTCGAGAGTGCCATCCACAGAGCGGCCGGAGCTCGTGCACATACCCGCCTTCAGCCGCACCAGCATCGGGCGAGCCATCTATTGCCAAAGAAGGTTTCTTCAGGATCAGAATAACTAAGACTTCCTTAACATATGCAGGAGTCCTTCCAGATTCCAAAATGAAAATCGCTGCCCGGAATCACTGCATTCAAAGTAGGGAAATATCCCTTTAAAGAAACCCATTGGCAATATAACTAAAGGCCTTTAGGCCAAGCTGATATTCAACATAACTCCACTGAGTCAAGAGAAATACACCAGGGATTAAGTTTGGCCTGATAGCAAAAACCACAGGCAAGTGAGACTGATTCCCAGAATCAAGTTGACCTGAAAAATGTAGTTAGATTGTGCCCTTAAAGGAATACTTTTCTTAATAATAACAGATAAAATAAAATGCTTGTCAAAATTACTATGAGCATATGGGGATGAGATGATCAACATTGCATGAATAATTTCCTTCAACAGCTGTAATTCTGGTTCATTCTTTAGCTGTTCTTTAATTCCCAAGCCTGTAACCTCTGCTGCTCTTCTAGATTTACTACCTGCCCTACTTATTCTTGACTTGCTAGACCCACAGACTGTGTGGTTTTAGTGCTAATCTTATGTTTGCCACTGACTTTCCGTGGGAATTTTGTGACTTTTTTTTTACCCAGTATCCTCCAGCTCCATCTCTAATAGTACATCAATACATGAACTGATTGCCAGGTAATGTTAAGGGTAAAATACCTGGTTTTATCTTCCTGGACTGAGCTCTTGGGCTTCAGCTTAATGCCTTGCAAGAATTACCAAGCAAGGATAGAAGTTACCATGAGGAAAACACTTTCTTAGAAGTAGTGCCTGCATATGGGTCTTGCTTCTTAAGAGAGGATAATTAATGACCATAGAATTAATCTCTTTCAAAGCTCTGTCCAAAACTCATTTGTTGTGTTTAACTTGTTCTCAGCAAGTCTTAAACAGACACTTGTAACCAACGGGTGGAAACCCCAACTGTAGCTGTACACAAAAAACAAACAAACCAAAACAGGAGCAACTTGCCAGTGGGCAAAAAAGATCACTACCAACAAACCTCTACAAAATGATCAATTTAGTTCACCTACAGTATTGAAAATCCAAGAAGAGAGGAAGGATAGAGAGTTTTTTTGGAATGTTTATCAGTTAGGGAGAAGTTACCAAGAACTCCTGGGGGTTTTCATTTGCTTTCTCACCTTCTCATACCTTCCAAGAGCTAACAGGCTTTTTAAATTATATTTTTCTTCCTCAGCTTCGTGGGTTTCGGTTCCAAAATTCATGGCTGCAAGGGAGGGCTGGAGACTCCCTCCTGAGCTCCTGCACTTCGGGATCCCTGACTATCACTCCCTCACCTCTGTGTTTAACCCATGTTTGGCAAAGCACAACGTGATCTCAATCAGACCTCCTAGGAGGGTAGCCAGGTTGGATTTGATGGCATCAAGAAATATGGATCCAATCCTGCCCCTGGAGTTCATCCCAAGTGTAAGCCTCTTCATTGATACCATGTATGCTACTTTCTTACTTGAAATTGCCGGGCTGTGCAATGTTCTTGTCACCTTCTCTGCAGTGACATACTATTTTCCTCCCACCATTTTGTCCCAAAGATGCTTATGTGGTATAATAACACCATCTCTCACTTAATCCCTGCATGAATTTAGCATGTTAAATTCTTCAAGTCTCTCAGCTTTTTATCTTAAAATGCAAAGACCAACAAAGAGCAAACTGTTTTTCTGGTTAAGGCCTTCTGTGAAACCAGAACTGGTCCATACTTCACTCAGCATTTCCTCTCTTCACCCATCCAGAGCTCCTGTGAGGTCCTTTACCTGCAATATCACTTTTCAATGTCACACTCAGGTTGGGCTGCATGTCCACTTTGCCTTTAGCATCCTTTCCTGACTTCCTCTGCTTTCCAGAATAGGTGTTCTCCTTCCATACAGTTGGCTGCATCCATGTCTCCTTGGCACGGGGCTCTGGCTGCCTGGACACGTGCACTCTGCCTGCATGAGCCCAGTGACCCACATCTCTCCCCACCACTGCCCCCACCTCTTCATCGGCCACCTTTGCACCTGCCTGGTGTCATCCATACATTTTGACAGCCGTCGTTGTGCATCACCTTTCATGTTCTGGATATAACATTGTCCTGTCAGTCCTCCAGGGTCTCTTCTGGGGAAGTGCCCTGAGTGACTCCCCAGGGACCCCTCATTTGAAAGAACTTTTATTTCACTGCTCTCTAAGCCATGTAGAGCTTGTGCTGTTGATATCATGCTATTGATACTGTTGAGAGAATCTGTTAAGTCAACCACCTAGCAAAACCTATCCCATCCGAAGCCCCTTGTCCCAACAGAAGTTTGAGCCTCTTCAAAGAACATAATTGGATTTGTCTGAAAGGCCTGGTTTTCATTTCAAAAAGACTGGATATCAGTTGCAGCTTCTAACTCCACTCAGTTCAGCTCCCCAACAACTTTTCACAACTTTTCCATCATGTTGTCCACAACTGGTTTCATCCTATCGTGTGGTGCAGTTTTGTTTTAAACCTTGTCACACCCTTGTGATTTTGAAGATGCTGTGCCATGCTGGGAGATGTATAGGATGGTGTGCCAGTGCCTTCAGGAGACAACAGTCTCAGGGTAGAGTCTCTGTTCTGCCATCATCTGTCCTAAGTGGGTCAGGTATTGGATTGAAACTGGTGGAAATGCTCTACCATGATGCAGCTACAGTTTACATGCAGTGCTGGGGGAGTCAGTGCTAGGAATAGCATGGGAATTTTTCATTTTCCTTTTTTCAACCACTTTTACCCCTCATTAAGTGCTTTCAGACCCAGCCTAAGGCTTGATTTATTTTTGAAAGGCCATTTTTAGCCACTGTGTCTTACAGAAGAAAAGAAAAAAAAAAGAATCTGCTGAGATTATTTTTAAAGAAGAAACCACACACATGCACACTCTGTCACAGTTTGTTCACTTCTCAAAATCCTATATCCTCCCCACTGTGGTATGGGAGAATCACTTCACTCCTCTCACCTACGGTTCTATAACAGAGTTGGGATGGCAGGTCTTCTGCTTTCTAGGCTGGCTTTTGGTTTGTTCTATTATAAAGAACAATAATGTCACAAAATTACCAGAGTCAGGAGCAGTCCACTTCAGAATAACCCACCTGAGCCTCCAAGTTGTTGCACACTTCGGTAAAGCAACTTTTTGTGTTCAGCAGTTGGGTGTAATGGAGGCTGGAGAAATATGTCTTAAGCAGATATTTGCCAGTGTTCACACGGCCAGACTTTCTTCCTGGCTCTGATTTGATTCTTGCTGCCCTTAATTTTCCTTTCCAGCTGCCCTCATAATGCGAGACTTTGAACTAGCAGCCTCTCCTCTTGAATCTGTAAGCATTTACTGAGCAGTGTTTAGTTAAGGGACCAGAGAGAGATGTAGACCAAAGAGGACTGGATATGGAGGGTTTGTGGTTGCAGCACAAGGCTCTGAATCAGGAAATGATCAGAATCAACTTCAAGAGATGGGTCCAACCCACAAAACTCAGTTCTGCATCTGCTCCTGTGCTGAGCTCCAACTGCCCTGGAGTTCAGGCTGATTTGGTCTGTGGCTGTTGTGTGGAGATCAGCTCTGCTTTCCTTGGACTTCCACAAAGCAAGTGCTTATTAACGGCATTACCGAGAGTGCCAGAATGCAAAGAAGGTTCCATGTGAGATTAACTAACCAAATAGGCTCCCAACAGTGAAGGAGTTTGGACCCCACAGACATCACCTGGCTTGCAGGTGTTGTGAGACCCTCCTCAGCTTGTCCCAAGATGTGCTGTGCACACACTGCCTTAGCCTTTCCTGAGCAGGAGGGCAGTGGCCACAAAGCCGATGGCATCGCTCTTCTCTGAGCTATCCGTCTGCATCAAGCCAGAGCTATCCATGAGGAGCAATAACAAATTCCCTCCCTGCTGAACAGCACCACAAATGATGCACAGGATCTGATTCCCAGATGGCAACGTTAAAAACAGAAGGCAACTTGTCTGGGAAAGTACCCGAGGCATACCTGAACAATAGAAATAATAAAGATGTAAGAAGAAGATAGGGCCTTTCTTTTTTCCTGATATATGCATGCCTGTGATCACTTAACAAAACAAACACCTTTTTTTTTTTTTTTTTTTGGTCCACAGGAAACAGTCTGTCTGAATAGAAACAGAGTTCTAGAGTGAAGTAGATGAAGTAGATGAATGATTGGTAGCATGAGCATTGTGCCAGTCTTGTCTGCTCCTGGTGTCTGTGTTATGTGCCATGTGAACACCTAAGTCCTTAGAATCCCTGAAGATTTATTTGGCTACCAGCAAACTGAGTGCATATCTACCTTTCCAGCAACTTGGAGGATTATTAATTCATAAGGACCAGGGTCCACTAGCTAGTCTGATTTCACCCTCAGGAGCATGAGGCCTGGCATAGGTTTCTATGCATAGTTTTTATTTTAGGCTTTTCTAGGACAAGTTCTAAAAGGTTAAAAGCGGGGAAGATGTGGTTGCCTTGTCTCACACATTCCAGGAGTTAAACACCCTGCAGAAACTGAAGGCAGCAAATGTTTTCTGAGGTACTCGCCCAACCACCAGTGAGATGGTGATACCACCCCATGAGCAGCAGGCAGCTTCATGCAGGCATACCACTTCTGTCTCTCTGGTCTTGCCCCGCCTGCATTTGTTCCTCCTTTGCCTGATGGCACATCTCCCCCACACAACGGCATGTACAATCTAATCTCTACTGAAAGTTCTGCAGGGCAGGAACTCACACATTCAGATCCAAATAGGCTGCTCATGCCTTTTTAATTTCACTGCATCAGAATAACAACAGCAAGGAAATAAAGTAACAGCCAAAGAATCAAATCAGCGCAGTGAAACAGGTCCCTTCCCTGCTTTACAGGTTACATCCAAACCACCCCAATGGTAGCAGGAGGTCATCTAGTTACAGCTGGCAAATCTTCAATTAAGCAGCTCAAAAAGCTCTTAGCCACCATGAAGTGCACGGTGATGTCCACTATAGTGATGTTCACCGCTCCCGAAGCCACATGGACTAGACAATCTCTGTGAAGCATCGCAGGGCTTGGAAGTGGCTGGAGAGCCGCTCTGCACCAGCTCAGGGTCTGGGAAGATCAAGCCTGGGGTTGGTGCACTCCCACACGCCTTTGCACTCTGGTCTGGCACCGCTCTGATCTCCGCAGCCATCAATCCTGCTGCCATCTGGATGACAGGTCTTGCACAAGCCCAGTGCCATTACTTAAGGCTGTGGCTGTTTACAACTTCCCGCCCAGTGCACACCCGACCATGTGTTAATCAGGATGGTTCATAGTCAGTCCTGGAGTAAACAAATGCAACTTCACCAGAAAACATGGGAACCACACCTCTTTACTCCAGGTGTGCATTTTGGCCCACTATCTGTTTCTCCATAGCGATTAGTGACTGGTATTTAAGACAATTTCTTAACAAGAGTTGGGATCGGTGGTTTATCTCCTCATTAGGTTGGTAATATCATTAATTAAGGTTATGTCAATGGACATGATGCCACAGCAGATGAGTGTTATCAGTGGCAACAGCCTTCCAGGTTTGGGCTCACAGTGTGCCTACCGCGATGCAGCATTAGCATCCTGCCCAAGGTGGGGACCTGCCCTTTCCCCATTCTGCCACTGAGGGCCCGCCCCACAGTAAACGCATTTTGTGGCAGGCTCCAGAAATCCCCTCAAAAGTCCCTGTTTTCTCACTGATCCCTGTACCCCAGCCGATGAACCACCTCAGGGCTGGGAGTGAGGAGCAAACATGGAGTTTTAGGAGGGGCATGGGGACTGTATCCCCCGCTGTGCTCATCCCGAGAGCAGCGGTCCCTGTGGTGTAGCTTTGGTCCCACTTCACGCAGCTGCTCATTCAGCTGACAGCATTTTTAGCTGAGAAAATGGGCACGTTACTGAGAAATGTGGTGGAACCTGTGCTATGGTTTTAGTAGCAGGCCTGGATACTTTGAGCAAACAGGCTGGCAGAGCTAAAAGGAATTGAGTGATCATGGTGTTCCCTCTGCATTTAAACCACACACGTCATGAAATCCATGAATCCATGAATTTTGATACTTTGAAAGTGTAAGAACTGGATCATTTATCCTGCCCGCTCACATGATACACCTTGAAGTAGTAGAAAAGTATGAAGACCTTTTAAAAATTTTCTTCTTTCTCCCCTTTTACTTCAGGAGCTGGATAGTTCAGTCAAACACACCCTTGGGTCAAGTCCTGCCCTGGTTCTGTGCAGAAGTCCCGATATATCCCAAAGATTCAGTGCACCTTCAATATACGCCAGCAGTAGCATGTGCCAGCCAGGAGATATTTTCCTGAGCGGTCCTTCAAATGAATGCAGTTTTAGTTGTTTTCCTCGGTTGTTTGAGGTCACTGTTCCCCCGCCCTTGTTAATAAAGATGTGATTAATGACTTTTGGCAAAGCCACTGCCTGAAAGAGCCAATGCTTCAGGAAAAGCAAAACCAGTTTTCAGGTATTTTCTCTAAGGTTCATCTCAGAAACACACAAATACATTGCAAAGCATTTACAAAACACGCCGACGCCTCCTTCACCCCATCTCCACCCCCCTGCAGACACATCGCCATTCATAACCTGCATAATTCTGTTCCATCTACCTGGAAGAAAGCTCTCGCTGTGCCTTTGGCTGGGCAGGTTCCCCCTCTGCGCGGGCGCCGGCGCAGAGCGGTTAGTGCAGGGTTTCCTGGGGTGTCTGTGGTGCACTAATGGCCTTGTGATTGCTCTCCCCAGACTGAACAGTACCCAAGAGCCCTGAGTGAGGCCCCGAAGTCCCTCTTTGAATAAATCACAGTGGTAGGGGAAAAGAAATAAAAAAAAAAAATAAAATAAAGGATGGAAATTGTTTCCTCTGCGGGTGCTGGGCTCATGAGTTGAAGCCTATTTTTGCAACCAGGGAGACTCAGAAGTCCCAGTAGTTAAAAGCAAGATGGTAGAAACTGAGTCTCTCACAACCTGACAGTGGGGATTTGAGGAGAAGCACCTAAAATCAGGGTGTTTATGAGAAGGGCAGTACCAAATGTAGCAATCCAAGCTGTGTTGCCCCTGCTGTGGACCCACTTCTCCTAGCTAGGTCCTGTTTCTCCCAAGGGTGAGAATTTTAAACCAGGTGGTTTAAACGTTCACGTCGGTCTGTACCATCAATGTGGGGGACCTGTGCTGCTTTTGAGGGCTCCACAAAGGATGCCTGAGTGAGGGTAACTCCTGCCTGGGGATAGGGACAAGGATAGGGATGGGGATGCTGATGCAGGTACGATAGGCTGGCAGTGACGCCTAAAGGCTCATATGTAGGGTATTAAACCTGCACTGTGAATTAACACCACAAGAATTAGGTCCAAACCAGAGGTGCAAATGTCTCGGACCAAGAGAGTGCAAGACCCCCGTGCCACTATCGTAAGCACCACATCAGCTCCTCAGTCCTCCACGCTGCCCCTTGTCCTGCTGGAGCTGAGCTCTGAGGGTGTGAGCCAATCTGCTCAAGGCAGGCATGACTTGAGGCAAGTCCAGCCTCAATGGCAGTTGGACGGAGAGTCGGGGATGGCCCTGAGGTACCTCACAGTGCTCCAAGGGGCTGCTTTTGCAAGGGAAGAGTCATGCAGCTTTGCATGGGAAAGGCTGAAATGTGTGCCATGAAACGTGCTGTGCCCCCAGCACGCAGTGCTTGGCAGAACTGATGTTTTTCCAGCTGCAGGGAGCTGTACTGGACAGATCCAGTTTGGATGAGCCTATGACATTCTATAATCAAAGGGAAGGAAAGAAGTGAGGACTCCAAAATGAGCTTGTCTCCAAAACTGAAGCAAATCCTTTAAATTAGGAGGACACTTGGGCTAAAGGCTGTGACTTTCTCCTGCAGGGACCAAGGTGGCTTAATGCACCACTAAACTCCAGACAAGCAGCAGACATGTCTGAGGGTGCTGGCCACGGGCTTTCTGGACAGGCCCAGTCCAAGCAGATGGTTTACTGGCAGCTCTAACAATAAGATCCCAATCCATAGGGTGAAGCTTCCCCAAAATTGCTGTGGGTGGCTCTAATTATAACCTGTGTCCTGCCGCCTCCCCTTTCTGCGAGTAGGAAGGAGCTGAGCTTTCTTGTTACTCTAGCTACCTGCCCGTTACCGGGTCAAGATTGCTCATGGGATAAGGGCCTTCCATTTGTTTGTAGTACTGATGTCCTACTTGGCAACACGTGCCTCATTCCTTCAACCCTACAAAGGGAAGAGCCCGGAGCAAAGCAGGTTTGCAGCTGGCTTAGCAACAAGGCTGCTCTGCATTCCTGTAAATTTCCAGGTTCAAGTGCAATTTGCTTCTCTTTGTTGCCAAGCCAAGTGGACATCTAACCCCTCTCATCCCACTGCTGAGCCCTTGGGAAGGCTGATGGGACCTGAGAGATCAGTGTCTCTGAAGGCAGGCACAGGGCTGCAGCGCGGCAAGTGGTTCAGTGATGCAGATGAAGGCAACCAAGAGCTCCACCATTTGCCCACCTCCGGGCTTCCCAAGCAAAAGGAAAGCTTGCCCTTGAGGTCTGAGGTGAAGAGGTATGTACAGGTATGGATCCAAGTCCCCAGGGCTAGTCTGATTTATTTGGCACTCCTGACAGGCAATACTTTCAGTCTTGGATGGGATGACTCTTTTCTTTTCAGCATGTGGCTCATTCTCAGGTTCCCATTACTTTATTCCATATGGGACTGGTGTTTCTTCATTGTTTTCCCCTGTGCATGATTGACATGAGCAGGAAGGAAATGTGGAAACTATAGAAACTGTTCTCTGTGCTGAGGGAAGGTGCCGCATATTCTCCTGAACGTGATCCCATTGTTCAGTGCTGCGACCGCAGGCACGTTCTCTGCTGTGCACTGGCCAGACCAGGGCATCCTCACCCGGGTTTAAGCAATGGTCACCAGGCAAGTGTAAAGGGCTGGCCCCATTCCCACTGGATTCTGCAGGAGTTTCACCCTTCATTTGACTGGGGGAGAAATCAGGCCACTACTTATACTATATAAATAGAAAGATTTGATTTGAGGCAGATAGATATCAAGTTGTTCTGAATTTTCCCCCTGATTTCATTAGTGAGGTGATTTGTGTTACAAGGGAAACTTGTTCTGGAACTGTCATTATTTACCTGAAACACATCTGCACTTTGAAGTAGGCTCTGGAAACACAAGCAGAATGAAATTGCCCATAAAGCAGAGGTGGAGTGCCGTTTTCTGAGGTTTGAGACTGTTGGGTTCCCTCTACAATGGAATGCAAAATTAATGCCCTAAATTTAAACACTCACTAGGCTTTTTTTCTTTTTTCTTCATTCGTGACTCGAGAATGAATTCAGTCGTAAAAAGAAATGCAACTGACACATTTGGCATGCAAAACAACCATTGTTTTTGCCAGGGGGTTTCACGTGCACGTGTGTGTGTGTTTGTCTGTAAAACAGCTCAAGAGCCTTCATGGAAGACTCACATAGGGGAAATATTGGCTTTGTCTGCCCAGAAGTTGCCATCCACTTGCAATCCTCAGTCACCTTATGGATCACCCATGTCCTGCCCAGAAGGATTAACTCAATTGTACCCAGTAATAAGACTTAACATTATACAAGATCACTGCAGACCAAAACCGTTAAACGAAATAATTTAACAAGTAAATTTTTGGGCTGGTAGGTTGTGTGAGCTCAGACACACAGCTTTGTGCGTGCACCTTGTTTTGCTGCCTTGCTTTCTTCCCAAATGAATGGTGTGATAAAAGTAGCAGCAGCAGCTTAGTGCAGAGAGCCTAAAAAAAGGTGTTTGTTTCCATTGCAGTGCTTAGCTCATTTTTCCTGCTACTCGTCCTGTTGACTGCCTGCTCAGGAAGGCCGTGTTCTCAGCAGCCAGGACCTCCTGCCTGCTCCCTGCTGCTCTGTCACCAGGTTCCTAAATTCACACTTTTAATCTCCAGGGTCCTCTTCTCCCTTTTTGTTGAAAGAGGTGGTTTTTTACTTCTCTCACAGGGATGTGGTGTGAACTTCTAAAACCTTTGAAAGCTGCTTGCAATTCCTCAGATGGCAACAGCAAAACACACACTGGTACAATTGGCAGAAGATACAGGATTGCTGACTTGCCAGCTCTTGTTAATCTGGCTTTCCCTCTACGTCTTCTGGCCACTGGAGAGTTAACCAAAATTCCCTTGTATGCTGTACTTGAATGAAGATGCCAGCAAGCTCTGGTATGACAGTATTTATATCTGAATCATTTTGGACAGTCTTGGGATGAATGAGGTCTCACAGAGACAGAATTTTGCTTTCCACTTCACTACTTTTTTCTGATGCTGCTTTTTTTCCCCCCCAGAGAAGGCCCTGGCTGGTGCCAGCTCTCCAGGCAGGGTCCTTGCCTACCTCTCTTGCCTCCTGTGGTTGGGGGACATGAACTTGTATTGAAGGGCAGGAGATGTGAGTCTCCAAGTTTGATTTCTGTGCTGTGCGGCTTCCTGAGAGCAAGCATTGAACTGCACTGACCAGTTTTGGTTGGGTTTTTTTTAACTTTGCCCACCAGATCTGGAACTGAAACCATCAATTCATTTCACTGATGGTCTCATTCTCAGCTCAAGTCAGCAATAGCTACCTCAGCTAGCACCAGGTTTCTACCCACTGAATCAGCTGTCCCAGCTCCTATGAGAATGAAGATTTGTTTGTTGTGATGTGAGGGAGGGGTTTTTATTCAAAAAACAATGTAAGAAGCTTCCCTAGACCCTCACTACACCTCTTTATGTCCTTCTTGGAGACACGTTGACTAACCCTGCTGTCATCTGCTGAGGTGGAACAGGGAAGGGATGATAGCAGGAAACATGGGGAAGGTCCACCTGAACAGGAGATTTCCCATCCTGAGCCACACCAGCTGATTAGCAAATTATTCCAATAGTCTCCAACTATGTCAGTTTGAGATCTGCTTCCCAGGTCACGGGTCCATCTCCATGACCCCATGTCACATTGGCTGTCTTAAGAGCACTGGAAAAGGATGGAGACCGCAGGATGACGGCCACGGGAAGCTGCTCTGCTCTGTGTTCATTTGGCTGTGCTGTATCAAATAGGGGCGGTGCTGTCCCGAGCTCCAAAAACCCAGACTCTCAGTATCTGTTCTCATGTCTTTCAGAGCTGAACCAGAGTCCATGGAGATCAATGGAGTTTTCACACTGGTGATCATGAGTTTTGGATTCGGTTTCCTGAGATGAAAGTGCTCGGAACAGGCCGGAAATTATTCACTAGGAAATCTGTCTCCATCATCCGTTTTTATGGCAGATGCTTTGGAAATGATTATGTGCTGTGTAAAGAAATACGGCCTTCTGAATTTATTCAGGCTAATTCTGAGTGAACCCAAAGCTCTTTTATACTCTTCAGGCTGTGTAAAGTGTCTTAATGCACGCGGAAATTAATTTACAACCCATTTAATTCACCCTTGTTCTGCCACAACCGTAGAAATCAGAAAAGTCTGGGGTTTTATACTTGCGTGTTGGTCAAGAGTGTGTTTTCCTTTAACTACAGCACTTAGAGTGACAGAGTGGGCATTAGAGTGATAGGCAGAGAGAACGATTCCCTATGGTGGATGTGGTGATGGCTTTATTCTAGTATAATTTATCTCACTTCTCATAAAGAAATAAGAACCACACGTATAAACACCTTTATAGTGTTACAATTCGAAGCACAGCAGGGAAGTTTCCTGCTTTCCCACACACAGGCACAGGGTTACAATAAATGCTGAGGTCCAAATCAGCAAGCTTCTCCTTGCTCCATGCTGTGGGATACATTCAAAAGAAGGCAGTGGGACAGATGATTTAACTTGTGACAAAAATCCAATTTTCAATGGTCTAGACAAACTTTTCTGACCTTCTATTTGCTGGAATTTCATGTTATTTGCCACACACCTTGAAAGGTTTCCAACTGACATCAGTGGGCTTGAGTCTACCTTCAGCTACCTCAGAGGTATCTCAAGCCCTGGAAGGGGCAAGAAACTCCTTAAACAAAAATGAGTTGCTGCATGTAGATTGACCGCAGCCACTCTAAAATCTCGCTTGCTCACATACCTGCAAAACTCTTGAAAATGACAGTTCTGATGGATCTCCCTTTCTTTTTACAAGGATCTCCCCTCTGAAATTTGTTTCAGTTTTGGGACAAACCTTTTCTCCCCCTGATTTAAAATGAAAATCTTGTGGCATAAGGAATTTCAACATTTTTCTCCAAAAGCATTAAATCTAGGTGGTCTCTGTATAAATCACAATATCAGAGACAGCCATGATTTTGCTTCTGTCCTCCTTGCAGGGGAATGCTGAAGGGGAGCTGTTGAAGTTGTCTTTGGCTACTCCATGCTAGAGATCTTGTAGGTTTGAGTAAAAAGCCAGGGTTTAGGTCTGTCTATACAGGAGGACAATTGAAAGTTCATCCAGAAGTTCTCCACACCATCTATAAGCAGCTGCATGCTCATCACTGGGCTCAGGCAACTTCCAGCACCTTTACAAGGACAGTAAAAAACCAGGTGCATGTGCGAGGAGATGGGTGCAAAGCAAAGGGAGACCACAGTGTTGTCCAAAAAGGACAGCTCTGTTTCATCTTCCCACAACTCTCACAGTTTCATAGCCCGTGTGGCTGTTTTGGGACAGCCTCCCCAGCCCATCTGAATGCCAGGAAGAGCAGCTAAAATGTGACATTTGGTCCCCACTGCAGCATCTTCAGGCTTAGGACAGGGCTGACCTCAATGCTGCCGAGAGGCCTCTGTATTACTGGCACACAGACTGGTCACCAAAATCAATCCCCCTGTGTTCCCCCAGCCTGAACATGCATTTATGACTGGCCTCAGCCAGGAGATATCTGGCACATAGTTAAAGTTATGTGCCTGCTCCAGTTCCCAGTCAAGAGATATTGGCCATGTGAACCATGGTGCTGCTCAGTCAAAACAACTCAAATTAAAAGCGCCGTCTACTAACACTGAGAGGGATTTATTCGGTATAATTTACTTGGCAAATAATCCTGCACTTCAGATACATTGCAGAAAATCATGACCTATTTCTGGATGACTTATCACGCCCACATGTGGCAGAATCCCTCTAATAATTCAGTTGTGGTGAATGATTTCAATGTTAATATTATTATTATTATTATTATTACCTGCTTTGGCCACCTTAAATGCTCTGAGACAAGATGAAAGTACTGAAACTTCTAATGCGCCCCTGCAGAGTCACTATTGTAGGAGTGAAAAAGAGCAGAATGGATCAGTTTTTAGTAAAACCCATGGTTTATGTAAAGCATCTGATTCAAAACCTATTTTCTATGTAGCCTTTTCTTGTGGACTGAAATAGTAGGCTGCATTCAAACTAGACTTTGAGCTCAGTGAAAAGGAAACGCTGATGAAAATCACGACTCAAACACCCTTGCATCATATAATTCTATTTGTTTTATTGGTGAGATACAACCTAGGCCCCATTCCATGGCTGTAAGAGGAAACTCAGAGTAGGGCAGAAGGCCAGCCTCAGTCTTAGGCAATGGCTGGACCGCATTCAAACCCAAGGGGTGGAATTTGGACCAGACCAAAGTCCATGGGGACTTTGCCATCAACCTCTGCAGGCGCAGATTTCACCTTAATGACAACTTCCAGGGCAGCTCTGCAGAAAGGAGCATGTTTCTGTTCTTAAAACGAGTATCTGTTGGAGAGTTCAAATTTTCACAAGGACAGCCCCTCGTTCATCGTTACATTCAGTCCAAGCGGCAGAGAGCAGCCTCCCACTGCCACGCCTTCCTGCATGGGCATGGTGGGGCTCCCTTGTCTCCAAACACCCAGGCAGAATTCAGGATGTCTTTCCTGGCTGCCCCAGGGGTTCGTGTATCTTTTGCGTGACTTTTGGGTCTTGATATCTCTGCAGCAATTGCAGCTTCTGAAAAACATTTCAAACATGCCTGCCTGGGAGGCTTTTGGTTAACAGGTCATCATCATTTGGGAAAAATGAAGCTGTGAGGCAAATTCTACGTGCAGTGAGTGTGCACACATGCTTGTGCCCGCAAAGCTGTGGTGGCACAAGCAGATATCTCTGCACAAATCACCATCCCCTTCTCATTTCTAAAGTTTCCAAGTAACTTCCTTTATTCTATATATGAAAAAAAAAATAATTTATAGGTGTCAGGGAAGTGGTGACATGAACTGAACCTAAAATGCCTTGCAGCAATAAAGAGACAAAGTTCATTGTTGTGAATGCTGGACAAAACCCCGTGATTTGGTTTGGATCTGTTCCTCACATGAGCAGTGTCACGGCACTGGAGGTGCTCAGTTCAAGGGAAGGCTGTCACCACAGTGATGGTGAGATATTGCCCCTTAGGAGGGAGGAGCCTGGCACTGAGAAATCAGAGCAAAAAGATATCTCTCTAAGGAAGCTGAAGTCAATACTTGAGAAGCTACACAATGGTCATAAAGGATGCTCAGCCTGCAATGCCTGATGAAATATGGATCAGTGTAATTGTTTCTTATGCTGCTGAAGTGTATCAAAAAGCAATGGAGAGACTCTAAGTATTGTATTACCACTGCACCCTTCAGTGGCTACAACTAACGGCTTATTTTTATTTCCATGCTGACAGCACCAGGCAAGTTGATTTATTTTCTGTGCTGTCTTAAGTATCAAAGGAGATATCCATATCCCAGAATCTGAGGCATGGGATGCAGCAGATGAGCTCAATGCACGCTTAACCAAAGCCTTCTCTTGATTCACTTTGACGTACCTTAGTGTTTGCTAAGTGAAGCTCTTCAGAGCACCTGTGAGCCTGCACCACCAAGGGTCTTTGCATGTGGCAGCAGTGATTTGCTGCCGTGGCTCCAGCAAGCCACAATTGCACTGATTGTTTCCTACTGCCCTTTCTTGAACTCTTTTGTTGTACACTTAACAAATATTGCTGCAAAATTAGAAATGTCTGTGATTAGCAGATTTAGGTGGAAGACAGGTTTTGTATTATTTGCCTTCTGGCTCTGTGAAGGACATGTTTTCAAGCTTCCTCCTCAACCACAAGATTTAGAACTTACTTTTTCTTTTTTGTTATTTTTTTAAAGAAAGCTGAGATTCTCATGTAATCACCTGCCTTCAGCATCTGGGACTTAAAATACAGGACCAAATATGGCTTGAAGTGGAAACAATGAATGATCAGCTTTTTTCACATGAGTAGTCCCTTTGAAGGCTAACTGTCTATACTCATGAGCAAAATTACATGTATACATGAGAGCTTGCAGAACCAGAACATGAACAAAGTGTAAAACTTAACTTAACCTAGAAATACAAACCCTCTATAAACTTTTTGTTTCATAGTTGGGGAAAGTACCCTTTTTCCTAAACTAAACAGACTTCTAATCTTTTTTCCCTTTCCTTTGTAAAAATACCTGCTTTGATACAGAAGTCATATAAGCCTTACTGTTTAAAGTCTTTCATTAAATATTTCAGTAAATATTAAGTAAGCTTAAGGCAATAACAGAAGTTTATGACTTTTTAAAAGAGCTTGTTCTTTTCCCTCCCACATTATGTCGGGTTTTTTTTTTAAAAAAAAGAAGTCACAAAACCTACATCTTGATCTGCTCCAGTCTGAAGGTTTCTATTTATAGTTCTTGGTTATGAATGTTTTTTCCTATGAAAAGGTCAGACCTCGCACATATACAATGGTGGAAAGCCCTGCTTATTAAAAAGCAGGCAGATGGATTTGTTAAAAAGAAGTCATTTCATAATGCAGCTGTTGTGAAAAGCTGCTTTAGCAGAAACATCCTCACGCTGCTTTATGAGAAAAACAGGTAAAGGGGTTCTGTGTTGCAGCTAAGTCATTTTTCCTTTCCAAGCCTCCATCCTCACACACGTGGCACGTACTTTACCTCTATTTACATGCTTTGTCCTACACTCACCCA
>VWZG01012361.1:1621427-1714080 GCA_013396735.1 Grallaria varia | reverse complement strand
ACCCACACACCCACACACACACTCACACTCCCTTGCCCTATTTTTCCCACTCCCACTGCCCTGAAAAGGCTGGAGGAGGTAATGGTGCCCCATCTCAGTGTATCCTGCATGGACCAGTCCCCTGGGCTGCCACCCAGGGCTCACTCATCATCAGACACACTCAGCTTCTCCTTCCCAAAGCAGATGGTGAGTACCCTTGGCCAGTGCTGGAGGCTTGGGGTAGCCTGGGAAGTGTGTCCTGGCCCTGGGGCTCGGTCTGCAGGCCAGGAGCACACCTGGCCAAGGCAGCTCCTGCTCAGGGTGACCTGAGAAGAGTCAGTGTTGACTGACAGGTGTCCTTCACCAGCACCCAGAGGGGCTGCACTGCTCAGCAAGGGCACTGTTTCTGAGCATGGGATTGCTCAGGGTGTCAGATATTGACAACAGTGTAACAGCAACCTGCAACCCCCTGCATGATGATAACCAGCAGAGATCTCTTTCAGTTGATGATGGGGGGGAAAAAAAAAAAAAAAAGAGAGGTCTTGACTGCTTTGTTCTAGTCCTGAGTGAGGAACTTTGATTAGCTGAACGAAAACCACTTAATCCCAAAAGCTTTTCTCTCCCTCCTTCCTCTCTGAAGCATCCTGAGCACTCCACACACCTGCAGCACCCTGGGGTGATGGAAACAGCACACGTAGCCTCACATTTCCTAAAAATCTGAGTTATTACGGAAGACCTCTCCTGTGTTTCATGAAATCATATGCAAAATCTTCAGGTCCTTTAAATTAAACTTTGAAAACAGCCACTTCTCCCCAACTCCTGTCTATCTTGTACAAAAATGGCTTCCAAACTCTGACCAATCTCTTCTGCTTTGAAAGAGCAGCCTGTGCAGGAGACGATGGGGTCACTACTGAATGCATAATGTGTTCTCCAGCCTCCAAGGACACAGGGTTTAATTTCCAGGAGAGCATTGCAATATGTTCACTCTGAAGGGCTTTGTCTGCACCAGCTCCTGCTCAGCAGCACCCCCAAACAAGTTGTCCCCAGGGGTTTAAACTCAGGGATCCACCTGTGCAGGAAATAATGTGCCTTATTAGTGATTCCACCACTGCTGCTATCCATGATGTCACTCCTGGGAGGAAAAATGAGGATAGATTCACAGAAAACTCTCTCTCCCCCCAGACTGGGCTTGGCCCAGCACCTCTGGATTTATTAATCAGCTTCTTCTGCTGCCATGAAAAATTGTCCTGGGTGCCTCCTCCACAGTGCCTTCCCATGGCACGCCAACCCTGCTACTGTCTCACTAGCTCCATATGAAGTGACAACAGTGGGAGGGTATCCAGGGTTTCCCCCACAGGCACAACCTGCTCCAGGGAGGCCATAGGTCTGATCAGCTCCAGTCAGCACCACTGACCTCCCTGCTGAAGGTGACATGGGTGGGCAGCTCCATCCACCCTTTGCATCTGCTCCTGGATCCATGTCCACAAATGATTCCACATACAAAGTTTAGATGGTCCCCATGGGTATGCAAGCAGAGCTAAGCAAGCCTCCTGGTGGAATAACACCTCATGTGAGCTTTCAGAAGCAGAACCTGACAGTGCCAGTCGAGCTATTGATTGAGAGATATGGCAGGTTCCACATATCTGCAGCCCAGCATTAATATCAGCAGGTTCACACAGGTGGGAGTTTACCACCTGCTTGCACCAACAGAGTGAAAACACAAACCTGCTGTAGAAACAAAACTCATGGGACTTAGACCTTAGCTGGTGTGTGGATGTTTTGCCACTGGTTAGTCTTACCCATTTTGAAATCTAATCCAGCCTTTGATGGGATCCCATAGCAATCATCAGTACAGCTGCACTGGAGATGGGCAGAATGTGCACAAGGAAGGTGGATCTAGCCCAAGATGCAAAGTGAGTCTGGAATTTGGAAACATGGAATGCAATACTAGCCTTTATGACAGACCATGTAGGTGTAGTGTTTATGTCTTCATCTGCAGTGAAATCAATAAAAAAGTCTAGTAAGGGAAGAATAGAAAAACGAGAAGAAACAGTCTTTCCAGGTGACCTGCTGTGCCATTCTCTTGATTGTTTCAGAGATGGACAGCAGATGCTGTGCAACCTGCCTTTAGCTCACCTCACATGTCCTGTCCCACTCCCACCTTCCAGGCTGCTGCAGAAGCATTGACTACTATTGTCTTTGCAAAAGAGAGCATCTGATTTTATTACAGGACCTGACGCATGTGCAAGGGGATAAAATTACACACCACTGTTCCCCTAAGCTGCAATGTCTGTATTTGCACCAGGCTGCAAGTTACTCTGGCAAGAAAACGCATGTTACAGCTTTGTAAAGTACTGGGCACATTAGTCAACATGGCCATTAAAACAAATGCTGCAGTTGTGGGAGCAGATGTTAAAATGCTCATATCTTTTATGGTAACCATATTAATCTAAGAGGAAATCAATTGGTGATCAACCTGTTGACTGCCAAGACTGAGATTGTCAAGATTTCCCTTGGCAAATCTCACAGGAGACAGTTGTGCAGTCCAGCCCGGCTGTGCCTGGCAAGCAGGGTCACAAACCTTCTGTGGGACCTGATCCCTGCCTGATGTCC
The DNA here is from genome assembly GCA_013396735.1 of Grallaria varia. NCBI lineage: Eukaryota > Metazoa > Chordata > Aves > Passeriformes > Formicariidae > Grallaria > Grallaria varia. The sequence goes on along the minus strand of VWZG01012361.1, from coordinate 1,711,488 downwards.
CTCAGCAGCATCCTCCACATTACCCTGTATTGGTATCCTCGGAACTCTCTGAACAATAAGATGCTGTGACCCACTGAGATGCTGGGGAAAAGCCCCCAGGGCTGTTGGAGGAAGGATCCTGCTCCAGCGAGGCTGGGAGAGGCCAGGAGGTGTGCACTGACCCACACCTGTCTGCCCACCTGGGAGTCTGCAAACCAGGGGAAAGTGAAATAGCTCTGCCCACACCGCTGTCATTGCAGGGGGCTGGGGAGCGGGGAGGGCTTAGTAATACCGAGAACAAAGAAGTCTGCCTTAGTCAGATATTTTTAATGATCTCTCCCCACACAGGGCAGGAAGTGAAACCGAGGTCCCAGTCAAACCCCTCACCCGCACTCCCCCTCGGCAGGTCCCGCTGTGCTGGTGTGTGGCAGTGGGTGAGACATCGTGCTTTCAGTCAGCATGGCTGGGGTCTGTGATCTGGGCCCTCACACGGACACCTGGCACCCTCCCCAGCCCTGCCGGCCCCGTCTGCCCCCATGCCAGCCGTGCTGCCCACCATGGGGGTGCCCAGGCAGGGCTGGGCTACGGGAGGAGGACAAAGACTAGATTTTTGACCTGCTGTCATATAATCTAGGATGATCTCTTTCTGACCCTGTTTCCAGCCCAAATGGGACTTAGAGGGCCTGGTAAAGCCCCCAGTGACCACAAGTCCCAATCCTCACAGGATTGCATGGACAAACTGCTCCCTGGCAATTGCTCCTTTGGAATCTGTGGCAGCACTGCTTTTATTGCTGCCATCCTGAAGTTTGTCCCTCCTTTGGTGTTCTCCTACTGACTGAATAGCATGTGGCAGGCAGATTAGAGGGGCTCCATCCAATCCCTGTGCAAAGGCAGCCCTTTGTGAAACAGAATGCAGGTGCTGTGTGATGTTGCACAGCAAGGACACCGAGAAGCTCAAAGGAGACACTCAAAGGAAAGGAAGGTGGAAAGCAGGAAACATTTGCTGCCTGCCAAGGCTCCCAGGTGGCAGAGCAGTCCCAGGGCTCCAGCTTTTACCAGCAGAGCTTCAGATCAGCAGTGTCCTTGGGAAACTACCACTGGGACAAAGCACAGGCTGGGTCAGCCCTGTTCTGTGATTCAGTTTCAGGCGCTGAAGGTGGGTGTCCCAAAAGTAGCATAAGGAGGTGGTGGCTTGGTCCACTTGGAGGCTCTGGAGGAGACGTTCCTGCAAGAAACCTATCAGTAGTGACATCCCCCCATGGCAAAGATCAGCTTTCAGGATCTAGATGAGACAAAGAGAAAGATCTGAAGATGATTCTTCGAGAGGCTGTGAGTGAAGACTATGGGATAGATCCTGTCCTCGGCTTCCTGAAGATCCTTGAAACATGAAATCACTTGAACGTAAGTGGGTTGAGGAGGATGTTACATTGCAAGCTCTTCCCCACATGCTTTTTGATACCTGTTCCCATGGATGGGACTATCTTCACTTCCCATCCCTGTGCTGGACCTCAGACAGATGTTCCCAGTCTCCCAGGTGAGACCCTGAGGGATGCCACAGCCCCACTTCCTTCAGGAAGCCACAGCAAGTTGTCCAGTGCTACAGTGCCTGGCAGCTTTGGGTGGTCAGAGTACATTTCTGCTGTGCACAAAGTGGCTGGGCAGAAGAGTTGGCTGGCAAAGAGATTTGGGCCTTGGGTCTGTTCCCTCTAATGAGGACGGCTCAAGGGAAGCGACCAAGCAGCGGCACGGTCCTCCCCTCCCGTTAGCCTCATCGGCAGGGCTCGGTCAAAGGTCTTTTTATTACTGTTCTCTGCTCCAATTAAAACATCCTACAGATTGTGCTTGGCAGAATCTCAATGGCATCCAGAACTAAAGCCTGTTAATGGGATACAATCAGCTAGGTTCAGGGCTTGAAGTAAGCCGGAGGGGTAGGGAGTATTTGCCAACCGCAGAGCGCCAAGTCCTATGGTCTGCCCATTTTAGTTTTGGCTGTTAATTGCTTTCCAGAAGCACCCACAGGTCCCAAGTGACAATCAGAAGCCAGTGGCCAAAAATGCACATGCCCAGCAACAGGAAGCCCAGCTTCAGAGAGCTGCGTGGCCCCCTTGCACCCGGGGTTTTCCCATGGACCAAAGCAGGGCGGCAAGGTCAGAGCGGTGGCCTGTGCCAGTGGATTTTTGTCAAACCACCACGGTGGCCTTGAGGACAGAGTGCCTCCCTGCCAGCTGAGCATTGCTCAGTGTTATCTAAGGCCTGCTGGGCATTTTGCACACCCTGACGGGATTGCTTGGGCCGACTGGGAATTCAGTCCTTGCAGGAGACATTTGCCGATGATCACCACGTCACTTACATCTGCAGGGAGCTGCACTTTGCAGAAGGATTTCCACCAGCAACAAAGCAACCAAGCAGCATTTCTCTGGGGTGCAAAGGAGGAGGAATTAGAAACAAACAAAAGACACAGTTGCCTCATATCCTGAGAAACAGCATCTGAAGTGATGGAAAGAGATCTGCGTCCATAAATCCCTGTGTGACAACTGAAGCCTAATAATACCCAGAAGAGAGTTATCTTTGAACCCCTATTGAAGGGGAGAAAGAAAGGGATCACAGCCCAATTCCCACATTAACTGGCTTATAGGGAAAATATCTATCATAGAGTCTAAGGATACCTTTGTCAGGTCCCAGGCAGGATCTTGACCCTTTTGCTAAATGCAGTCTCGTCTGGGGAGATGGAAGTGAGCTGTGACATTGAGCTGTAACACATGAGCATTGCTGTGGGACAATAAGAGATGAGGTGACCAGGGGGTGCTCTGCTAAACTCTTTGGTCTGGATAGATCAGTACAGGCTTGCAACAGTGAAAGGGATGGACAGCAAAAGAAGCAATCAGATTTGAAACAAGAAATGACCAGTCTGATTTCGTCATGCAAGCTGGAAGATATACAAGGTGGGAACCAGCCCCTGAGGAAAATAACAAGTGATTCACACCAGTTTGGAGGCTGTAGGATCCAGCAATTTTCTTTCCAGATCAGCTACAAAGGCTAGTGAGTTTGATTTTTACAACTCATTCACTTTCAATGACCTATGACTGTCATTAGTGACTGAGCTAAGAACACAACTTTCAGGTAGAAAAGTTTCTTGTTAACAAGGGGGTCTTTGTAATTGCTTCCTCATGTTTGTTTTAGTTTTCTTTTCTTTTCCAAACATATATATTTTGCTTATTGTTTCTGACACCTTTCAGCAAAAAGCACAGCCTTGTGGATCTCCTGCCATTCCCGACCAATGTGCAGGGAAACAGCTCTGCATGCTGGGTGGGAACTGTGCCAGCAATTCCAAAGACCAACAAGGGAAACAGATAGTGCAAATAAATCATAATGCAAATAAATCGTAGGCACAGTGGAATACTATAGAGACTGGTGGCCTTAACCTCATCTAGACCAACAAGTATCAAAGGTTAATGCAGGTGTCACTTGAAAGGTAATTTTCTATTGATTTGCAAGTAGGTCCCTGACCTACTGACCTTAGTGATACAGGAAACATGAGATCCCCTGGAGCAACATATGTGCAGGCAAATGTGTTATTTACTTTGGTAGTCCCTCTAGTATTTATAGGCCCAGGCAGGACCAATAGAGATAACCTGAGGAATGTGGTAGTCCGTGTAAAGATTTCTGTCTCACACTTAAATATTTGGGCAGCAAAATAGCAACCTTGATCATAATTTGACAGAAGAAAACCACAAGGGCGCTGCCCAATTTCTACATCCTCTTACAGGCAATAAAAACCACCCATAAATAATTTTCATGCAATGCCTCGGGAGCTCCTTGCAAGGGTCAGCGCAAGACTCGCTGGACATGATTCATGTTGTGCAGAGGTGTAAATCCATCCACTGCTGGGGAGCTGCTCCTGGGCTGCACGGCGGGAGGGGCTGGACGAGCTGGGCTCAGGAACGCACAGCAGAATGGTGTTGCTGGTGGGGGCCACGGTTTGGGCTGGTCTGGTAAAGCACCTCCAGAGGCTCAGCTCTGAGCACCAGTCCCTGGCTAGACAGGTTCTTGAGTCTGGAGCCAGGAAGCAACAGCAAATCTTCTGTGGCTTGGCCACAGATTGAAAGCTGTGTAGTTAGAAATTTTCCTCCTGTTTCTTCAGTAGGAAATTGGGGATTTTTAATGAAAAACTGAAAACCTCAAAAGGCTTAGCGCAGAGAAATAGCTGCAGTGCTCCCTGAGGATTTTAATTACATCTTGCTCTCCCTCTGCTTGAGCTGCCACTGATGGCCTATGATTCACAGCTGATGGGAGAGGAGATAGAGTGTGCAAGGAGCTTGCCTCCCTCCTGGGAAGCACAAAAGGGCGTAGGGCTTCCAACCTGAGAGCTGGCAGCAGATTTCCCAACTCAGAGAGATTTACAACTACAAATAAAAAGCGAATGTTTTCAGTGGCTGGAAGGATACGGAGAAAAGTGGTGGAGAAATAAGGAGAACACCATTTTTGTCCACATGCCAGGGTCACCTGCACATCCTAAGCTCACCTCTCTTTTCTTCCAGCAATTAAGCATGTCAGAGCATACCACACTTCTCAGAGCTATATTCAGAAGTTCTCATGTTCCCACCCGTGGTGTGCCAGTACTGTCCTGGGTACTCCCTGTGCTTGTCCAGTCTGTCTCCTTACAATGCAAAAGAAGGAGTCACTATCCAGGAATTGGATCTGGGGTTGTACATGACAAACAGTCAAGGAGATGGGGCTTCTCCTCCATAGGGTTTCATAGCAGCTGGGAGGTGTCAAAACTTGCAGAACTGTTGCTGTCATTCCCCAGCTCCCCTGGGTACTGCTGAGAGCAAGACTCAGGGGTGGGAATGCTGCAGAGCCTCCATGGCCTGCTGGGAAACATATGGGTCAGGGCTCAATGGGTCTGCCAGCTCTGGGGGAATCCAATTCTTACGCTCCCACAGAATAACCCTCAGACATTCCTTTTCAGCTCTACTTCCCACTCCCCATCCCATCCCAGTTTTCATTCCTCCTTTTCCTTCCCACTCCTGGGGCCTTGATCTCCCTGCCAAGATGGGTCTTCTCCAATGGGCTGCCTACTGTCATCTTCTGCCCCATGTGTCCTTCTGCCGGTGATGCATCCAGTCTGCCTCAAAATTTGGAACAGAGAACCTGGCAGTCACACCTTGACCCACCCAAGCTGGGAGTCTATCACAGCCTGGGGACCCAGCCCAGGTGTGACTCAAGCTGCTCACTACCTGCCATGGCTTCCAGTTGGGCAGGTCATTATATACCCTGTGTTCTGGGCTGGCTTCCTGGGAGACCCAATTTCATACGAGGATTTCAGGAACAGTCTTGCACATCCTGGTGGTGGTTACAGCTTCAATCCAGCCAGGCAATTCCTTACCCTCTGGGAAACCCAAACGAGGCAAACAAGTGTTCCAGGCTCCCTCCTGCAATGCATCACTTCTCTCCCACCACCACACACACCTCAGCTCCATGGAGCAGGTATTGCTTTGGCAGGGACCAGTCCACAGCAGAGGCACCTTCATGCTCACTGGCATGGCAATGCTGTCATCCCAAACATGCCAGCTCATGTCTATGATGCTGGAAGAAGTTAATGCTTCTGGGGTGTGTCTGACTCTCCAGGGGAGCAGGGGGGACAAGTTTTCAGTGGCTCTGTGACCCGCCATATCTGTTTGGGTGGGTTTACCCCCATTGCCTCCCAGCCAGGGGTGTGGGTTATGGAGCAGCACACCTGCCAGCCCCTGCTGACCGCTCGCACAAGACCAGCCCTGAACAGCCAGGGAGCCACAGGCAGCCCACAAGCCACGAATTGGCTAGCCCTGGAGGTGTTACCCCATCTGCAAGCCTGAAATGCTACTGCACTAGATTTGGGAAGCCATGGGATCTGCAGGAAAGCTGTTGTGGAAATGTTCTGCTCCTCTCTACCTTCCTTGTTGCTCCTTGTATGGGAAGGAATCTTTCTCTTCTTGTTCAACACCTGCTATGGTTTGCTCATTTTTCTGCTCTGTAGATGAGCGTCTCCTGGGGCAGCAGAGGTGACTGAGGGATGAAAAAATAAGAAGACAAAATCCCTGCATGGGTCTGAGTCAGTATCTACCAAAGACCACAGCTGGGCTGTACCGCTGTCTGCATCCTTGTGGCAGGATTCTCTACCTTCTGCCAAGGAACACAGGAGTGATATAAATTTGATTTTACAGTGGAAGAAATCAGTCACAGGGAGGTTTAGTCATACTCTGCTTTTCCAGAGCAGCCCACACCTTTTGGAGGACCACAGGGAGTCCAGGTGTGATCTGGGTTGAACTCAGCTGAGATGTGCAGCACCTGACCAATGCATTCTTCTGCTGTTCTCTGGTTGGAAATGGTATTTACACACTGAAAGAAATCTGGGTAAAGCTATTTCTGAATTAGAAAGGACAAGAAACCATATAGAATAAGTTTAAATACAGCTGTCACCACAGGTGACTCTGACTGTTGCCCAGAGTTGGTCAGTGCCACTGCAGAGAGTGGCACAGCTAAAGCTGATGATGGAAAGTGCAAAAATACATTGTTAAGGCAGTGACTATTTCCACCAGTGATCTTGCAGATCTGCTACAGCCTCCTCTTCTGGAGGAGAAGGCACTGACTGCTCTCCAAACGTGGCCTCCACTGAGATTCACACGGATGGTCTTCACAGCCTTCATCCTGTAATGCTGTCAAGTTTGCACTGATACAAGGGGCACTTGTGTCAGCTCCTCTGCAAAGGACAAATGAGGTTTCAAGTGCAAAACCAGGGCATCTTTTAATAGGCCAGGCCAGCACCAGATGGGTAAGGTAAGAGAAAATCCATGGCATAGCCCTCCCCGAGAGAAACCCTTTAAAAAAGATTTAGTTTGCAGCCTTTGACCCCTTTTACATGCACGAACCCGCAAATGTTGCAAAGCAGAGGGATGCTGCTGGGTGGTGTTAGAGGTTGGTGACTGCTCCTCCCTACACAAACTCCCCCAGATGCTGCCGAGGAATGGAGTGGCAGTTGGTTATTATTTTTAGCCCCCTGTTCACGTGGCCTGAGGATCAGATGCACATTCCCAGATGCTCATTCCACAAATGCTGAGATCCCTCCAGCCCTTGCTCAGAGCTGGCACAGCGCATTGCAGTGCTGGGGGTAACAGCAGGGGCTGGAGGTTCTGCTCCCCCCATCCCACAGACCCACATGTACACGTGCATGTACACACCACCTGCTTCACTCAGGAAGCCTCCAGTGAAAAAGACTTTCTAGGAAACTTGAATAAATGAGCGGGAGGAAGTCAAAGTGAATCAATCCACCAGGGCACGCAAGCTGATGAACAGCCTGCGCCCCCGGAGGACACAGACTTACTGGGAAGGAGAAGGGCCCTGTTTCAAGGGAATAAACCAGGCAGAGGTGGGGAAATCAGGAGGCAGGGGCGGCCAGTTGGAGGAGCAGGGTGTTAAAAAAGGGGTTCCAGGACCACCAGGCAATGAGGGTGAGCCAGGCAGCTGTGATTCCTTTACCAGACACTGCTGGGGTGGGTACCACTTCATCCCTCAAAGGAGAAGGTGATCCAGAAGTCTGGAGAGAAAGAAAAGAGAAAAACAAGCTCTTGAAGAAAAGTAACACAGGTGAAGCACAGCGAGTGCATTCTCAGCTCTGCCCCAACCTTTGCAGAAGCTGGAGGAGGACTCTGATGTGTCTGAGGTGTGGGGAACAAACTGGGCACATGCAGAGCATCTGAAGGACATGGGCGGTCAGTCTAACCCTGCGGAAACATGTGTGAGCTCCCTTACCCATGTCCACACAGCTCTGAATGGGCTGCCTGGCATCCAAAATGTCAGATGAACGTCTGAAGCCCTCACCTTCCACCCAGGCAACACTTCTGGGTAGGGAAAAGAGATGCTCAGGGTAACCCTGCTCCAGGGAAGTTCTGCTGGGAAGTGATGTGGTATGGGAGTTGAATGATGCCAGGCTTGCCCAACCACGGGAGGTAAAGCATGATCCAGTGGCTGCAATCTGAAGCCAGACAAATGCAGATTAGGTGTAAGATGTGTTTCTCTCAGGAGCTTAATTATTCACTGGCACAGCTTTGGAGTACTGTGATGGATTCTCCATTACTGGCAAGGGTCCCATTGGAATTTGGAGGTATCTCTTGCTCAAGCTCAGATTTCGATCTAGCAGCAGAATTTTTCAGGGGATCAGCCCAAGGCCTGGGCTCCCTGGGCCATCAGCAGCAGTGGAGCATTCTTGATGGTGTCAGTTTTGGCTCCAGTGGAGATTTGGGCTGGCACCAAAACTGAGAAGAGCCAAAGCCTTGCAGATAAGACCGAGGATACTGAAACACCTCTGGTCTCAGTGATGGATGTCAAGTGACCTTGAAACCTGTGACAAGGCACAAGGACCATGGGAACGTGAGGAAGTCACATCCCTGCTCCGTGGCAGGGTCATTCCCATGAAGTTACTGCTCATTTGCTCATGGCAGCACTGCAATGAGCAAGCCATGACTTGAGTGTCCAAGGCCAAAGGCAGGCATGGCTTTGCCTGCACCGTAGTCTCCAAACCATCCCAGTCTCCTCTTCCCTTGCTCAGGGCACTTGCACAGCTGTATGGCTGGGAGAGGCTCAGAGTGGGGTTGTGGGCTCAGGAGGACTTTTGCAAGCTACTGAGGTTGCCCCTTGCTTGGGTGCTTGAAGAAAACCACTGACAGAAAGTTGTGTTTTCTTGCAAGGCTTCTGTCTCTTAGACCAGTTTCTGCCAGATGCCTATGGAGTGAGTCACTTTTCTTCATGCCTCAGTTTCCAAACCAGTTGAGAGTCCGGGTCTGTTCACCTTGATTCAGTCCTCCTGAGGGAGGAGGAGAGGTTGAACCAAGCCTGCAGCCTCAAGCCCACAGCTTCCAGGAGCAAAGCCTCACAGCTCTTGATATCACACTTCTTACCAGCACAGTCATCTTGAGAGCGTTGTTGTGATACACCAAGAGGCTTCTAGCCCATGGACACTCAGCAACTGCGACCGCAGCGTGGCACTACATGCTGTGCATCTCCCTCAAGTTCTGCTTCCTCGTGTGTCCAAGGCATCCCACCTTCCAGGGTTGGTGGGGCCAGTCACCTTGGGAGCAGGGTACGGAGCACTACGTGTACCCCAGCAGCTCCATATAGCCTGCCTGGAAGGGAAAAGGGAGGAAGGGGGAAAAGGGACTTTTTCAGGTTCACAGCAACCCAGAACATCTCTGGGGAGCAGACAAACCTTTCCCAGATGCAGCAGGATCTCTGCATGTATAAGTGATCTCTGTAATAGCCCTCATCAGGGCATGGCATTCTTCCCATAACAAGAATTTGACATACTCAGACTAGTAAGCAGAAGAAATGTTTGCTGCTTTTATTAATAACCTGAAGAGACCTGAGCCTTCTGTTCTTTAGCCATAAACCGCCAGCCCCATATGGAGAAGATTTTCTAATGATCCTTCAGTTTTCCACAATACTCTATTGAAATATACAGAATCATTTCTATTACCATTTCTGTTCTGCTGAAGATCAGTAATTTGTAAATTACTGCAGCAGTCTTGATGATGGGCTCTCGCTGTCTCCAGGTCAGGAGCACTCTTCTCTGCTAAAAAATTACAAAATGGGAATCAGGCCTTTCTGGCTGCCTAAGCTCCTGTGCAACAAACAAGAACTACAAATATTGTGAAATACTCTCAGGGAAAAAATCTGGTTGCTGTTCCAGCCCTCAGAAAATATTTTCCTGTGTCCACTGCTGCCCTTTAAACTCCAAGCAGCTAAAGAAGGACCTGCTTTCCCAGCTGACCACTGAATTGATTTCCTCTTTGTTTGTTGTTGGGTCTGGGATCCTTTTCTCTGTAAAACTTGTGTGCCCATAGACAAACACGCAAACACAGACACACACAGAGATCTCCTTGCCATGGCAGATCCCACCTCTGTTCTAGGGAGAAGTGTGGTCAGTGACTGTTAGGTTAGCCTGGGGCTGGGACACCTGGACTCTGTTCCAGACCTGCAGGTTGCATCTCTGTGATGTGCTGTGTCTCAGCTCCTTTGACTTGAACAGAGGAGGGATGATTCTGATCTGCTTTGCGAGGTGCTTTCACATCTAGAGACAAGAAGAGCTGCGTTGTGGCGGTGGTATCAGAGCCTTCCGATCCCATCATTATTTTGCATTACTTTGATGCCCTTGAAATCAAAATATCACACTGATTTCATTAGTTTTCCGAGAGGATATCAGCAATCTTTCTCAAGTGTGTGCATGCGTCAGGTGAGGGACTGAGGGTGGTGGAAGTTACCTGAGATGAGTATTAATGACTAACAACGTGAAGCTCCAACACTAGCAGTGAGAACATCTAAATCTAGATTGAGGCACTTAATTAAACCTTTATTAAACTTCCTTCAACACATGGGCATAATTCTCTCTTGCTTTTTGAAACCGTGAATTAAAAACAAATATTGTGCTCTCACATTTAGAAGCATGCTATTTCTACTTTACTTCAGCATGAGTAGGCATTCAAGGAGCAAGAGTAGTCAGTGTCCTGCACCCTCATTTTATCACTCAGGGCAGCAAAATTAAAACCTGGCAACTGGTGTTTCCTTGTATCAAAGGCCTGATGCAGTCAGTGTCTTTGCAGGACAAGGGCAGTCGATGGGCTCTTTTTGACTAGCTGTTTCAAGGAGGCAAATCAGCTTTGCATGAGGATTAGAACTCCCCCCAACTCTGATCAAGAATATCTGGACAAACGGGATGGAGGTCCCTGCTGCCAGACAAAGTAGACCCCAGCCAAGCCAAGTCCCAGTATTTTGTCCCAGTGACGTTTGTAATCAGTACATGAATCTTCATTTGGCCGGCCCGGGCAGATGGTCCTCTAGTCTTTCTATTGTCATGGCCCTGGCTCAGATAGCACACAGAAATAATAATATTAAAAATCCCTAGCATCATTAAGCTGCTATAATAATTAATCTTTACTACTTAGCCCTACCTCTTACGCTTTCAAGAAACACAGTGACATTCCCTGACTGTGTTCATTCACCCTGCTTCTCCTTGGAGAAAAGTCTATATCACATGCTCTGTCATAGAGGGAATGAAGGATAACACGTCCATGGTCACCCATGCATTTCAGTGCACCAGATGGAAATATGGTATTATGTTTTAAACAGTTTGCTGTCCTTGAGTGGCAGTCACAGTGTTCCCTGATTCACAGGAGCTGGAAAGCAGCCAGAACAGCCGCAAGCCTGCAACTAGGTTTTGCAAGTTTTGGCTGATTAGCCCAAAGGACTCCTCTGGAGATCTAACCGTGTTTGGAGTGATTTCTCTGCTGTTTTTTTCATTGTGCCAGGAGTGAAAGACATGTTATTCTGGACCTGTGGTGGGACAGTGCCCCAGCTGTGATGTCTAAGCTGTGCTTGGAGCTCCAGGAGACTGAACCTCATCAGAGACAGGCAGCAGAGCTGGTTGAATGCTATCAGTCACAATGTCAGGCAAAAGCAGAGCCAGGATGAGGCCACAAGACATAGTCCTGCTCCCTAGTGCTGTGCTCAGAGCAGTCTGAAACACATCTAGGACACAGCACAGTAAGTCTTTAGTGTGTGCTTAGAGGAGCAACCTATTGCAGAACAGTGCTGAATTCGGAAGCCTTATCTTTGCTTAAAGGTCAAAGCATGCCTAATGCCTCGGTAGCTTAAGACTTTAGCACTCTCATGAAGGCAAATTGAAAGCAATTGTCCTTTCCAGTGAAGCAAACCCTGAAGAATTGCATTCTCCTTTCCCTTCTTCCCAGTCCCTTTCTTGATGTAAACTGGACATGTTCCAAATTTATGCTGAGGCAAGTGGAACAGGACCCAAGTTCTTTTCTTTGCGCCAGGGGAATGGCTGGGTAAAACTGGAATAGCTGGAATTCCAAGCTGGAATTCCAAGCTGGAATTCCAAACTGGAATAGCGCCTGCTCCCTGACAAAGCCCCTACACCATCCTTGGCTCAGAGAAGTCAGCAGTGTCTTGCATGCTCTGAGGCCCTGGGGAAGGTACGAAGTGCTGTGCATCTCCCAGGAGACCAAAGTCTCCAGAGACCTGTAGGTCAGAATCCGGGGAGTCAGGCAGGATGCAGAGGTGGCCACAGGATGGCCAGTGCTTGTCCACCACCCACAGCACATCCTCTGACTGCACCATGGTGTCCATCAGAGATACCTCATCCTGATCCCTGCCCCCACCAAGAGATATTTTGAGGGCCTGTTTTGATCTCCTTTGCATGTCAGTTATGCTATTTCTGAGCATTTTTATTTTTATTGTTTTCCGGTGGTGAGCTTGTTGTCTTACACTCTCGCCTTGATCTTTTCCACTTCCTCTCGCTTTCATGCCTCTTTCTTTCCCCGACAGGCTGACGGGTCGGGTGTTTTTGCCACAGCTGGTGGATGAGCTGTGTCCATCCCACGTTGGCCACCCCCACTGGAGACTCCTCAGGGGGGTGGGAGTGCAGAGTCAGCCTTGGGGGCATCAGTGTGGGTGTCATCACCGTCCTGTCTAGCTGGGTGCCTTACCTGTTTCCAGCCAGTTGCTGTCATGTAGAGAAAGAAGTGTTGACTCATTAATTCTCACAATGTAGGTTATGGTTAGGCAGATGAGTAAAACATCTTCCAAATGGTGCAGCACCACAAAAAGGAAGGGTTTGCCCTTTACTCACCCAATTCCAGAAATGGTGAAACAAGCCAAGTGCTGCTGGAAGGGGCCACTGGGTGACAATGTCAGTTCCCTGCTGAGGAAATCCAGCTCCCACCTGGGAAGCTTAACTTCTCTTTAGTTTTGGCTACTCAAAGCAGACATTCTTCATCCAAAAATGGGGAATGGGAGTGTGGGGAGAGCTGAGGAGAACGATGGTATCTGGCTGCTGAGAAAGAGAGAGAAAGAGAAGGGTGTCTCTTGAACTTTTTTTTCAGCTAAACCTTCTTTTCTGCAACATGTATTTTTTGTTGTTGTTTAAAGTATGATTTGCCTCCACAAATCTTCAACAAGACTTTTTTTTTTGTAAAGCCTAACATTTTAAATACCAAAGCAGGTATCGATGCCATATCTGTTGCGATCTAAGCCTACATTCAACACTTGTGGAATAAATGCACAACCATGAATCACCATAGTTCTGCTTTAGCAAAGTTTTATTGAAGCAATTCTTGTGGAGAGATAGAGGACAGAATCTGACATGCTGACAGGATCAGCATTCATATTTCCACGGAAAAGGGCTAAAAAACCAAATGAAAAACTCTAGTGGTGTGACTTCAGGACAAAAACTCTTGGCCAGCTGAAGACCAGCAAGCAAACTGCAACCCAGGTGGGTTCTGCACACTTGTGGCACAGGCAGCTTGGATGAGTACTAATGAAGCATGTGGATTCAGTACAGCAGAGAGAGTTGCAATAACAGTGAATCATTTATCGTTAGTATTGTATCATCAGGTGGTTAGTGAGGGTTTTCTCTCCAGATAGGCTCTTGCCTTCCTGTGGAGCAGCTGGGATCAGCCATCTGGGGAGGTGAACAAGTGGCATGCATGCCTTGAGTATCTGAGTCAGGCTGCTCAACCTTAGGCTCCTCTGAATAGTCAGCAGCTCCCTGCACAAGGGCAGCATCAACACTGCCCTTGCTTGCTCTTCCTCACACTCCTGCTGTCTCAGTGCCCCCTTCCTTCTCTGTCCTTCCTTTTGTTTCCTTTTGGTCTTGCACTTAGTGGGTCTGATCCCACACTGGTCTAACTCACCACAGGACCACTAAAATAACTGGTACTTGCTGGGTGGCCCAAGAGCCCTTTGTTCTAACCCAAACACAGGGCAGGTAGTCAGTCAATAGGCGGTAAGTCCCCAGTCACTTCAGTTAGGGTCAGCAGTTCAAAGAGTCAACTGGGATTCAGCTGTTCATCTTTCCCAAGGCTTTGCTTCTCATTTATAGCTGCAGGGGAAAGCAAGGGTACCTGCAGCAGGGAAAAGCCATGATAAAAACACTGAAACAACCCCCATGGTGCTCAGACACAATGATAACAGCAGTCAGAGAAATGCTGAAGTTAGATAGCAGGAGGAAAGGGTGGTTTGGATTTACTCAGGTAGTTTGGAATCTCTCACCAGCAATCTCTTTCTTCCCTCCTCTCCAACCCTAAACTGGTCTTTAAAGAGAATCGGGGACCTTCTCCTATACTATTTTCCTGGGGCAGTCTCAATCCGAGGCAGCTCTTCAGAGTTCATGAGGCTTGAAGCCATATGCCAGGAAGAGCCCATAAGTGTATAAAAAAACCCCAAAAAACAAAACCATAGTACCACCTCCCCACCTCCCCAAAAATAAAATAAAAAAAAAGAATATCTACTGCAAAGGCAAATCTTGCTCTCTTTCCCAGAGAGCCTGCTCCCCAGGGCTGGGTTTGACCACCAGTTTGCAAGTGTGATAAAACAGGCAGGAAATTCAGGGACTGGCTTCAGTGCACAGGCACTGCCCTTCAGAGATACCCACGCCTGCCTCAACACTGCTGACACACAGCCTGCGAGCAGGACAGTCCCACTTATCTCCTGCATAGCCTAAGTTAATAGTGCTGTGGGGAAACAAGGTCTGTCACCCCCAGCAGGGACTGAGGTGTCACGGATGCCCTGCTGTGGGTGCTGGAGGGAGTGTGTGCATGGTAGCTCTGGACAAAGCACAGTGTGGCGCAGACATGCCCATCAGTGGCTAAACACGGCAGTCTCCTCTCCTCTCCGTTTCACATCTCTCTTCAGCTTCTCACACCCAACCTCTGTCCAAAGTTTACCAATTTATGCACAGCACAGCCTTTTCCTGCTTGCCCCCATCCTCATTATTGTTTTGGACAGAAACACCTCCTGTCCCCTGCGCCTTGCTCTGGTGTGTCTGCTCCCCTGGGAGCACCAGCCTAGGAGAAAAATCCCAGACTTGGGATTCATGCTACCCTGCCCAACCCCATGCACTGTCCTGCCCTGTCTTCCTTGTGCTGTGATTTCTATTGAACACTGCTGCTTTGAACCCCCTTCCCACTCACCATCACCCAATTTGTTCTTCTTGATTTTGGCGCTAACATCTCCTCCGACTTGGGTAACTTTAATCCTCTCTTGCTGTGCCCTCCACACAGCCATAAATTCACCTTCCAGCCCTGTTTAGCCCCGTGCTTGCTGTTTTTCCAGCAGCCTCCCTGCACTGTCCAGTGCTGCCTCTTTGTTTGAGCACAGCCAGGCACGAGCCCCCACCACCAGGCTCTGTGTTTGGCTCCCCACAGCTCATCCCACCCACGGGCAGCAGCACATGTGGGCGAGCAGTGGGGATGCAAGGACAAGGTCCAGAGGGGATGAGCAGGGGAGCTCATCCTGCTCCTTCCACTCCACAGAGCTTAATCAGCCTCTTGCTTTTTCCAAGTGTGATATTCCCACATGGAGTGAGAGAGGTTTCAGGAAATTTCTGCTCCTCTCAAAATCACTTCTGATTTTTCTAGTAAAAGTGTCTGCCAGCCTCCTGCCGCCAAGTTGTTTTTTGGTTTTTTTTAAATACATATACGATTCAAGCTGTGTTGGCTCTACTCCTGAAGTCTGGCAGGTGCTCAGTGACATATGTTCTGTGATAAATGTTTATTACATAAGTTCATTCAAGCTAACATGGATTTTGAGATATAGTCAGCTCTCATTATACAGCTTGCCTTCAAAGCTCAGTGTCCAGATCATGCTTTTTCTTGTAGGGATGTCTCCCAGGATTTGTTTGCTCCTTCCCTGATTTAGCCAACTCTTGATTGGTTCATCAAGGTAGTTAACGAAGCACTCAGACCAACTCAAGGGAGGGGAAGAAAAGGAGCAATTATAGCTTCAGCTTGTTCCAGCTCATTATTTTAATCACTGTGTATCATATTTGGCGAAAACATCTCTCTACAAACATTAAAACTTTGGAGCTGTCATCGCTCAGAAACAAAGGGTCTGGTTTCGCCGATCCCCAAGCATTGGTCCTGCCTTAGAGCTGAATTGCATCAGGTTGTTATCACTGTGTCTCATTGGAGGAGTTCCTCCTGATCCTTGCTATTCCAGGGCTATGGATACAAGTCACACTGTCCAAGATTTCCAAGTGCGTTCATCTTCCGCCCGGCTGTTCAAAAACTTATTATTGTTTAATCTCATTTTAATAAAATCCAGTCACTTTGCGGACTGTTCTTTGGATGGATGAAATTACAAATGCTGTAGCATAAAATCCTGAGCATCCCATGCAAGTCCAGGGGTACACTGGTATCCAATTTCTCCTCTTAATGTGCATCAGATGGCAAAGCCTCAGGATAAACTCTTCTTTCCTTTGGATGAGGAGTTTGGAAACGGCAGGAGGCAGAGCTGCCTTTGGACTGCCTCCCCTGTTCTCAAGTTTGAGCCTCTCTCTGGGCTTCCCAGTCTCAGACTCATTTGGCTCACCAGTTTTGACAAGGTGCACAGGATAGGTGCATCCCTGTGTCCAGGAGCAGTGTGCTGTGCCATTCTGGGGAAAAGCCTTAGCCTGGCAAAAGTTTTGTATGTGGCACAGATCTCCATGTTTGCTCCTGGGGATCAGGCTGATCCTGCATGTTATCACCCTTGATGTGCAAATGCTTGTGCAAACTGGATGATTCACATACATTTTGCAAATGTCTCCTGACTCTGGACTCTCTGGTAAGCTCAGCCTTGCTGAGGCAGGGCTGGGTGTTAGAGGGTACGGCAGTGGTGGATGTGACTTTTTCTCAGAGGATCCCCTTACTCCCATCCTTTGGAAGACCAAAATGTCAGGAATGTCTGTAGGCAGGTGAAGTCCTGGCACAATGCACTGCCCTTTGCCAGGATGAGCCCTCTCCAGTGAGACTGTCAGAGCTCAGTGAAGAGGAAAGCAAGCTGTGCGTTTTACACTTGGTCAGTTGGGGCCAGTCACAGTAATAAACATTTTCTAGTCAACACGTGTCTTATCTGACAAATTCTTTAGAAAACACAGGGCAGGCGGGCTGTTGCTAAGTGCTTGCACCTCTCTGGGTCTGCAATCCATGTAATATCCTCCTATTCCACATTTGTTGCTCAAGCTATCTTAGCCAGAAACAAACCCAGCTCTGAAGACGCGGCAGATCTGCAGATGGGAGGTTTACAGTTAAGGGACAGCACTGGGCTATGACATGTGGTTAGAGCTGTAATGTGTGCCTGGGCTATTATGGTTGAAGGGGCAGGGTTTTTTCAATACAGCTGCATAAGATAATATGTCAAGCCTTCACTGAATGCACCAGTTTTAGCAAGATGTGTGCACGTTATTCAAAGAATCTAAGGTTAAACTTGCTGAGCTGTAAATCTCAGTGAGCGGCATGTACTGCAACCCCAGAGTGTCATGAAGCATGCCTAGGAAAAGGAGACATGGGGAGGATGTCACCCTTAGAGTCAAAAGCCATCCTAGATCAAAAATGCAGACTGGCAAAGATCAGCTGTCTCTGCTCATGCTTTGCCTTGGGCTGATTGTGATCAGCCTCATGTATTGGAGGCTTGGAAAGGGTAAAATATGGTGGACAGAAGAGGGGGGATACAAAAAGGAAGAAAGGAGCATCAAAGGGGAAGCAATGACCCGAGACTGGTCTTTGGTTTCTCTTGTATCTTTGGGAGGAATTGAGTGACCTTCCTCCTAAATAATTCACAGTGGAGAGCACAGGGGAAACATCGCCTGTGCAAAGAGAAGGAACCCAATCAGAACATCAATTAATGTGCTTTTTTAATTGGCATAGGTCAAAACTCCCCCTTTATGTCTCTTGGAGTGAGCACAGCTGCAATGGATGGCCATCTCAAATGGATTTGGGCAAAGCAAGAGGTCAAGAGTTGTGCACTGCATCATCCCTTTTAGAGAATTCCCTCATAAAAGGCTGTGGAAAACAGAAAACTTTATCTGAGTTAAATCCCAGCTGGGAGAAACTGGCTGATCTTGAGTGGCAATGTGACACAGTCTGTCCCAGAAGAACTGTGGGGTCAGGGTTTCTCTGCTCAGACAAGGTCATGCTGCAAGCAGGGATGGGAGCAGCAGGCAGCGGTGAGGTGGGCCAGGGGCCTCTCTGGAGTTCAGCTGGTTTTGCATGATCTAAAACTAAATAAGAGCATTGAAAATAATAAACCAGCACCACAGACAGAGCTGGTTAATTAACCTGTCTCTCCTATGAACTTTTGCCAGGCTGCCCCCCTCTTTGCTGTAACTGGTGTCCAGCCTCTAAAGAAGTCAGGAAGCACCTGCATTGGCATTTGCATGCACTGCAAGGTTTTTGAGGTAGGACCTTCCTTTGGTGGCTTGTGCTGGCAGCCTTCAGAGCCAGGGGTCCTGGCTGGGGCACACCTGCAAGGCAAACCTTAACAACCAGGTGTCCGTCTCAGCCACTCAGAGATGAAGCATCTTGTCTCTGGCTGGGCAGATGACTCAGACCCAGAGTAAATTAGAGTTAGCTTGGGTGGAAGTGTGATGTGAGTGTCTAGCCATCACTTGTGGGGAGGGTAAATCACATTGTGGCAGCTCCATTAAGAATGACGCGGCCATTCTCCACCCGCCAAGAATTTGGCCCAGACCTTTTTAGTCAGATCCTTTTGGTAATTTGATTTCCCTCTGCATTAAACACATTAATGTTACAAGTGCCTTAGATGCCAATGTGACACATGGACCAGCAGAGATGGTGGTTTTGCATGTGCTGACATTCAGCCCCTCTGAGAAACATCCCAAACACCAAACTGCTTTTGGAGCATCCTTACCCCAAAGAGAGCTGCCACCGTGCTGAAATTAGAGCTAAGATCACTCTTCAGAGAATCAATTTGCCTGACATCCCTGATCCTCAGGGGATATGACATTAGCGTGGTGTCTGTCATCAGTCAGTCTGCTGCTGAGGGCTCCCTGATCTGAAGGCATTTGAGTGCTCCCCACTCTGGAATGGGCCATGTAGAGCATTTTAAAGCTCTCAGATTCTGGGACATCCAGCCTAAACTTTTCAGCAGGAAGAGTGAGGAATGAGACTGAGAAAGGTATCACTGGAGATGGATATGTCTTCAGGGCTTGCAGAACTACTCACTACAGAGTTCTTCAGGGCTTTGTGAGTTTAGGTTAAGTTCAAAAGCCCCATGAAAATTAAACGAAAAGTATGATGTTGGCTTTATGCTTGCTTGGTTTTTCAGAGGGAGCAGAATTCAGGCTTTCTTGTTGAATGGATGGCTCTGTTCTCTTTCAGGCATGAAACAATTCCTTCTGTTGTCTCTCCCATAAACAAGTTCAGCAAATACTTGGTTTTGCTGCACAGCCTTGGGCTTAAGCTCTCCAAGGGCAACTCTTCATCATGGGGCCTCCATTTCTGGGACACTTGGGCAGAGCAGCCTCTCCTGTGGAGACTGCTGAGCACCAGGCCTCCAACTACTGCATCCTTCAAAGTTCCTCCAAGAGATGACTCAGACACAGAGCCTCTTAAAGGTCTGAAAACATGATCCTGAAAACCCTGGTATGGCTGTAGTGTGACTTTCCTATCTCCCAGACCTTTGCTCTAGTTCGTTCAGCCCCATTTTCCAATCCATCATTTGTTCAGTTCTTTGGTGAATTCTTCTCTCACATACCTTTGCTCTGCTGACTTTCCTGCTCAGGATGTGGTTGCAGGAATCAGCCAAGACACTGGTTGTGGTGGATTAGGCATTAAGTAATTTGCATTTCCTCACCACTGCCAATTACTGGTATTGCAGCAAAAGACAAGGTGCACGCACTGACTGTGGCTGCTGCTCCTGATGGGAAAACCAAAAGGGAGCACTCCTTCCATTACAACATTCACGGCACGTATGAACAGCAAGTCCCTGCTGTTGTCAGGTTGTTTCGTGTGCCTCTCCTTCCTCACAGTGATGTGCACGCTGTACTGACCACCCTGGGTCCCACCTCTACACTGCATCGCCCTTAAAAACAGTTTGGGGTTTGACCAAAGGAAAAACACCTTCCTTGGGAAGAGCTGATATGCAGGGAAGTGATTTTGCCAGAGTTGCTTGCTTAAGCACGTGGAGACGACCGCTCAGGGTCAGCCACAGATAACAAGCCTTCAGATGACAAATGGCAGTCCTTGGCTGTACAGTAAGGGGTGTATGTTCCCAGCATGCTCCCTCTGAATTATTGCAATGGCAGCACTCACTTCCCTTCTCTGGGAAAGAAACAAGAGCAAAGCAAGCAAGAACTAGCAGCAGATGGTCCCTCCTGTGCCCAGATCGTTCCAGCCAAAACAAATCTACATCCCCAGCTGAAGGGAAGGGTACAGGAATAGAACAGGAGTGTGACTCAGATCCAGTGACTCAGACAGCAAGGAGAGGAGAGAGAGGGAGGGGGAGAGGCAGAACCTGGCGCAAGAGACTCTCACGAATGACAGTGATTATTGCTATTATTCCTGTGAGTGCTTGCGGGCACTGACAACTCTCACTCCTGTTCTCTTTATAGGGTTGGTTTTTTTTCTTTTCTTTGGCTATGTCTCGCTCTTTCTCCCTCTTCCCTTTGGTGGGAAAGCTGTGAACACCCCCTTCTGCATCTTTATCTGTTTGTGAGCTGGTAAATAACCGGCCAAATGCTTGTGTGCCAGATATCAGATAGGCTCAGCTGTTTGCATGCCAGCAGAAAACGCCACATGCCCGTCTTCCCATCTTCTGTCTGGGCAGCAGCCTGCAAGAATCCAGGCACAGTCCCCAGCTCAGCTCGCCTCTCCCCTCCCATCCCCAGCCCACCGGTCTGCGGCACTTTTGCCATGTGCCTTCCCACCATAATTGTGTTGTATGAGGATGATGTTTGCCCAACCTTAGCCGGTCAGATTTTGACTAATGAGCTCAAGTGCTGAACTGTTTTGTCCGAGCTGCCAGGCAGGTCAGATTAGCCACTGTCACTTACTCATGATTAAGATGTTTATGTGGCCCTTGGTTTTACCACGAAGGGGTGGATTCACATCTTGATACCCTTTAGACTATGTGAAAGGCTTTGCAAAGCTCCTGAAAAGCACTATCACTAGAAAAACTAGGCCATTGGGTGAGATCATGCATTAAGCACAAGGGGCTGGCTGAACAATCTGTCCCAGAAACCAGCCTTGGATTAGTGCTGTGCTCTGGCCCTTGGCACAAGCACAGGTGGGACGAAGGGCCCAGATCCTGCCTGACCGCACTGGAGGAAAATTACCCTGTGGAGCAGAACATTCTGCCTCACCAGGCGCTCTGGTCCTGGGCACAAGGCATCTGAGCAGTGAGAGAATATCCCACGGAAACCCAGACTGCTGTGTACCAACAGCAATTCAGTTTCTCCATCTCTGCCCCAGGTAATCCTCTTGATGTCTTTCCCACCAACCACCAGGCAGAACTCAGAGGCTTCTGAATTGTGTCAGACCCCAAACTGCCCCACATTAATCCCACTGAACAGGATCTATTCCATGGCAATATGCTCCATAAGGACTGATGTATGTTGATGATCCTTCTGCAAAGTTGATAGTGAAGATGTATGGTTCACACATACAGCTTGTGTGCTGCAACTGTGTCGACCGGGATGTTTGGAAGAGCCAGAATGACTGTGAAATACTGGTCTCATTGACTTCCAGCTAAACCAGGTGCCTTAAACTGCGTAGACTATGACTGTGGCAGGTATCCCATACACATACTGTATTTCATGGGTAACAAGCACCAGAATACACCTCTTTTAGGACACAGAAGTGTTTAAATACACCATCCTCTCTCCTGAAGTGGGTCTCATGACTAGAATAGTGAGCTTGGACTCAGCAGAGCTGGCTGGGGACTTATGGCTTACTCATCACGAACGCAGACACAGGCACCCGAGTCCTAAACTGAAGGGCCCTCAGGGACAGAGGCAATGCATAGACACCAGCAAGGGCCAGCCCACACACTGCTCGCTGGCCAGTGAGGTGTTCAAGAGAGACCTGTGATCACTGGCCCAACCAACACATCTGGGTTGAGGAGACAGGACCCAAAACTGAAGGACCCTTGCCTGCTGGGTTTGGAAGGTTTCTCCTTGGGTAGCAGAGACGGAAGGCAGAGACTGTCAGAGCTTGGGTCGTTTGCTGATGGGCATCAGCCCAAGGAATTTGAAAGGAAGGGACAGATTGCATTTATATTTAAAAAAATATAGATATTGTTATATAAACTATAGTTATTTTTAACTTTGATACCCACTCTGGGTTTTATTCAACTGAAAAGGATACAGGAGGTAAAACATTCTTGATAGTTACATGATGTAGAGGCCCAGTGGGTCGTCACACATGAACAGCTTCCCCCTTTTTTGCATGTGTTGGTGAGGCCTTGACCTGATATAGACCATGATAGTGCTATATTTTCACACATATAATGTGCTGGTTTTTTAAAAATATGTGATTCAGCAGTAATGCAGATTGCATGCACATGTGAGTAACTCAAGGGGAACTTTAACGTAAAGCCCCTTCTCCTCAGTTACTGCCCCAGCCCTGCTATCAGCATGAAAATACAGCATGTTTTCTTCTCTTTCTGTGCTTGACCACCTTGTATAATGCTCTACAGGATGAACTGCCTCAATGATGAAGGATGAGGGAGAGATCCAAAACCTTAGGGTCTGACCATCAGTCTCCTGCTGTCCATGTTGGGAGAGGAGTGAACCTTCCTTTCCCAGCCCAAGCTGATGCCTCAGAGCCATAACCTTTACAAGCAGATATACTAATGTATGATCTGATGCTATGTCTGCCACACTGTTGTTATACCCAGAGGCTGTTTCTGGGGGAAAGTTTGCATGACCTAGATACAATTTTGTGGTTCTTGCAGAGAAAATAGTGTCTGAAGTCAAGACATTCAGGTGAGAACCAGGGGCTGTTCTACATGAAGCTCTGGCACAGGCTTCCTATGTTAGTTCACCAAGCAACAGGAATTCTAACTATGGTGACATAGGATGTTATTCAGATATTTCAGATACTCAGATACTTCAATATGAGAGTGGATTGGTACCAGAGACTGAGGTGGTGTTGGTGGGGGAGGATCATTAGCCTGTGTAATCTGACCCACAGAGCGCATAACAATTGCTTTCACCTACCTACCCCTTACTGGTGCTCAGTGGCTTGTGCTCTCCCAAAGCATCTCTTCCAGAAAGGTGTCTAGTCATGATCTGAAGATATCAAGAGAAGAAGCTGCCCCTCCCTTTGGTCATTTGTTCCAGTGGTTAATCACCTCTTTGCTAAACATGTGCACCTTGCAGCTAATTTGAATTTGTCTGGTTTCAGCTCCTAGCCAGTGTTGGATCGTGTTTATGCTATTCTCTACTACATTAAAAAGCCTTGTCCCACTCACTGATTTCCTACGATGAAATTCCTTATATGCTGATCTTAACTCACCCTTCAGTTTTCCCCTCCTTCCCCCTTTGGGTGCACGAAACAGATCGAACAATTTCAGTATCTTGCTCTAAGGCATTTTTTCTACTCCTTAATTTATTTCTGTGGCTCTTTCCTGCCCTCACTTTAACCACCTTTTGAATATTAAAATGTGAGCCCCAGGCCTGGTTGTGTTATCTTATCCACTTTAGTCTCAGTGCTTTATGTGGAGGCAAATTAACCTCCCTGATCCTAAATACTGCTTTCCCTGCGTGCTTAATCCCAGGCATCCCTTGCCCCCGTTTGCCAGGCGAGGTGTCTGCACTGAACCACTCATCCATAATGACCTCCATAATGACCTCCAGCCCTCATTCAGGAGCTCTGCAACTCGCAGCCAGCCCTGCTCGTAAGGAATAACCCCCCCTCCTCCTCCTTCCAGACACCTCCAAGCGTGGGCTCCAGGAATGCGCTGCAAGTGAGCCCTGTGTGCGCGGCGGTCACCATCCCCTGCCATGGCTGCCTCTTCAACCACCTTGCCACCAAGGGAGGGGACACATGCCCTTTACCAGTGGCCATTTTACATTGTCTTCCAGGCTGATGATTAAAAAAGCATAGGGTAAAGCAGGACTGAATCCCAAACCTGCTTGGAATTTGTTGTTCAATGATGAGTTCTCACTGACAACAATATTTTGAGATCTGTCAGTTATCCAGCTCTCAATCTGTCTCACATATCCTCTGGTTCATACTATTCCGTGCTATTTTTTAAGCAGGATGTCATGGTTTTAGCTCAATCCCCTTGTAGAAAATCTAAGTATAGCATATCTGCGTAGTTACTTTTATCAGGCAACATTGTAATCTCCTCAAAGAACTAAATCAGGTTTGTTAAGTGCTATTTTCTCTACAACAACATTGAATCACATTCACAGAAGAGGGGGACGCTAAGGGGCTATTGAATTTATTATTCCTATTCTTCTTAGAGTTTTTAATAGTCATCTGCTGTCTTCACCTAACTGGGAAGACTGATCTTATATTGTTGGTCTCTTGGATGCAGCACCTACTAGTAGAGTCACCCAGCAAGATCACAAAGTGCCCTGGCTTGGCTGACCCTCAGGGGGTGGCAGTGGCTTGGTGAGTGCAGTGCAGAGCAGTGGGTTTGCCTTGTAGGGCGCAGCCCAAAGCAACTGGGACACACACAAGACTGTGGCTGCTGTTGCAGGGGCACATCTCTGCAGGCCATCTCATGGGCTTGGGCATGTACCACCAAACCACACTGGCCTGAAATACCAGCTCCAGGACAGAGCAGTGGGAAAGGGCTCTGCCCCTTCCTGCTCCTTCCTCCCTCCTCTGGGTGGTCTGTCAGTACCTGATCAGGGATGTACCATAACTTCACTGTGATCTGGATCTGGAGGAGGAAAGAAGAAGGGGTGTTCTCAGGTGTTGGGTGCTGTCTTTCTTGCAGAGCTGCCAAAGAATGGCTGTGTTCAAGTCCGTTGAGTCAACGCATCTTCATTGTGCTATAAAGTGAGGCCAAAACTTTGGGTCTAAAGTCTCGCTGATGGAGTGAGAGTCCCTTGTGTTTCTAACACTGCCTTACGCTGGCCTGCATGGTGATTCTTCTCTGGTGAGTGTTGCAAAAATTTGCCTCTTCTTTCCAGCCTCAAGGGTGCACTGCAAGGAGTCACTGGAAGATTGTGCGGCACCTGCGTGGAGATGGTCCCCTTCTGTGTGGGATGTGTTAGCAGCTGAAGAGCTGAGCTCCTGCTTTTCTTTATGTGCTCTCCTGACTCAGCCGATCTGTGTTACAAGCACAGCTGCACTCAAGAGTAGAGTATTTTATAAAGAGAGTTCAAACTGGCTCTTCAGCTGTGGTAAGTTTTCAGCTACCACCTCTGAAGCATGTTTTTCCTTCCTGATGGCCACGTCAAATGGTTCTGCAAAGACACTGGGAAAAG
This sequence comes from Grallaria varia, assembly GCA_013396735.1. NCBI lineage: Eukaryota > Metazoa > Chordata > Aves > Passeriformes > Formicariidae > Grallaria > Grallaria varia. The sequence goes on along the minus strand of VWZG01012361.1, from coordinate 1,686,239 downwards.
GAGGCCCAGATATGCAACATTTGATAGCCACCACTTCTTCGGAAATGCTGTTCTCATTGCTTCCTGTCTTTGTATGATCATTAACAATAAAACGTGTCTCAGGGATGGGCTGAATTATTCAGTTAGAAGAGGAACACTCCAGCCCGTGCCTTCTGAACACTCCAGTATGTCACTGGCCTTGGGGTCATGGGAGACTGGGAGGTCAGATTCTGTTTTACTTTCCAAAGATGATAGGAGCTCTCATGGTTTCTGTCAGAGTAACCAAGATCTAAAAAAATTTACCACGTTTCCACTGCAATTTTCTTTCTCAGATGTGCCAGCTGCTCTTTTTCACACTTTTGCTGCACATTTACGAGAGTGAGAAGGAATGCACACACATACGCGCACAAACACACAGCTGCAGCCGCGAGACCAGCCTGGCCTGAGCCCACACAGTGCTTTTAAGTCCAGAGATGTATTTCGTTAGAGCAGAAGAGAGGAAAAAAAATTAAAAGAAAAAATGGTTGGTGTAACTATGTCTGGATTCCCAAACACCTGCACCAGGGTTTCCTGATATTTCTGCAGACATTTGCATCAGAGATGCAGCTGCCACAGTGCTCACACAAGACCTTAACTTTCATTTGATTGTGGCTCTGTTCTCCTTTCATTTTCTTTTACTTGAAACAGAGCTGAAATCTCATGTGCACCCAGAAATATAATGGTCGCAGTCCACGCTTGAGAAAAGTATACAAGGCTATTACACCAGTTTAACATCATTTAGGCAAAGGACTGCAAGAGGGTGTATGTGCTCTGTCAGTTTAGTTTAATTTGAATACATGAAGAACAAGCTTAAACCACTCTAGCTGTAATGGTTTTTAAATAAGAGTGAAAATTTGTACGCAAAGAAAGTGCAATTTGATGATGTTGTAGCTTTAGGAAGGGCAGACCTTTCTTGCAGTTTCAAGGGAAAAGACAAGTTTTAATTTGTGATGTTTTTATTCCATCTGCAAGATGTTTTTTCTTGATGAGTACATTAGTTTATTAGATGCTGAGGACTTAAATAAGATATCAGGGCCAAATTCCCACCTGAATACATCCAAACATGCAAACAGGCTTTTCTCTGGCAGGTATTCACCTGGCTTTTCTGTGCCATGACAATGCTCACTACTGTGGTCTCTTACTGAAAATTGCCCAGTTATACCACAGCTGCCTTAAACAAGTAGTGCCGGGAGTGAGAAATGCAAGTCAGGCAGCCAGTTCATTCATCTTTCTCAACTTAGAAAAAAGAGAATGGGGACTACCACTTGGTGTTTCTACACGGTTTCACTCTCTGGTTCTCATGAGGTAGTAAAAAGCTGAACATTCTTTAGAGGAAGTCAAGCAAACAATTTGAAGGTGATTTCTTAAAAAACAAACAAAGAAAAAACCCCACAGCAAAACCAAACAGCAACAGCTGAAATGTTTCTCTTTATCTTAGAGATTCTGTAAAAACCCTTGTTTAACTAAACTTAGATTTGGGACCTACACCAACCTGAGAGTTTCCTTTAATTAAAACATCATCTGCAGTTCAACGTACGAAAACACACAACTACAACAAACACAAACTTCAGAAAACAAATGAGGTGACATCTGTTCTTTAGGCAAGGCTCCTTTGTCCTGGATTCTAGTGAGCTGGTTATTTCAGGGGAGAATTATGTGAACAACTAAGATTAAACAGAAGCAGCAACACGCCCTGACGCAAGCTTGAGGGTGTTGAAATCGTTCTGCTCTTCTCCCCAAAGACATTTCAGATCCCATTTCTTGAACACTGTTTATGTTGAAAGCGCTCACATTCTGATTTCCTCTGCAGCCAGTTCGCTGCTCTCTGCAGTCTCTAAAAGCATCATCAAGCGTTTCCTCATTAGATAATATCATCACACACCCTAATGATTAGGCTCAATGACTCACCTTCCTTTTTGGAGCACTGTATTCAATCCAAAATTGCGTATCCTTTCTCCCTTGAAGAGAACTCCCTCCACACAGAGATGTCTCAGGAGACCAGCCCAGCTGTAGCAACAAGTTCATTAGCCAGCCCATTGTGGTACTAAAACCCCTCTGTGTGATGCCAAAGACAATCAGGCTGGTGTCAGGGTTTGGGGGGCTGTGTGCTGGGAGCAGCACGGACACTCAGAAAGGAGAGACCTTGCCTCAAAGAACTCTGACATCTGAAAAGCAAGAAGCCAAGCTAAGGGTTAGTGAAAGGCTTTGAGGATCAAGAGGACAACAATCAGTGTAATTGTGAGAACCTGGGATGAGTGGAGAGAAGGGACTAAATACACCAAGTTTATGGGGAAGGATAAGAATGAAGAAAATGCTGAATTGAGACAATAGAACTTCTGTCAGAAACAAAGCAGAGGCTACTAGAAGAAGAGGAGGGGTGGGACCCTCCTGTTTGATTACAAAGGCCTTTTCCTGTCATCTTGCCTGCAGAATAGGTTTCATTATTTCTCTCAGTTTTTTTATTTCAGGCAGCATTAATGGTAATTATAAAAATAATGGCATCTCTATTGTCATATGCACTATTTACATTCACATAAAACCTACAATCTGTAGGCAGGGGCCAAGGAGAAGGCTCTTGTCCAGGGTCTGTGACTAACAGAGGGGACTGGCAGGGCAGGGCATAGCAGCATCCTGTGGCCACCTGCACAAGCAACTGGCTTGGCTGGGACAGCAGCCAGGCAGGGAAAGCCTGTAACTCTCACAAAAGTTTTCATCAAAGGGCTTTCCTGCCCTTCCCCTCCAGCGCTAGTGAGTGGTGGACTCTTCAGGACTTTTGCTGGTTTCATTTATTTTTATTTTATAAACATTTGAAAAAAGCAGATACTTCCCCTGGGAAATGGTTGTTTGCATCCCCTTGCTTGTAGATATTTATAGAGTTTCTCTCTCTGCAGCATCTGAGTGCCTTGTGTTTTTAATTGGATTTATACTCACACTTACCCCTCCCATGCAGGGTAGTTGTGTGCAGGCACACAGGGCTGTAACGGAGGCAACCAAGTCCAAAACGTAAACCTAGAAGTGGCCTCCTCAGGGGCCATGTAAACTTCGCTGTGTCTCAGACCAAAACGCTCTGACAGCTTTCAGCTTGAGGCACCCACATTTCTTCTTCTGCCCCTGCACCAAACACAACAACTAGCCCTTGGTAGCATTGAGCAGCACAGCCTACACTTCCAATATCTCAAAACTAGGTGAAGAAATGCTTTAGTTTTCAGTGGGACACTTTCTAGAAGATGTTTTCTGAGCATACGTGAGACTCGCACCAAACAGCCTTCTCCCCTTTCAGGGATGATGTTTGCACGTTCATTCTCACTCACCCTCTCACTGGTAGGACGTGCCATCACGTGGGAACACATCCCCACTGCCAAGCTATAGGTTGCCTGGGCATGACTCCCGGGCTTTCCTAGTGAAATGGTGATGCACTTCAGCCTCCTGGTTAAGGCATTCATGAGCATCCCCTCCAGTAACAAATGGGGTGTATTTCTTCCATGCATAGAATCATAGAATGATAAATTCATATAGTTTGGAAAGACCCCCAAGATCATCAAGTCCAACCATCAACCTAACACAGCCAAGCACGCCACTAAACTGTGTGCCTAAGTGCCACATCTACCCATCTTTTAAACACCTCCAGGGCCCACTGTGAATCAGGTACCACCTCCCCTTTCTACACCTGGTTCCTGAAAACCTTCCACCACCGCAGTGGGTTTTATAGCAGGGGATGGAGATGTGGCACCAGCAGCCCTGTATGACAAGTATCTATTCACAAACCAGCCCTCCTCTTCAGCACCCTGGGTGCTGCTGCACAGAAGGGTAGAAAGTCCCCAGTTTGGAAGCCTGGGTGCTGGTCACAGAGAGGAGGGCTCTATATCTTCTGTAGCTGCTGCGCAAAGTGAGCTTTGAATGAAGCATTACTATAAATATTTGCTGCCAACTCTTGCTGAGGACAGTTGATTGTTAGGAGCTTATTTGGACCCTTCCTCTCAATTTCTACTCCTGGGGAAATGGTTCCCTCTTAAGCTGCCTTCCCCATGCTGCTGAGGAAGAGCCCCCTGGCTCTTTGGACACAGGATATTTCTCCCTGAGAAGGAGAGTTCTATTCCACTCACTTCCCTTCTCAAACATTGCTTAGGATTCATTGTTTTCTTCATCACAGAGGACCTCTTAAACACTGTCCCAGCAAGTCCTGCCCAACAGAGGGGGATTTGTGCCCTGCAAACCAGGGAGAAGGCACAGCTGCTCTGTTTTCTGTCTGTTCTGCCTTGATAATTTTTTGCTCCCAGTCATCCGCCTCCTCCTAGGTCTTTTCTCCAGAGGAGGTACTCTTGTCTCCCTGTCATTGTTTCATAGACACACGCTTAGAGATTTCCCAATGGTAGTATGTGGCAACAATGAATCCCCAGTGCACGGAAATGCACATGAAATTGTATTAGTCACACGCAATTAGGCAACGCACAGTCACCATGCAATCAGGGGAAGCCTAGATGCAGATTACTGAGGCGCAGAAGTTTTTGATGAACCATATTGTCACCCCGAAATGCTATTATGTGAGAAATAAAGCGTTTTCTCTGTAAGGGGTTGTACTGGCCAAATTTTTCAATTTGAATTGTATTTTGAAGGTTGGAAATTGCTCTTTTATCATTTCTGAAATGAAAAATTCATTTCATTTGAAATTACTTTTGATTTCACAATTTAAGCTAATGAGTTTTTTTTAAACGTGGCTGAATACAAAACACTTCAAAGTTATCAAAATGAACCAGTGTTGATTGCCCTCGCTGAGCTTTTTTTCACACTTTCTTTGTAAAAATGCCCATCATCACCTATATTTGCATTTAAGGAAAAATGTTTAAAGATTGAAAACATTTGCAGGACAGAGCAATCATGAATTACTCAGCTCTAACGCAACAGCAATTTCACCATCCCCTCGTTACATGATTTTGATATGCCATCTTGTCTTCTTGACATCTTCCAGAGGATTCTTGCTTTCCTTAGGAGAGGTGTCTGGCTGTGCAGTATTTACAAGTTGCAAATCCACACCAGGCCTTTCAGGACACTTGCTAGACCATGCAGAGATGGAGGAAATGGATGTGGTTTGATTTGCCCAAGCTGAGTGGGGTCTCAGTGCAGATCAAATGGCACTGACAGAGCAAAGGGAGACCTCTGCATGTTTTTCAGTCTCCAAGTGAGATTTCCAACATTGTTTCAAGGCTGCAATCGGTGAATTACCCATCATTATAATTCCATTGTAATAACTGGAGGCATGTTCGGTAGCTCAGCATGTTTCCCAGGGGTGGAATGTTTGCACATGCCGTAGGTGCTGCTGGCCAAGATGTTCCCTGAGCCACAGGGCCTCCCCCATGGGGGGCTGGGAATGCAGCCACACACGCTTGGAGGGAGCCCCCCGAAACCTCCTGCATGGCACCTTGCTGACTTCCATGGGGCCCTCTTTCTGTAAAACAGAGCCAAGGTCCACTCACGCAGCAGGTTATCACACTGACCAGTGTCACCTCTGCGTTTCCTTGGACCAGCCCCTCCATCTGCACCCCTTGCCCTTTGGGCTGTACTTACAGCGTTACCCAACACGTCCAGCCACCACTGCAAGGCCACACTTGCAGAAGAGCCTGTGAGGTCCCTGGGCACTGCAGAGGTCCCTGGCACCATTGCACCCTGCAGTCAGTCCCTGGATGTTCTGTGCACTTTCAGGAGCTGTTGGAACGGGGAGCAGCAGCAACAGAGAGCAGCAAAGGGCAGTTGCTGGGATCAACTTCATAGGTCTTGTTTTTGAGCTTCAGCCAATGAACAATACGTGGCTTCAGCAGCCTCAGGGTTTTGCTGATGGGTTTTATTGGAAGTTCTGTTGGGTAAACTTTGATAGCATAATGTTCATGCTTTTGAGTTACCATAGGATGGGGGGCTGTTGGGGGCTGCCAGACTTTTTTTGTAAGTGGCCTGTGCAAGGCACCAACACGGAGAGCAACTTGCTCAGTATGGGAACAGATGCCAAGGAATCTGGATCCCAGTCTTTTCTCTTCTTAAACCATCAGTTTTTCTCCTTCACAGTACAGAACAATTTATAACCGGCCAAGAGACACTGTGTCTGATGTTGACCAGAAGTCAAAAAAATCTTGCATAACATGGATGAAAACAAAACTACGGTGCGTTATAAACCAAGGTGATCCCAAATACAGTAAAGAACTGAAAGACTGGGATTTCCCTAAGACAAGTCTCATGTGCCCAGTGAGGTGACAGCTAGAAAAGAAGGCTGCAATGCCTAAACAGCCATTGAGGATATGACAATAAACAATTTATTTTGAATTATATTGCATTCAGTATTTTATGGCAGGAACAAGACAGAGCATAAGACAGGAAATGCAGAGTAAAAGCTCACTAACCACAAGCTTTTCCCAGCAAGAGTAAAAAATATTTTAAAAACCCCAACAGCATTAATCCCCAAAAATATTTAATGCATATTGTCTTTTGAAATACTCTTGTTTCAGACTTGGGAGGCAGGGCTGCTCACATGCCCAGCTGGCAGCGTCTCTCTGCTGAAGCAAGAGTTGTATTGGTCATCTGATTCCCATCTTACATAACACTGAGCTCTGCCTGGCTGTGATGCAGCTGGACAGGGGAAAAGTAACCAGAGTTTTGCTGAAAAACACTTTTCACAGTGGTTCACCACAGTGTTTCCAAAAGTTAATTTTAGTAAAGATACACACGGTGTTCAACTATATCGAGTGTTCTCTTCTCCAGCTGTAAAAATTAACAGGACATAAATTGTTCTGAAGTCACTTGTTCATGGACTTGTTCCTCCCTGTGGGCAATCCCCTTCAGAAGGTCTAGGCTTGTGTGCCCTAGGTGACCTGAGAGGCAACGTGCATACATATTTAGACACACACACATATGGATCTGTGTGTATGTATGTATTTATACACACACAGATACTTGTCATGTGTGCACATTTTGGACAGCCCAGTCATTGTACCTTGTCTCAGGGTGCAAAGGTCTCCAGACAGGACCCAGCTGTTACTTGCACAAAGGATGTGTCCCCAAGGCAGTCTGGCCCCCTGATCTCTGGTCCTCAGAGGATGGAGGGCAGAGTCAGGCCCATGCCTGGTACAGCTGAACAGCACCAAATATATTTGTTGTTTTGGCTTTTCCCCAGAGTACGGCACCCTTGCTCAGACAGTCTCCCACACCACTGCTGTGCCCACAGCTTGTACCCACAGCTTCTCCAAGCATTTTGGTTAACAAATCTGGCCTGACCAAGAGGAAATGAAGCTCTTCTTTTTTTCCTTCCTTTTTTTTTTTTTTTCTTTCTTTTATCTCTCATTCATCTGTCTCTCTTGTACTGTCACCACAGAGAAGATGTGGTTGCTGGATCCTGAGGTTGCCTCCTGCTACCCTCTGAAGCAGCCATAGAGGATGGGCTGAGGTAGCAGAGAGGTACAGCAGTAATTCAAGCCCAGCCACAGTGTGGTCTCACAGCCTTTAGATGCTGGTTCCTCAGTGGTCCTTAAGAGCCCTTACAGTCGGTGTAGCTTTGTCAACATGCCCTGTTACCACGTTTGTAAGAGTCTTTATTTACTTTTCGTTAAGTGGTCTGCAGGGTGTAGCAGGAGCACTAAAAGGGGAGCCACCATAAGCACTTTCTTATTATAAGCACTTATTTTGCCTGTGAAAAAAAACCCCAACCAGCTTGCTGCTGTGTAGGCTCTGCATAGGAGCATCCCACTTCACTCCAAGTTGGTCATCATTTAAATAGGAAAGCATTCATCAAGAGTAGAGAGAAACATCTCACTCCCATTAGCATCAAGAGCTCAAGGAAATCTTCCTCACAAAAGAAGAGCAAGGCTTGGGTCTTTGTTCTAATGCTTCCTTTGATGTGCTGTCCCTTTTTTCTGTCACCTACACACATACACAGCAGCAGCTGTACTTGTTGGTGTATCCTCAAGTAACTAATTTGTCCTGATATGTGAGATTCAAGGCTTCATAACTCCCCTTGTTCCCTAACTCTCAGAATCTGTTCATACCAGAGGAACTGAGCACTTCCCAGGGCTGTCAGCCCTGCGCAGGCAGATGCTGATCAACTTACAGAGCTCTTCTACTCCTCTCTTTTTTCAAGCGGAGATTTCACTTCAGAAGGGTTTGCACAGGGAAGGGTTTACATCCTAAGGGTTTTTTCACTCTCTGTGTGCTTTTGCTTCTCTCTAAATGCAACAAGGAAACTCTGCAAATTACTATTCTATGGATAAACCCAATCTCCTGAAAAACTTGATTCTCCATTGACCTTTTCAATCCATTGAGCTTCTATGTGACTTGGATGCTTTATTTAGCTAAATATTTATATAGTAAACATTCAGTGTATAGAGTTGTTACAACTACTGGCTCTGCTGGACACAGGCTGATTCCCTGGTTTGCACCTCACACAGCCATAGCCAACACAATGCACAGCCACAGCAACAACATTCCAATGGCTTTTGAAGGCACAGACTGTGCCTGCCTCTGTCAGGCACAATGGAGCTGTTACCATCAGTCGCTCTCTGAAAGATGTTTCCAAATTCACCTTTTCTGCAATGTCTGAGGAGAATGGAGGGGGTGTTGAATTTTATCACGACAATATTAGAAAGAAAAGGAGTCAAATATGCCACAGGGGTGTTCATCAAAGACCAGAGATAAAAGTCCCGAATTCCAGCAGTAAATTGTGCCTGGCAGATATGATGAAATAATGCTGCTTGAAGGGAGCGAGGGGAAGTGTCACTGCTCCCCAGGTGCTAGAAGTGTCTCTGTGAGCACCAGAAGAGTGAAGTTGTGTTCACTGCCATGCTGCAGACTTTCTGTCTGACGCTGAGTGAGTCACTGACGTGTGGCTCACTGCAGGAGTGCAAGTGCCTGACTGCCGTGGAAATCAGTGCAGGTCAGGTGCCGAAGAACATTTAAGGATCTGAGTGTCTTCTCTCCTGTGACGTACAGATAATATTTCCTCCATTCTTTATATGGTAAAGTCTTTGATGAATTAAGTGGTTTATGCTCAAGACTGCAGCCGCAGATCCTGAGCTTTGGGGACACTCTTCAGTGTTGGTTTGGTACAGCAACAGCTGGGGATGTCCAAAATTCGGTCTGCTGTTTACTGGGAGGGGATATCTTGTGGACATTGCAGCCCCAGCACAAACTCCTCTTGCTCTGCTGTGCTCCATTTCATGCCAATGGGACTGCCAAACTCTTGGTGGGGCAACGCTTGGGTTCCCCTGTTGCAGAATGACAGGCAGAACCAGGGAAATCCTCCCCCCGGTGGATTGCCTGTGTCTGCAGGGCACAGATGTGGCCAAGGGCTCGCCAGCCAGCCCCGGAGGAAGCTGCCTATGCTGTGAAATTAATTTTTTAACCAAGAAACAAAGTTTCTTTTCCTGTAACCCCAGACTTATGAGTCAGCACTTCACACATCAATTATTAACAACAAAAAGCAAGAAAAGCAATTTTAAGATTTTGTAGGATGGAGGGAAAGTGGAGGGGAGGCATAGCCCACACCACTCCTAAGTTAAATGTATTCCCATTCTCTGCTTTTCAGGTCCCCAAGAAATTTTCTTTATCTTTGTACAGTCTTTTTTGTCTAGCAGCTCAGGGCCTAGACATTTATGTTTAGCCTCAAGGTCAGTGAAAAAAAAACATGCTGTACAGCTAGGGAAACTAGGCATGAAGAGCTGAAATAACTTCGTTATGTCTTTAATTCCCTGTACCAGCTACATCAGGATCCAAAAGCAGCACATATGCACTCCCTCCTAGGAGACCCAGGAATTCAAGTAAGGGTACCATTCCTGTTTGTACAAGGTACCTGAAGGCTTTCCTTTACACACCCTTTGGCAATGAGTGTGCAGCTCTGGACCGTAAATGAAAATTGCTTTGAGTCACAAGGAAAGTCAATGCAACCCACAACTTCCATGTCTAACTATGCTGGTGAACACAGACTGAAGTCATGGAGGCAAAAGTAGGCTTCTCTAAGTGACAAAGGGATCACTGGCTGCCTAATGTCTTTTCCAGCCCCCATGAACTGTTTGGCTGCCACAATGATGTTGTGAGGTGGTGACAAAAGACGCAGGAAGTTCTTACAAGAAGGATACTGTGATGAGGAAGCAAACAAGATGAGCTGTTAATGAAAGACAAAAAGCACTGAAATCCCTCAGAATATGTGGGGACTTTTCTGGTGAGTAATAGCAACATTTTAGGAACAGAAAAATGAGTCACTCCTACTGCACACAAACTCCTCTCATCCTGCCGTGATTTAAAAACCAGCACAGTCCCATGGATTCCCTCACCAAGGGATGGAGAAAATAGCACTCCTCCTTTAGGGAAGACAAGATTTCAGCATTTGCCCAACTCACCTGTGTCCTGAGACACCTCTCAAGGAAGGGTGTGCCAATGGGAAAAGCCATTAGGGCCATAAGGGAGAATGTGAAACACCTGTGGGTTCTGTCCAGTGAGAGAAGATCAGCTACCTTGTCCTCTCACCACCCAGCTGGCAGCAATCTGTACCAAAAACTACATAAGGGGTTGCATTACAAACATCTTTCCCTCTCTTCCTCTACCCCCTTGGTTGCATGGGCAGCATTGGGTGCTGTGGATGAGAAAACTGCTTGCCCCGTCCTGTTCAGAGGGATGATGCAGCCTCTCAAAGTAAGTAAGTAGGGTGGGTGAAAGTCTTTGTTGTGATGAGCTGGCCACAGGCTCTTGCACAGGCCACCTCACTGGAGGGCTGTGAGCGATATCTGTAAACACGTTTCATGCAAACATCATTATCCTTGGCAGCTGCAGCAAAAAAGCTGCAGCTTAAAAGAGCGTCTGGTTCCTCAGTCTTTCCTGTGCTATGATCTCATGTTACAATGTGAGCAAACTTCCTATCTGTGAGGAAGGGAAGCAGAGAAGCCCCAGGGGAGCTGAGGTGGATTTTCCCTTCTTCCCTTCAGGTGCTCCTTTTAGCACAGGGCTGTGGTATATCCAGGAGCCTGGGTCAGGGTTAACCAGGGGCTCCCTGAAGCCCCACTGGTGAGATGTTTGACCTCCATGCCTCCTGCTGAGTTGCTGTTGTGCCAGCAGCATGTGCCATGGTCACTCTGGGGTCCTGCCTGCTTTGGAACCCTGCTCTGCCCCAGCATGGCTGGGCTCCCTTGGAGAGCAAGGCATGGCAAGAGGTTGGCATGTCCAAACCAAGTCTTCAAGAGGCAGAGGTTGGGTGCTGGCAGGGAGGAGATGTGTCAGGCAAACTATTCTGGCGAGCTGCTTTATGCCTTTTTGTATTCTCCTCCAAAATCTGGGGCTTTTACTGTGCTTGGGGGCACCCTGGTCATTCAGGTAGGAGGGGAGGATCTGTGTGCTCCCATCCAGCAGGCATTCTGTGGGACCAGTGGCTTGCCCAGCTGTGTATAATAAATGGGTGAGTTTCACATCATCCTGGGTCCAATGCCAGCCATCTTCAGCAAGAGCAGCAGGAATTTGTCTGGATACCTTTGGGATCCAGCTGTTTGTTTTGATAGTGTGGCTCTGTATGGATTTGTGCTTGTGATTTTTCTTACTTATAGCAGTATAGGGGATTAGTCCTGGCTTGTGCAGTTGTTGTACCATGTTCTGGTTTTGTGTTGTACAGGGCTTGGCAATGGTGTCAGGAGATGTGCCCCTTAAGTACTCTTATTATTTATCCTCATTGCACAAGCTGTACCAAATAAGTACCAGGCATTTCCAGAAATTGCTATTGATTGGGCAACTGCATTTACAAAGCTAATCAATAAGTTCCCACCACCACATATTTATTTGTGATACAACTGCTCTTTTTGTGTGCCTCATGTGCTTTCCAGAGCTTGTAATTTGTCCAGTGTAAATAGCTGATTTCATTCTTTTTCCTGGGGAAAAAATAGCCCTGCTATTATAATGCCATGCCTCTTCTGGTGAGGGAGGTGTATGTGTCTTCCTGCCTTTAGGGTGGGTAATCTCACCCTTCACAGGAAGAAGATGAAGGGATGGGAAAGAGCCTTGTTGTTTCCTGAGCACCAGAGTTACTGAAGTCTCCTGTGGGTTTTTGTCCTTTGGCCTTTTCATCCTACTTCTGTTCCTACCATAATAACCCCAGCTCTTTCCACGCTGCTCTTCCTGTGACTCTACGACACGGAAGATAACGTAATGCTGTAGCTGGGACAGAGCTGAGCAAGCTCTGGTGGGCCAGCCAGGACACACGTGCTGCTCATTCCCTAAGAATGTGTACCCCTTGCCTTTCCACAGCAGAAATGCCTCTGGATCTCTACCTCCACCCCTTCATGGGTTTCTGCCAGATCCTGTGGGCACTTCTCGTTCCCAAAATTTCTACCACTCTTTCAAATGGGCCCGATTGAGTCCAAAATTTCACAAGTTCTTTGAGGAGGATGGATGATGGAACATCTGAGTGTCAGTCCAAGAAGAATGCTTTGTGTGGACGGTTGAATTGCCAAAATATTGAGATTTCTATTTAGGTTTCAAAATAAGTTGAGTTTGGACAGCTTCCTCCTCTGGCCTCAAATTTATTTCTGCTTCTCCTGCAGTCCTGGTTTGCTTTTGGTAAGAATGAGAAAGCACACGAATCTCATCTAAAGGATTTCCCCACAAACTGGAAGCACCAGAGTTTTGCAAGAGCTCTTTCTGTAGTGTGGGACTATGACTAAAAGAGACATTGGCTTTTCTTGCTCCATTGTATCTGACTATGCCCTGTGTAAATTTGGATATGTGAATGCCCCCACCTTTTTCCATCAAGGAGAAACAAACCAACGTTTGATTTTTCAAAACCCAATGGATCCCACATTCTTCTCTCAAGTTTCCCACTTTGATCTGTACAGTCACTACAATTGGTCCTATTTTGCACGTTTCACTTTACTCTCACACAGATCTGCTGCTGGATCCAGGATGGGATTTAAATCAATGAGCTTATGTGTTGGCTATATTTTTCCAAGATTTTCAGAGACTTTATGACCATAATATGAAGTAGGGCCAAAAACAAGGTAGTGTAGAATGTGGTGTATAAGAATGTTCATTATTGTAAAAATAGTAACACTGATATCTTTAATAGTATTCTTTCAGAAATTCTAGAACCTGTTGATCAGCCATCTAAACAGAGAAACCCAAATAATCCTTGTTACTAAAAACTTCCTGAAAATCAATGGTCAGGCAATAATACGCTCTGTGTGCAAGACTCAGGGAGTGTGTAAAAGTTATAGGTGGTGTTTGGCCGGCTGGACAACTGTCCAGTTAGAGTACAAATAGCCCAAAACAAAGCACAGTAAATGCTGCTCATTCCCCAGCTGATAGTTACAGGACCTGGGAGGGAGCAGAGTGTATTGGGAAGGGGAAGAGTTTTGAGGATGCTGTGGGTACTGGACTAGCTTAAGATGTGGGTCGTGGTGACTGTAGAGGGAATCTGAAAGCCCTGTACCAATGAAAATGTGTGGAGTATTAGGGTAGATATGGTGGTATAGGGAAAGGACATGGGGTGAAACTTCTTAGGTCATGAAAAGATGAATCATGAGGCCTGAAATAGCTTGGATGATAAAATATAGGTGTATGATGAAATACTTGGTTTCTCGTTGTAAAAGAACTCTATTGCCCATTTTTGCCAGATTTTTAAACAACAAAAAGTAGCTTTCTTTGGCACCAGGTACAGTATAATATTATGTCCTGAAAAAGTCAAATTGACCTGTGCATAATTAATGTTTATCCTTAACATACATGAAGGCTAACAGCCAGTGGAGCTAAGCTCTTAAAACCTGAAACTTTGTCTTCTGACTTTTCCTGAGATTACTTTAATTCAAGGCTCTGGACACAACTACAATTAACTGGTATTCCTTCCTTCTGCTCCTCTATACACTCAGTTGCTTGTCCACACCCTCAGCTTCTTGGATCATTGACTCAGATGTTTAAATGGAAAAATACTCGGCGCAAGTTTATTTCAATGAGCAGAAGTAAAGAGGGTCTCTGCAAATATCTTGGTTCTTTGTATGCAGCCGGGTTCCCCTCTGTTTACTCGACTTCCCAAGTTATTTTCAAGCCACTAAGGTCATTGCTAGTTAATAGTTGGCTAGAAATCAATAGACAGAAAGATGGTTAAAGATAAGTTTTAATAATGGGTGCAATCAAGTTCTAGCAACTTTTATCTCTCTGCTGCTGCCAGTGGTGGGTGGTTTTTGTGCATTTACTCCATTCATCTTCCAGCTGTACAAACTCGGGGCAGGGTTTTTATCTTTGCAAAATAAAAAGCAAAAGCCCACCCTGGTGCTTAGTGCTCTGCTGCTGGAGAGCAGAGTACAAGTGTGCTTCAAGGCTTTCCATCAGTTCCCACAGGATCTTTATCCCATGTTCACCGTTGCCCTGAGAAAACAATTCACCAAGACAGGGAGTCAGACAGATGGAGCATCTTCATTATCTTTTGACTGATCCCTGAATGAATGGGGGCATCTCAAGGAGCACTGCTAGTAAGTTTGGTTGTTTAGTGACTTCTGCTCCCTTAATTGTGCATTTTGGTGAAGTTGCATTTTGAAAGAGCTTCATCTTGGCAGAGAAAACATTGTGATATGATTTATGCCCTTAAAGTCATGGTTTGCTTAATTTGGAGTGTGTGCAGGGCACTGCAAAAGTCTAATGGTTATCTCTTGCCAGCTGGACATTACCACACTCAAAAAAGGTCTCTCACATATACCTCTGGTGTTGAGAGATCACTTGAGCAAGCATGTTCAAAGCATGCTGGAGATGGTGGCTGCTCTTGGGCTTTGGATCAGGTGCTGCATGATGCTGCTTGTGCAGAGGTTCCTTGGCTGCCCACAGTTTGCCTGCCAATCCCATGCCTGGCACCAGATTCTCTTCCTGAGGATTTTGCAGAGTGTTATTGGGCTGTGACACAATGGCATCCCATCCATCCTCCTGCAGCAGATTCACCCCTATAGGTATGGCTGGCACTGCCATGCGTGCTCAAGCAAGTGAAAATCTTAGGCAGTCCACCTAATGCTCTGTCAGATGTTTTCACAAATATGAGAGGCCATTGGGATGGCCTGAGCTTGGGGTGCCTGCCAGGAATTTGAGGGACTGGTGCTCAGTTCCCTTTTCTGCCCCAGACTTCATATTCTGCCTCAGGCATGTTACATCAGTGCTGTGATTCAGTTCCCTAGGAATGCAATGGAAATAGTGCCCCAAAATGTGGGATTATTGTGATGTTAAACACCTCTAAGACTGCAGGATGCTGTGCCCCTGTGACCAGGACAGCCATATCAGCAACTGTATAAAAAGTTACTAGAGTTCTTCTGTCTGCTGAATGCTTTGGGGACTGGTTTGACTTGAGGAAAGGTTTTAGGAGTGCTAAACCTGCCCCAAGGTGTGGGAAGATAGTAGGTAATCATGTGAGTACTCAGGACCTCCTTCTGTGAAAACATTGGCAAATCCTGAAGATGTTGCTATACTGGCATGTCACCTGAACACTTGCACCAGAAGTACCAGGCGCCGGAGATTCCCCTGTTGTAAGAGCTCTGTCCAGGCTATGAATCAGGGAAATGAGTTCAGACTGTGAATTCAGGGTTATAGATTCATTCTGTGAGTGAAGAGGAGCTGCAGGACATAATTAACTCGCCAAAACCGCCTGCTCAGTAATTACCTAGAGCCTGCAAATATTTGCAGCTTCTCCAGAGTACAGAGACACTTAACTCAAATGAGTACAAGGGTTACCAGGATCTTAGAAGTCACCAGTGGCTGCACTGCCCTCTCAGAGCTTGCAATCTCCTTTACATGCACCACATCTGCAAGGGAGCTTCTCCTTCTTCCTACCACCTTCACCTCTCCCTCCTTCCTGCTTGGTCTGCTGGGAGAACAACCCTCAGGGCAAGAGGCACCACTTTTCAATCCACTTCAGCTGGTTTGGCAATTTCAACCAGCCTAGGAGACACCTGTTTGGGTAACTGAAGAACACCAGGGCATAGTTTTTAATGCTTCACTGGTGGAAGAGATGTGGACTGTTCATTACAAATCCTACTGGAGTTACATTTTCTGAATGATCCTAGTAGTAACCTCTGAGTAACTTCATAAGATATTAGAGAAATGAAAAGTGGCGCAAGAAAGAATGGTGGAAGGTCTTGGGGGGATTGTTGAACATCCAGACAGTATATGGAGTCCATTTTCATTATGAGACATAAATGAAGACTTTTCACATGTAGAGTATTTTACATTTATATGTAAATAGAGTACGCAGTTTCAAAATTAAAAGGTGAAAGCTGAGTTAGCATTTTGTTGTTACTCATGCAAAGCAAGACTTCTCAACAGCTTCAAGGTAGTCCTGTTTTTATGGGTATCCCGGTATGCAGCCTCTCTGCAGTGGCATAATCTAGCACAAAAACTCATCATATTGTCTAGGAACTATTTCCTTGTTGGTCTGTCTCTTAAATAGTTTCCAGTCCACTGGGGAGGTAAAATCTCTGCATTAATGCTCTTGATAATTGAGCATTTGAAGAGGCAAATGTCTTGCTCCAGTTATACCAGCCTGTCTTCTCTATGGATTTTGGCTACAGAGCAGAGACCAGTGAAACAGAAATACAGCTGAGAATCTATTCCTGCATTCAGTGGGCAAATCGTATCATATCGCTCAATCAACCTGTTAAATATATTTTAATTCCTCCTGATCCATCTTCTGAGGCTACAGGCTGTTTGCTAGTCTGTGAGGATCAGCAGGTGAGACCAGACTTTCCTGGTGCTTGTGATAAAGAGCAACCTGTAAGCCTATCTATGCCTGGTACCCCTGCCTCTGGTGCTGTGTGAATGGTGTGTGGCCAGTCGCACCTGGCACGGAGCCACACCTGAAACCCAAACCTTTGCTGGGCTGATAAGCCAAGCCATGTAATGAGAAAGGAACGCTCTGCCTTGCTTTTGAACACACTCAAGGACACACACAATGTCAGCTTGTCCAAAGGCAGGAAGGATTTGTTTGAAAAGAGATGCAAGGAAAAAAAGAAAGTAAAACCCATATTTTTTTAATACTGAGCAAACAAAGTGAGGGTTTGGGTGTTTGCGGATTAGGACTTAAAATCTGTAAGCATTAGGCTCTCATTTGTTTTGAATAAGGCCAAGGTCATAAATGACCTGAAATTGTGGTTGCGCTGCTTTGCATGAAGAACTGGTTAGAGTTTGTGAATGAGCAGTAAATTTGGCCCAAAACTGCTTCTGAAAGGCCCAGCCAACTTGCTCCTTAATGTCAAATAGGGTTTGAGTTCTGGTCAAAGGAAGAATAGGCATGTTGGCATCAAATGTTTTCCCATGGCTTGCAGACAGCATTTTGACTTCTAATTCAAAAGGATATTTTTGATGTGCAGAACTTTGGTTTGAAAGTGTGGAGAGGGAGAGGGCAAGGTTAAGTAACTTCAACCCTAGAATTGTTGTTTGTCAAAATGAATGTTTGGGACAGACCCTGTAGTAGGTTTCCCAATTATCTTTGTTTTGTGGAAATTGCATGTTTTCCACTTGGTTGTCAAGGGCGAAGAAAGGAAACTCTTCCTTGGAGTCCCACCTTAAATCAGAGTATCAGGTAGATCATCACATAAAGGTTTTGGGCTCATTACTTTGGGTGCAGCACAGGCAAGTAGCAAAAACAACCTTCCCCTCCCTGATGAACGCCTGAACAGGAATTAGACAGGATGCAACAAGTGGACAAAACGTAAATGGGAGTGTTGGAGGAGGAGGAAGCTGTGCCTTGCCATGGGCGAGCCTGCTGCCAGATGGGTGTGAGGGGCAGGCTTGTGGCATAGAGGAGTTTTAAGGAACTATGTGAAAGATGCTACTCTGCCTGTTGGTGTGAATTTTGAAGCTCACATGGTAAAAAACAATCTCTGCTGTTTTTGGCATTAATGACTGGTAGTTTCATCAACAAGACCTGAATGTGAATGCTGTCATGGGAGTTTCTGCTTTCTTCACTGTCTCAGATAGAGCTATAAGTCATGCTCAGAGCTTGTTGATGTTGTCTGGGCCCACTGCCAAGGCCCATGCAGGAATTATCTGGGGGTTAGGGGGCTTTCTCTCATGGGCAGTCAACCCAAAGGCTTTTCATCTTCAGAAAATGTCAGTTAACAGAACGAAGATGCTCAAAAATGCCAAATGCTCCTGGTTCCTGTTGTCTGCAAATTGGAGTGGTGGGTGCTCAGGTCATGACTTGAATAAACATCAGAGTAGGATTCTCAGTAACAACCAAATGTTTAAGTACTTTGCAACCCAGTGGCCCTCAGACAACTACAAAGATGTTCTTGTTGATCCTTCAGCAGGTGATGGACTGGAGAATTAGATCTGAAATCCTGCCTGAAGTCAGCAGTTCTCAAAGCAGCTCCAGGAATCTGTGTGCAAACTTCCAACTCTGTTCAGCTCCCTTTGACACCTTTGGAAATGTGCATCCACGTGCAGCTGGAGCAGAGAACAGGGATAACATGGGAGGCAGTGCAAGGTAGCAGTGCAGCTACCAAATAATGGTTTGAAACCTTTTTTTTTTCCAGGGTAATTGATAACTGATCAATAGGCATCAACTAAAACTGTGGTCATGATACCTGTCCTCTCAAGACTGGAATAAATACAATTTGATCCTTATTGCTATTCAGGTCATGACCTTCTTGGTGGGTTTCTCTTAGAGATGAGGAGAATAGCTAAGAAGGTTAAAGGAGAATGTTCTTTGCTAATCACAGAGTCTTGCACTGTTAATTAGGAGTAAGTTTCTAATGCTCAGATTTTGAAATTGCTTCCCAGTAGGAGCAATCAGTGCAAGAATGTCCTGTGTAAGAATGTGGCTTGACAAAAAAAATTGTCACAATTACAAGAAGAGGAGGTTTGCAACAGCAAGAGCTTAAATACAGTAATCTGAGTCTTTCCAACCTCCTGTTCCAATTGTGATCATTTTGTGATATTAGCTTTTGTTTCAAAGCAAGCTGGACTAAAACTCAACCCCTTGGTATTGTCTTTATTCCCACCCCTAACTAAGCTATTAACATGCAGTATCAGTTATTAAAGGCACCTGTGAACCCCTACAGACCTCCAGAGCCAACTGACTGCCTACTTCTCCTTCCTGATCTGGTTTGAGGTCAAGATCTGAATATGCTTCAGCACTGCAGTCCAATTAAAAAATTCAATTTGTGTTTAAAATTTGTTTAGGGGTCTTTAATTCCCTGCAGTAGATTCCTCCCCTCCTTGCAAAGTTGTAGGGAAAAGCATGTTCAGTGTTATTAAATGACTCACCAAAGTAGCCCAGTGGCTTAGTGGGCTTATGTGAGGCTTAGTGCGCTCAATGGAGCACGGTGGGACACCCAGCACTGTCTGCCAGGTCAGGAGTTGAATTGGTGCTATCTGTGTGATATTATCCAGGATGCCTGGGGACAGAGGAAATTAAAAGTCACTAACACTTACTGCCCTGAGCCAGGACTCAATTGCAGAATCACCTGCAGGGTTGGCTTGCATATCCACTGTGGGTTTTTTTTTTTCCTCCCTTGGTTGACTCTTAAATGTGTTTTTATTTCCAAGCCAGTGGATGGCATAAGGCTGGCTCGGGATGGCTGAAATAGTCAGGGATGAGGCAGAATGGAATTCAGTGATGTGCAAAAGACCTTGGACAGTGTTGGGAGTGAGAGAGAAGAGTGATGGGAAATGAGCAGCTCTTTCCCTTTTGACTTATGATCTCTGAGCCCACAAAAAATATATGTGGGTGATGGAGTTTGCAGCCTGAATGGGCAGGGTGGGGGATGTGGGGGAGAAGCAGGCCAAATATTTCTGAAATGTTCTTAAAAAGGCTTTATTCAAGGAAAATCTGGGTTTTCAAGTAACCATAATTTTTTCTTTATTGGGAGAAATATTTGCTGTTAAGTTCACACTCCCATATTTCCCCCCTGGCTTCAAGCTGGAAGTTAAACTAGTAGAAACAGTTTTGGATCAAATTATTCAGCCCATATTTCTCCTCCCTCCCCCCATCAGTTTTTAGAAGATAATAACAAGTCTTATTTAAAAGAGATTGGAGTAGAAATGTAAAATATCAAGGTGAGATGAAAGTTCTGGAAAAAAAATTCTTCAGTTTGACTCAAAATAAAACCTTCAGATTATTCTGAACTGCCGGTGAACCGAAAAATCAGTCATTTGCACTAATGATAAGTAACTGGCAGGTTGTTTTGCCTGTCAAATTCTGTGTCTTGTGGAGTGAGCACATTGTTGTCCGCTGACATGATCTACTGAGCTGTTTTAAAAAAATAATAATCAAATACAGCTCCTCTCTGCTGGCCAAGAGGGTCGCTGACAGTTGTTAGGGACTTACTTTCTCATGTCTGGACTATGGGGATGAGGGACCCCAATGCCAGTTGGTGCTCTCAGAAACCACCATGGCCTAATAAACACCCCAAATTACCCTCTACATAGTGACGTCCAGAGACTGTCATTGCAATAATCGCTGATTATCTGGATGGCAGTGGCATCTCCATGCGGTCACCCGTGCCAGGGCAGGACACAATACCACAGTGTGTGTTCCAATGGGGAAGGCAGGGGATAAAATCCCTGGGGGGAGAAGGTGGTAACTGTGCTTTTCCCAGCCCTCTGCTAAGGATTGGTGTTACCCACCACCACAAACAAGGACAAATGAAGAAATCAGCAGGGCCCTTCAGCAGGGTAAAGAAAAGTGAGAGGGGGGGGGAAAAAAAAAGGAAACCTGTGTCTCCCAGTCTACTGGGAGATGGATGTGTGTTTGAGAAGCAAGATACCTTTGCTCACAAAGGATATATTACATACCCCATGTATCTTGACACTTTTATCTTGGTGCTTGTACTTACTTACCCTGGGGTGTTTTTCTGATAACACTGCTGAAACAGAGGGGAGCTGCCTGCCTAGGCAGACTAGATGGACGGGAAAGAAGAAATGTAATAACTGTAATTTCATGGTACTTCTACCAGGTGACCAGAGACTTGCTGAGTGAGTTGGTGTCTGAGCTGGAAGGAAGTTCTGGGAAAATCTGTGAGGGCCTAGGTTTCATCTGAGGTGCATCTGGTGGTTGTGGTTAAGGCAGAAGTCTGGTAGTTGAGTAGCTAACCCGATCAGGGTTTAGGGGTGTGTGGGAAATGAGCTGCCAGCGTGGGCTAGACCTCTCATCTTCATATTGTTCCTCCTGTTGGCTGTGTCAATCCCCAGGGAGTTTCTGGCTGTGTGTGCAGAAGGGGAGGCAGCTCAGCAGGAACCTGCCCAGGGCCGCTCAAGGACTGGCTGCCAGCAAGGCTCTTGGCAGCCCTGCCACGCTATGGGAGCGATCCTGAGGCTGACATCTATGGGATGGGAGCTTGGCACTGAATGTTTTAAGCACTTCAGGGTTTAGGTTATCTCTGGTGATTTGGTGCTTTAGTTCTGTAGGACCCTGCGTGGTCGATACCCTAAGGAAAGGGAACCAGTGGTGTGAGTAGAGCATGCACAGGAGGCAGGTCTAGATCTGCCACCAGCTTGCTGTGATCTCTGGGGATCTCTCGTGTGGATAGAGCAAAAGTGAGTAACTGTGTGCACCCCTCCCCAAGGAGCTGTAAACAAGGCCTAGTTCTCAGAAAAAGAATCAGGCCATGGTACAAGTAAGCATCACTCCAGAAGCAAAACAGGCTGCTGTAAACTGGAGTAGAGTAACGCATGGTGCTGTGCCTCTATTCCCCACTTAAAATGAGAAAATTCCTTTCATTTTCCTTCCTTTACTTAACTTTATTCTCTAAAACATGAGATGCCAGGTCCTTCAGATGCCTGTGCAGAGACACTGTCGCAGTCAGTGTGGCAGGGCTGGAGCAAGTGCTCACGACTCCTTTGCTCAGAAACTGTCTTGCACACAGCCTTGGTTGGCTTTTCCCCCCGTAACTAACTAAAAAAAGTCCAGAGCACTGTTTTAGGTCCTTGGTGTCTGTTTTCCCAGACCAGCTAGGTACCAAATCACAGTGCAAATAACAGTCCCAGTAAGTGGCTGCTTTCCCTGTGCCCCCTCCCGGCTGCCTCAATACTTCGCTCCAAGGAAAGTTGCATGAAGGCTCTGGGGGTGTTCCTGTTTTCTGCAAACCCCATGTGAAGGCTGAGGAGCTGTGTTCAACAGGCAGCACTGGCTGCCAGCTCCTGCCTTCTTTTGCTGGTTGCAAACAGCATTTCCTTATCAGGTGATGGCTCCTGGTGCCAAGTCCTGACTACCCTCACGTACTCTTGCAGCTTTCTGCTCTTCTGCCATGAAAGTGACCCATGTCACGTGATTCTGCTCAGTCCTGACCCTTGTCATGGGGGGAAAAGGACAACAAGAACTAGCTCTTCATTTTCAGATGTGCTTGGTATTCACACCCTGGGTGCTATGCAATGCATGATAATTTCCATGCCGTCCTGACTCTTATCCCAAAGGAGACTGGTTGGTCTTCCTTTTGCTTTCCTCTTGCTACACTTGTCCATATTGAATTTTCTAGCCGAAGGAATAATTTCTAGTGTTTAGGTTGCACAAGTCATCACAGAACACAAACTACAACTTTTTTTGGTCTCTTTTCTGTCAGTCACCTAATAGGATCTCATCTCTAAATAACCTTCTAGCCCTGGAGGATCTACCTACCTGTCTCTGCTGCTTCCTACCCCTGCCAAGTACAGGCTGCCCACTGCCCCTTCCTGGCACAGCTCTGCTGAGGTGAACCAGTAGCTGCCTTACTTGGCACCTCCTGTCAAAGGTGGGATTGATGCTGCTCTGCTTTCCAGATGCATTAGTGCTATAGCCAAAGAGTTACAGCGGGAAGTATTCTCTGTGCTGTGTTAGTCTCTGGAAAAAGAAGCTGGATATTAGTTCCATTTGTGGAAGGGCCATTTCTCTACCATATTTCTACCTAAAAATCAATACAGGGTAAATTCAGTGTTTATTGGAGGGGTGTATGTTAGACTGCAGAAGTCACTGTCCCAACCTGAGGTCAAAAACTGTCAGAGGTTTTGGTGAGTTTCCTCAGTTACATTGGACAGGATGAAAGCACATGAAGAATGGGTGCTCCAGAACAGAAATCAGCTACTCCCTCACCAGTGCATGCACAGGCACTGTGTGCCCCTGATGCTTAGCTAATAGACAGTTCGCACCATCTTAAGAAGCAGCAGCTGTTGACCATGCAAGTCCTGGATAGTAATTTCTGGGAGGGAAAAGAATAAACTATCTGCAGCAGCCAATTAATTCCTGATACCCAGGACAATGCGCTGGGTCGGTAAAACTTGTAGCATCTGCTCTGCGTCCTGTCTCTTCAAATAATAGGCTCTTGCCTGGAAGAGAGATTATAGGATGTAATTCAGCACTACCAGGAATAGGACCAGGCAGGATTACTGGATCTTTTTCACTTATGGTAACCTGTGCCCTATTTCTCTGGAAAGAAGGTGATTAGGTCAGGTCAGATGGGATGATACGATAATAGCTCTTTCCATAAACCTTACTGAACCTGGAAGAAATTGCCTAAGTAGCAACAGGAAGGAGTTAAACCCCAGCACAGAGAGCCACAAAATCTCCACTGGACAAAAAAAAAAAAAAAAAAAAATCATACTCTTTAAATTTTAGCTTTCCTTTATGGAAGTTGCAGGACTTTGTTTACACTGACTGTAAAGCCAAACCAAGATCAACATGTCCTTGATTTTGCTTTGCATGTTAAGTACTGCATATTTAGCCCTTGCCACCTAATTTGTGAATTTGCCAGGAATCAAAACATCCATTTAAACTAGCCAGGAAAACAGTAAAACATGAGTACAACTAGGTCATTATCTAACGCATGGTTATGATGTACTGAGGGTGGCTTTGAAAACTATGATGAGGTATTAAAATGAACTTAGACAAACGAGAATAAAATAAGAATTAAACACAACAGAAAACTCCAAACAAGACACAACAAACAAGCACACTAAAAAAAAAAAAAAAAAACTGGCACAAAACTCCCACAGAAATACTGCAAAAAGTGCTTTTTATGCAACTTTCGGTCTTGATGATCTAGGGGGATCTCTGACTTTCAGTGCTTGCACTTTACTTTTTCTCAAAGCATAATGTTGAGCAGGAAAAGAAAAAGGGGTAGTCTTATCGAAATCTGAGACAGCCAAATTTTTATTCCATTTTTCACATGTATCAGACAATGCAGCTATTAGTCCATTAGAATAGTGAACTGGGAAAAATTTAGCTGGTGACCTGTGAGCACTGGGTTGTCCCGTGATGTTTGATCCCTTAGCTTCCACATTTGTAGAACAGAAATTGTTATGGTTTTCCTCTGTTTTCCAAACATCTCTAAAAGCTGGTCAGTGATGACCATATGATGTTTTAATAAGCGATGATGAAAAAATTTATAAACTAAGTAAAAAAAAAATAATAGAAAAAATAAGTGAAGGACACTTTTACTTTCTACCTTTTTTTGTAACTTGTCTTATGAAGGAAGGGGAAATCCTTCTGCAGCTCAGGTTGCAGATTAAGCTCAGCTGCCTTATTAGACATCAGAAAATCCAGCCTGGCAGGAGCAAGAGGAAGCCAACCTTCCCACGCATCACTGCCAGGGAGCCATTGCATTGACTCCAGCATGGTGGTAATGAATTATCTCTGAAAGTGTTGGGCTTTTCATTTCTGCATGTAGGCTCTCAGAAAAGGAAAGTGCACATGAATTTTCAGGGTTGCTAAGAAAGCAGCAAGTGATATCAATCTGAATCTTATATTGTTGTTGATGCACAATGGAAGTTAATGAGGTTAGCTGGAAGTGTTAATTGTCCTACTCTGCTCGCTGTCTAACGCTTGCTCTGGAAAATTCATGCATAGCAGCGGCTGAAAACTCAGCAAAAAGTGCTTTAACAGAGGAAACGGGCAACATTTGGCCCAGTAAAATCATAATGCAGGTGGCTGAGAAATCACTCACTCAATTATATGCATGAGGGGGACTCCATTTAAGAGCAACATTTGGAGCTTTATGGGCAACATAAAAGGAGAGAGAATGAGGTTTTTATATTGCTGTGCACAGTTGTAGAAGAAGCAGGAGATTGTTTCCCACCCCTTTGCATATGCTTGGACTGTGCAGGGAAAATGAAAATGTCTGCTCAGAGATTTGGCGTAACACCTGGGGAGGATGGGCTGGAGCTATTCCAGAGGCCCCCTTCACACACCCTGCTACATCCCCTGTTACAGAGTGATTCCATGTGTTCAGGACCGGGCAATGTCAAAACAACAGCCACACTCTAAAAACAAAACATTTGGCTTCTTCACTAGCAGTACCCTCTTGAAGCAAAAGGAAGTTTTCAAAAAATATGGTCATAATTAATCGCTGCTTTTCTTGCCCCTTGACAGTTGCTAGAGCAAGTGAAATAAGATTATCTCCCAGCACACACAGCTCCTGCCATTTTTATCATCCTTCTATCTCCTGTAGGGATCCCCCCCCGCCACTGGAATATCATGAGTAAATCTCTATTAAAGCCTCTTTCTTAATGCTTATGTTGGCTGACGGAAAGCATACAGGCAAGGGTGCAACACCTTCCAGGACAAAGGATTTGTATTTTCCTTTCCTTTATATTCTTTTAGTGCCTTAATCCCTCATTTTTGTGAGGCTAAGGCTGACAGTTCTATAACTCTGACACTGCAGTGGCTGTGTCCATCCTTTTCTCCAGGCATGCCAATACCTCCAACTATCCCCATCCCTCCTTCCTACTGTGGATTACAAGAACCAAAACATTTATTTTCTGCTGGTATGGATAATCCTTTCAATCTATATAAAGGAGGACCATCCACTAGTTCAGTGCTCTCTTTGCAGTTCTATTAGAGAAATGCCTAATTTGTTCTCATATTAAACAAAATAAAAAACTACCACAAATACCTTAATTTTTTTTTCCCTGCTGTAAAGCTTGACATCTGGGCCTGTAACAGCTCATCAGTGGATTTGTGAGATGAAGCAAATGACATTTCTATATAGAGCATTGGCTGCTGTAGAAATCAGATGGTGAAATGGAACTGCAAAGAATTTGGTATTGAGTGATGATCTTCATCCAAGGATCTCGAAGTACAGCAATCCCTGCTTTGCTGACACAGATGATGGGTGACTTATTCCAGCCCGCACAGCAAAATCGGCCTCACGGCGGAGTGTCTCTGGAGACCTGCACCTTGGGCACAAGCATTTGGGAGCAGGAACCACAACTCTGTGGTTTATAAAGCGCTTTGTTATAACAAGTTTGTGATCCTGGGGTGGACAGAAGTGCATCTGTAAGTAGCTGTACATGAAACTGTCATTCTGTCCTTTCCATGCGTGCAACCCTCTTGGATGTTTTCTGTCTCCGTTACCTTGGCAGAAGACAACTTGTGCCTTTATCTCCCTACACAGATGCAGGTTGAGCTGTGTTCTGTATAAACATCATTTCTGTGTGTTAAAACACAGCGTGCAATCAAGGCAGCACTCCTGCTCTCCTGACCCCAGGAGCAGCACTCTGGAAAAAAGGCTGGAAAGTACTTCCAGCAGAACTGCTGGGAGTGTGAAGGCAAACAGAACCCAATGACCTGCAGCAGTTTGAAGATGAAGCTGGTCAACTCCTAGGATGTGTTTACTTCCAGCAGCAAGAGACTGCCCTCAGCAGCCCGAGTCTCCCTTCTGTCCCCGGTTTGTCCTCCTGAGGGCAGGTGATGAGGTGTCTGCCCCAGCCGCGCCTGGTGCTTCCTGTGGCCACGTCCAGGCTGAGCTTTCCCCTTCCCGCTGGTGCTGAACTGCCAGGCTCGGCCGTGCCTGCCCAGGATAGCTCCTGGGCTGAAGCACAGGGAGTCGGTCCTTGCGTGGAACGGGAGTGCTGCCCCCGACTGCAATGCCTTCCACTGCAGAGAGCCAGGAGGAGGATTGGGGGGACCATCGTTCATCTCCTGGTCCTTGTAAGTAAACCCGAAGAGTAGAGGCACCACTGCTGTGGGGATTTTCGGGGTTCCTTGGAATTGTTTTGTTCCTCCACAAGTGCCCAGCAGTGCTGTTATGCTCTTGCTGTTGCTTTTCCTACAGGATTTGCTAAGACAATGCCAAGCTTTTCATGGTGCGCCCACAAGAATCTGCAGGGTTCAGGGCACCCTTACAAAGGGATTTCCCAGTGGGTGACTGTGTAGACAGCAGGAAAGTTTGGAAGGGATGGGACTCATAATAAAGCACACCTCCCCCCAGTACCAGCATTCATCATGGTGAGACACGTGAAGACATCCTGTTTATCACCAATTCCAGCACCTCTGTGATTCTGGTATTCCTGAACAAACCCTGGATCTCACCCTCCTCCTCTTAACCTTTGGAGCAGCTGGGCACTGCCAGGCAAATTCTGCCCATGATGATGTGATGTTTAAATCTTGTGCAAAAGCAATTACTGTGCTTCAGTGAAGGCTGGAAATCTAGTTCTGTGCTCCAGCTAGTACATTCAATAGCGAAGACATTGAGACCCAGCTGCACCATCTCAAGCCGCATCTGGTCAAATTTGAGTCAGCAGCAAGAACTTGCTGATTCCCAGAAATTCCATGTTTTGTGAAGAGATGGTAGTGATGGTTGTCTGTCAGGCAGTCAGTCAGCACTGTGCTCCAGCTTGTGGCAGGACATGTGGGTGCCAGACTAGTGGCCTAAGGGGAGTCCCGGATATTCATGGCCATCAGGAGCTTTGTGGCACTCTGCTAGAGAAAGAGAATTTGTATGTCCCCTGTTGCCTTCCATTCTGGGAAGCTATACTGGTCTTTTGCACTTCCAGCTGAGCCTTTTGTTGTGAAGAATCGAAAAGCTATAAAAGTCATATTGTAATTGAGATTTCAGTTTTGCTGTGGTACAGGAAAAGGTTCTGGCAACATTCATCTATTGTTATTTTTTCATAAAACCTTTCAACTTTGATTGCAGTGACTTTGTACATAAACATATGTGACAATACACATACTATATATGTGTTCTGTTGATAGTTAAACAACACAGCTGATTGGTATTTACTTTTCTGGAAGATATCTCGTTGTGATGCCTTTTTGATTGGAACCCATGCCATGCAGAAACACTTAAAAATTTCCCATGGAACTGGATGCACACTTTTACCTAGCATGCAGCTCACCTGCCTGTTAAAGGCCTGAATGGGGCTGAAGAAGGTTTATTACTTTAAAAATTACTTTGGAAACTGTCAGGAGCTATGTGGGTATTAATGGAAGCTACCTCAATAGCTGCAAAGGTGTTTACTTGCTGTTCTCTTGAACTAAAAGAGGTTACCTGTATATGCTTGGTACAAACATGAAGTGCAGACTGCCTCGTCTCAAGCACAGGCACTTGGAAGTAGGAAACTTAGCTCTGCTCCTGCTCTTGTTGCATGCTTTCAAGTGACCATCATGCCCTGTTGTACGAGAATTTGGAAGTGAAGACATGTCCAAAGTTTGGTGCTAGAGGTTTTTGGCAGCTCTAAAAGCAAATCCGTGATGAACTCAGGAGAGAGTACGTTGAAGTGGCTCTGAAATCCATAAGACCTTGAGAAGCATAGGAGGATGCTTATCAACTTGAGTCTGTCTAGAATGGTGCAGAGTGATCTGTCAGTGGAAATCTATCTTTATAGAGCTGCTGTGAGGTGCCCCCTGCAATCCAGCACCCAGGCTTTCCGTGCTTGACAATGCCTCATCACTTCCTTAAGAACAGGGGAGATAAGGAAATAAAAGAATGCAAGAAATGGCTTTATCAATTGGCAACTCTGTCCTGTTTTCATTAAACAGGGGAGACTGGGGCCAACAGTCTGTAGCTTTGCTTGATAAAGAGATTTCTACACATACAAAAAAAAAAAAATCTAGCAAATCCATTACCTTTTATCTCTGTTGTACAATATCACCAAGTGGAGAGTATTAGTCACTTCTGGAAGTGGGAAAAGAATTTTACATCTTGTTTCGCTCTTCCTTTTTCCAAGATTTTGTCCATCTGTTCCCTTTTTCAAAAACAAACAAACTATTAATACAGTGCTTTGATGGAGCCTTCTGTTCAAGGCTCTTAAAGGGCTGTACAGATATTCATGATTTTATTTGCCAAGAAAGACTCGAAGAGATAAATAAATTCCGTGCTTCCCACAGGGCAGATGCCAGTGTGTGCTGTGTGTGTGCCTGTGTGTAGTGCTGACACTATGACTGGGGCCCTGACTTTAGACTCCAGAGACCTTGCTCAGTCCCTGGTTTAGTCTCAGCATTCCCCCAGGATTGTGCACTAACTGCCTATTTCATCTATGTCTCAGTTTCCCTGTTTGTAAAACACAGGCATTTCTTTTCTTCTGCCTTCCCACCTGCACACCTGATTTCAGCTAATGATGGTGATCCATTCCCTGCAGGACAGCCCTTGGCCAGGGATCTGTGCTGGGGGGTTATTTCTATACTGTGGCATTAACAGAGCTTTCAGTAATAAAACACTTGATGCTGGACTGTCTCTGCTTGAGTACCAGTGTCAGTGTAGTCCTGGCAACAGGACTCACAGCTACCTTAATGCTTGCTTGGATTCCTAGGCAGGTTTTCTGCCAGCACAAAGATCTTTGCTGCTGCTGTTGTGGTGCTGTTGGTCCTAAAGGTACCTCAAAGGGGCCTGCCAGAGCTGCTGCTGCTCCTTCATCTGCATCACCAGTGAATTTGCGTAGCTCTAAATCCCATGTGGTGCAAGGACATGGAACAGTGCATTGGTACAGCTTGTGGAACCAGGGTACCTGATCTTAAATCTTGCTACTTTTTCTCAATGAAGGCACCTGTAAAGCACCAGAGAAAATGTACATGTGTTGAGGACTGCAGACTGAGGATCTCCCCTACAAATTACTTCCTGAAAATCTCCTTGTTGCCTGAAAAGTCAGAGCTATGGACTGCCAGCCTGGGACAGTAGCCCAGTCATGATGTTCTCTTAGTTGGTTTTTTTTTTGTCCTTTTTGTTGGTTGAAGAGACAAAAGGATAAATTGGATATGATGCCCCAGATGGAAAGCTTTTGTTATCGAGGGAAAAGCAAAGGCATCCAAGAAAGGAAGGAACCAAATGTATCCAACACTGAAATGTATTTAGGAACACCCCAATTGCAAGTTATCAGAAGTCAGAACCTCAGAGTCATTAAAAAAATAGCATCTTAAATCCCTTAATGAGAGAGCAGCCAATGCAGTTTGGGTTTTTTATAATGAAGGATACTCTGTCATCTCACTCTGTTTTGAAACAGAGCTTATGATGGTTTTCAAAACACACTCTGCCAGTCTGAGTTGGCTTGTGAGCCATTTGTCCTAAACACAGACTAACAAAGTTGACCTGACCTGAATGAAAATGGTTTTCATCAGCAGAGGCCAGTCCTTGGGTTTGTCTGCATTGCAAAATTGTTACAGCTGGGCATAGGTGGCAGCTTCTGCTCAGGAGCTTGGATTAAGATTAGTAAAATGGGTTGGTTTTAGGAGTGCAGTGGGACTGTAGGATGTGCTGAGTGCAGCAGACAGGTCCTGGGTCAAAGATAATAAATGGGCAGGCATTGTACATAGAGAGAAAGACTGCTTGGATGAGCTGAGTAGCCATGGAGAACAGCTGGATTACCTACAAGAGGGCTGATACCAAGGTGTCTCCAACCAGCAACACACAAACAGTGGTAAAAGTAGTTATTGTGTGTCTAAATCAAGAGATGCTCACAGGCAAAGCCTCCTGGATAAGAGACTTGTCTGAAAGGATCGATGCTTTTGCTACAGCAAGACAGTCCCTTCTCAGTCTTGGGGGAATGTGCTTTTTTAGCATGTTGTAACTGGGGGGCAGCCAAGGCTTCTTTGTTCCAGCAGAAATTCCAGCCTGCAGGACTGGGGTGCCTGCATCCATGTTCAGGAGGTCGGGATCTACCCTGAGCTTGGGGGTTTTGGCTCATGAATATGCCACATGTGTAGGCAGAAAGGACTGAGCTGCCTGAAAGGGTCTGATGCCATTCCAGAGTAAACAGAGACACCCTTTGGGGACCAGGGTGGATGGACCTCTGGGCTGTGTGTCCAGCCCTCTGAAAGGCTGGGAGAAAATGAGACTTCAGAGGTCAGCTGTGTTCCTACTCTGCTCTCTCACCACCTGCCACCATAGAACCGTGAAATTCACTGAACCTTTAAGCAGAGAAAGCCTCTCTATTATGAGCTCTCAAGGCTGCTTGGTGGCAAGTGACATGGCAAAACAAGTTATTTCAGGACAGGTGGGGAACAATGAGAGTTTAGCACAGTGTGTACTGGAGAAATTAGACTAGACACTGTTGTGCAATTTCTTGTCATGACTTGGCGTGACCTCCATTATACCCATGAGATCACCTCCACTGAGTATCAATAGCCTCTTCCCCTATGTCTTAATGTATTTTTAATACTGTGTAACTGCCAGAAAAATAATATTGTTTCTGAAAGCTTTCACTGCAACATTTAGTTATATATTTATCCTATTGTCTGCGAATTCAGGGTCCTTAATTACCCTGAGCCCAACACCTGCAAAAGGAAAAAGGAGGTTAGGAATATAAATCCACAATAGTTTTAAAATAACAGTGAAAGTCTTCATCATCTGTTCTGGTTGAGTACAAAGTCTGATACAAATGGTGGAAGGGACATTTTGAATTATTGTAACTTACTGATGAACTAGTTGATTAAAACTTCCATATAGCCCTAGCTCCAGCTTTTTACCTTGGTTACCAAATATCACACCTTTTCACAGAACACTGATGTTCAGCATGTGAATTGTAAGCTCTCAGTCAGATGTGAGTTCTTGTAGTTACCTTTACTAGATCTTAGCTTAGCTACTAGCTTAGGATGCAATGTTGCCCATCTTGAATCAAAATTAAGTGGGATTTATGAGGCTGTATAAAGGCCTAAAATGTTCCAAGCAGTAAATATGGATTGTTGAGAAGAGTACACGTGAAATGAGTGATGATAAGGACTGTGCCATAAATATAACTAATCTTACAGCTATTGCCTCTACTTCAGTTGACTATGACAATAACACTTAACGCTCTCGATCAGAGGATCTGAGGTCATTCAGTAAGGAATTCTTCTTGTTCACATTATACTGTCAGTGAAAATTAGTATCTGGGAGATATTAATGACATCTGAGACTTGAACAAACCATTACATAGAATAATTTGGGTTGCAAGAGACCTTTTAAAGGTCATCTAGTCCAACCCCCCTGCCATGGGCAGGAATACATTCCATTAGACCAGGTTGCTCAAAATTCCATCTAATCTGGTCTTGAATATTTCCAGGGATGTGGCATTCACAGGTTGTCAGGGCAACTTTGTAAGGTTTTTCTTCCTTATACCTAATCTAAAACTGCCCTCAGTCAGTTTAAAGCCATCACTCCTCTTCCAATAGCTACATAGCCTTATAAAAAGTCCCTCTCTCGCTCTTTTGTAGGCCTCCTTATGATATAATATGGAGGAGTACAAACCTCATTTCCCTCTATATCCAGTGTGATGTCCTTCTCACTGGCCCACGGTGCCTCCTCAGGCACACGGCTGGATGTGCTTTTATACACATCCGTAAGCACATACAGCTTCAGAGCAGCACAGAAACAGCCCAGACACCTCAACCAGACCCAGAACTGCCTGGCTGTGTGGCACAGGAAAGCATTAAAGGAGTGAAAAGAGGCCCCTTTTGATGGCTTTCCTGGTAAGGGAGTGATCTGGAAGGCAAATTTGTTGATTTTCTCTGAAATAAAATCTCATAAACTTTGGTGTTCTGATCCTATACCCCCTTTTGGGACAAGAGACAGAAGCACAATGTTAGCAGTGGTGCTTTTACCCGGGATCCTCTTCTGCTTGGGCCTCCCATGTCTTGCCTTGGTCTTTCTCTGTCCCGGCTCTCTGGGAAAGGATGGCTTCCTAATCCCTCCCCACAACTGCTGTGTGACCCATACCTTGTAACTACCTCAGCTCAGTAGGGAGCAGATGCCGAAGGGATGAAAAATTCCCTGGGCAAAACCCTGAAGTGGTTGGCAAGAAGAGGTC
Source organism: Grallaria varia (assembly GCA_013396735.1). NCBI lineage: Eukaryota > Metazoa > Chordata > Aves > Passeriformes > Formicariidae > Grallaria > Grallaria varia. The sequence continues at coordinate 1,653,269 of VWZG01012361.1, read as the reverse complement.
GATAGTCTGATTCAGCGGTGACAGCACTCCTGCCTCCTTCTGTAAATGCCTCCTATCTCCTGCTGCCAGTCATTACAGAAATAGATACTTAGCTTTTCTCAGGAGGATCTAAATGTCCTGGTTGCTTTTTGGTAAAGGGGATATTTCTCCAATTAATTATTAAGTGGAACTCTGGCCGGAGGAAGGGGCTGCAGAGATGTCAGAGTGAAAAGGGGGGAGCGTTTTAACCTTTCTGGAGCTCTCCTGCAATCGGCAGCAGGTTTGCCTTGTGGGTCCCGGCCAGTTCTTGTTCTACAGCACATCATCAAGGCTGGCCAGCAGCGAATGGCCTCACGGGTACTCTGCCAACTTCCATGGCTCTTGTCTCTCTCCTTGGCAGCAGAAAAATGCTGCAAGGAAGCTGCTACCTACCACTCATAGGTCACAATCCTGCCCTTGTTCTCCTGAGCCGGATGGAGGCTCCTGGCTATGCAGCTCTAGGCAGCAGGGGAAGAAGACTTGGAAGAGCAGTTGTAGGGACAGGAAGAAGATTCACCATCTAGCATGGTCTACTGGATATTGTGTTAGACTGGAAGTCCAGGGACCTGGGCTTTCATAATCCTGGATTGCATGGGCAAAAGAAACTGCAGTGATCTCCTCACCCCTTGCACTGGTCTCACTCCTTGGTAGCACCATGAGAAAGGAAATCACTGTATCAACTTATGCCTTGGTTTCTTCAGCAATAAAATAGTGTTCTGCCATGTTGTGGTCCTAGAATGAAAAGGAACTTTTCAGGGGTTGAAGTGGGAAAGACTAATTGTGCTGTCTTTTCCAGGTAGAATTGCTGAGGCAGACCCTCCACGGGTATGTATCAGCACAGTCTGTACACTATGGAGTAGTTACTGTCGGACTGAATGCACAGGAGGATTTTGTCCTGACCCTGTGCTCTTCTTTTCAGCTGGCTTAATTGTCCCTACAAAGAATACAGAGGAGAATATGTGAGACAAGGCTCAGTTCCATTAATTACTGGATGTCCTCGCAAGCCTGAATGGAGGTAATATTGTGGATCCCCACAGACCATCACACAACCTGGCCCTGCCCACCACTGGGGACCCTGCTGCAGTCCCAGCACTAAGGCCAGGGCTGTAAGGCAGTTCTGATTTAACTTACAAGCTGTCTAATTCTCTGTGAGGCTGTGCTTTTCTACTCATGGGAAGCTACAATCAGTAGATATCCTGAAGCTTTTCTGATTTATCCATGTCTTAGCAGCTGCAAAACAAAAATGTACAATTGCAGTGGTTTGGTTCTGATACTCTTCTCAGCAGCACTACAGCAGAGATGGTGTGACAGATAACTCACCAGCACAGGGCCAGACTCGGCAAACAAAAGCCTCAAGTAAGGAACAAGTAAACAGGAATGATCTCCAAAGAGTTCATGTACTCCAGAAGAGAGCCTTTCCCAAGGTCCTTTCCAGTTTGTGTTCCTGTTACTATCGCCAAGCGTTACCTTCACAAGCACCCTGAGACAGCCCCAGCAGTGGAAGCCTCTCTCTGTCCTGCCGTCAGTCACCTCACAGCTGAAGTGTGTAACTCGGGGGTCAGCTTCATGTTAGGCTTTGGAGGAGCACAGGACAGGCTCTTTCCCTGTTTAGACTATGGCCATGTCTGCCTCTGCTCCTCTTTTTCCGTCTTTTTTGTTTCTACCCAAAATTCTCTCCCCATAAATGCACAGATTTGGGTCCCAGATGTTTTGTCCAGTTTGCTCTGCAGAACTTTTTTCTTGGGCACAGCCATTCCACTGACCTGGCCTGCCCTGTCAGTGGGATTACTCACATTATGTCTTTCTGGATGAATCAAGCTGTGTCACTGAAGCACACTAACCCACCCTCCTCTTGTCCTTAGCCAGCCATCAGCTCCAAAGTCGGGGTGTTAGGGGCAAAGACTCCCATCAGCACACTACAGTGCCTGGGCGAGGAACAGCAGGCTCGCTCCTAAATCAGCATCTGCCTCCCTGCTCCTCCTGCCTAACCTGCATGACTCGCACTTTCTTTCCTGTAGCTTGTCCCTGTTATTTTTTGTGTGGTTGTCATGAAAAGGTCCAGAGTTGCTGGTGATCCTGCACATCACGGTTTCAGAGCTGCTGTTTGCTTTAATAGGGAAGGCTGCTCTGGGTCCCTCAGGCTGCAGTGTATCTCTACATCCAGTTCACAGATTACAGAGACAAGCCCTTGGCGTTTGTGTCCCCTTGTTGCTCCTATCTGTGCAGTGTGGTTGGTGACAACTCCTCCTCCCAGCAGCACCAGCAAAGACACAGTTTGTCGGGGGCTTTGGAGGATGAAAATCAGCCCAGAGTAGGAAAATGTCCAAGCTGACTTTTACCATTAAGCCATCAGCAGGATGTGTAGAGGTGTTTAAATATTGATGCAAACACAGAAGAAATAGTCGTCTCCTCCTGGAGCAGGAGAGGGATTTATAGTGTAAAACATCCCAGAGCTCTTTGCCAGCACGGCGCAGGTCACCATTGTCCCCCCTGGTACAGCACGTGGGAACCGTGGTGTTGGAAATTCCTCATCTCCTGCCCCCACAGACCCACGGAGCTGAAACCCAGGTAAGGCAATACTTGGAGTGGCACAGAGAGATGAATTCAGCCTAGGGGTAAAGATTCAAGGGAAATGTTGAGAGCTGGAAACTGAACCTCTCTTTTGGGTCTAGATGTGATTTCCTCTCCTGGGAGAGGGGACAGAAAGCTGCTGAGCCAGAACTTTGCTGTCCAGGAGGTGGAGTTTTGTTGTTCAAGCCTCCCCATTGAAATCAAATATTTGCAAATGGCAGGAAACATTATTCCTGGGGATGTTTGCAGTGGGCTTTTGCTGTGGTTTCTACCAACAGCTTGTAAGTCTGAGCCAGAATCACTTGTATGAATGTTCTGGTATTTTAGTACATCCAAATATTCAGTCTCCCCAACTTGTGCCCAGGAGAGACACAGAAGAAGCCGTGACTTGTCCCTCAACATATTTTTTGGAGTTACATCCAAGCATGATTGAGCTTCTTGTTCCTGCTGTTTCTCTTAAAACATTTGGGAAAGGGGAGCGCAGAGTCACTGAGGGAACTTGTAGAGGGTGTGAAGGACATATATGAGCAGAGACAGGTGGATTAAAAACCTTAACCATTTTCTGGGCACTTTGCACAAAATGTCAACTTCTTTGAGAGGGTAGAAATGAGACTCAGCGCTTTTTTTTTTTTTTCCCAAATCAGCTGCAAGTGCAAACTCCCTGTCACACCTCAGAGCCAGTGCCTCGTTTTGTCTTGTGTGACAACAAGCACTTACAGCCCAGATGTCACGCGGGCTCAGCATCACATCTACTCCTCCAAGCCTCTCCTGCGGCCATTCCCCAGTCACACAGCACAGGGGCTTTTCCTAAGCTCAGCTCCCAGTGGCTGTCAGAGCATCACTGCACTGCTTTCCGGCGCCAGCTGCTGTGCCACATCTGCACAGACAGAGCTCACCACTGGCTTCTCTTTATTTTCCTATTGGCAAATTTCTAATTATAGACCTGTGGCTATCAGCCAATCAACTCCATTTTTGAGGCTCCTTATTGGACTTCAGATGTCAGGCTGAATTTTTCCTAACTGTCCATAATAACAGTAATAGCTTGACTTCCACCGTGAGACAATTAACCTTCTTAAAGTTTAGTGCCTCAGGCTGTGCCTCAGAAAGATTCCCTCTACAAAGCAGACAATTACCTTTACTTACTAACCTTTCTCTTTCTAATCTGATATTAGTGCCAAAGTAAATGTAAGGGGCAGCGCTCTACGTCCCCTCTTAAGTACTTTAAATGCCTATCCATGAAAGCTAATGAGCTGCCATTTTGCTTAATCTAGATTTGCTGTGGACCTAACACTCTGCAGCATCTTCCTCTTTAACAAAATCTGGAATCCAAGGATACAGTTCTGTTCTAATTTTTATTGAAACTTAGTACAGGGAAAAAGGAAAACTGATGAAGCAGGAAGAATAATAATGATGTCCAAATGACAAAACGACGAAGCATGTTCAGCATTGGTCAGCTGATGGCTTAAGGCTGGTTTCAGTGGCAAGCGGTGTCAGTATCTTTAAAGCAGGAATTTGTGGCTGGAACTTTATAGAGTAAGTTGCAGCCCCTCCTATCGACTCCAGTGCAGATGAGGGATGGGAAGACAAGGTTGGACAGTTTTCCTGTGCATCTGTATGTCCTGCCAGGCAGGAGCGCTGACCTCTGCTGCAGCAGACCTACAGCACAAGCACAACTGCTCTGTAGATGTAATTTCTTCATGGATTACTGCTCGTGGTAATTAACATGTACAACATTAGTAACTGTTGAGACACAAAATGCTCTCTCAGCAAAGAAGTTATTGCTCTGCTGACCCTGTGTTTCACACTTTCAGTGAAGGTTCTATAATAATAGCTCACAAATTTCTGAGATAAAGGTAAAGTCCTATTGTGTGAGCAAACACTGTTTCCCCAAGAATGCTAGTTAAAAAGAGCAACAAAAACATGTTTAAATCCCAGGAAAACCAGAGATTTGTCTGCTCTTAGCAAGGATGTTTAATTCTTCTGTAACTGTTAAATATATGTCTTTGGATGCAGTGTATTTCCTCACACTGCAGAATGTCGTTTTCCTTTGCTTTATGTTCGTGCCCGTGCTAAGTCCATTGCTGGCTGCTGAGCCAACATTTACTCACTTCTCGTAAGAGTGCTCTGGTTTCATCATCTCAATATAATGAGGTTTGTATTATTTTTTTATTATAATAGAAGCAGCCTCAGGTCTTAATCAAGATACTGGGCTAATTGCTATGGAAACCTAATTAGACAGACCATGTCTCAAACTCTGTAAATATTTATATATGCCCTTAACCGTCTGTGTGCAAACCAACCCATCCTGGCCATGGGAATGAAGCTTAGCACATGCTGAAGTGTTGATAGGGGTGGGAGTCTCCTTTAAGACAAAGTTGAGCTGCGCTGCAACAAGCAGAGAGGAGCGTGTAGCAGTAATCAGATTGGGATGGGGTGAGTGCAGATGGGGCTCCGATCAGATACGAGCTGGGTTACGGGTCTGGGTTAATAGCTGTGCACAACTCTGGAGCTGCTGCGCTTTTTTAATTACCTTATAGAGTAATAATTGAAAAGTATGTGAGTCACTGTACCAGACACAAACATACACAGAGAAATAAGGGATGTAAGAAGTCTCCCTGGCCAGAATAAACTAACAGGTGTCCTGTGCCATTTCTCAGCATAACATTTCAAACATTATTTGAAAAAACGTTCCTTAACTCAATTTTAGAACTGTTCTGCATGCATGAATCAGTTCAGATTTACATGTTTATTGCAGCAGAGAGAAAATTCAGTGTTAGCTTTGTTACAAACACTTTAGACCTCTAAGGTATTAACTTTAGAAGCTGAATATATGGAACTAATCAAAACCCTTTCATAAACAGATTAATGAGGAGACAAAAATGCACATGTGCAAGGTGCTAGGCTTTAAGCAGTCACATCTTCTACAGTGTATTTTTTTATTTATTTAAGTTAACAAGTATTTTAATTGGTTTTGTTACATGTCAGTTTTGGTTACATTGAGGTGGGATGAATTTGGTAAACACTAAGAGCTTCTGGTAGATAGAAATATAATAACGTAGCTTGAGATCTGGGCAGGAAACCTCAGGTCCTGATGCTGTTCTTTTATTTATGGTTTTTCTCTCAGTCCTTCATGTTTGCTTCACCCTCTTGTCTGAGCTCTGCTCCTTCATGGACAATTTTGTGTGCAATATTTGGTCTTCAAGGTGGGAACAGAGGTAGGGAACAAGGGCATTTAATTTAGTATAATCACTATGACAGCATCCAACCAAGAACAGTAGATTTTCTGCAACAAAAGCTAAGGATCTCCTTCCCAAGACTCAAGCACATTGTCCATTTAATGTCATTTATTGCTAGTAAATAATCTTGTACACAGAAAGCAGAGAAACACACCAAGAAAAAGAATGAGAGCAACCCCAAAAGCAAAACTAGAAGAAACTACCATGACCTAATTATAAACCCTGCGCTCGAAGCAGAGAGGGACAGAGTGGAGATGGGGCTGCTCCGAACAAACGTTTCCTGTGCCGGCTGAGTCACCGCAAGGTTGAGCAGCGCAGTCCTGCTGGGGACCCCGCACAGACCTCACTCCCCATTCAGGACCGTAAATTTCCTTCCTGAGTTTGTTAGCAGCAAACAATGTGCGTAAAAAATAATAAAAAAAATAAAAAACCACGACGAAAAAAGAAAACACCAAACCACCGAAGCCCACTATAACTGCTGGTATTATGCAAAAGAACTAATGCATAAGCAACCTGCTGCCTTGGTAGGAGCATGCGATGTGACACCAGGCACCGCAAAAGGCCGGGCAGCGGCTCTCCCAAACCTGGAGATAAAGAAAGGCTCTTAGCTGGGCTGGCTGAAAATTTTCCATTCAACACTTCTCCTTTAATCTGGCTATTGAGTAACTTTATTTTTTAACTCCAAAGTTCTGTCATTTCTGTACAAAACATCAACTTACTGAACCAACCAAACAAGAATCTCCTCTCTCTTCGTTAATCTGAATAATTTTGACCCTGGGAAAATGTCACAGGATATGCCTGAGCAAATTTTTAGTTCACACACCGCAAGTCCTCATCTGACTCCACGGATGGGTTTCCCACCTGCTGTCCTAACGCCAGCAAGGGCTCCCAGGAAAAAAGGGTTAATGGGCAGCAGTGCCAGGGCTGCATGCTGAGCAGGATGGCAGGCCCTGGGGGAGAATGGGGCTAAGTGTCCAAGAGCTCCAACTCCACAGGCAGCAAGCTTTAATTTCCATTTCCTATCTTTCAGTTTTTCACTGAGATACCGAATTTTTTTTTATAAGACAATTACATTCCAACTACTTCTGAAGTTCAGCCTTAACCTAAGAAAGTTCCAATTTTTCTTTCTAGCTGAGATGTCTCTTTCAAATTTTGCCAAAAGCTTCAAGAAGAAAGGAAAAAAGCCATGGGATTCAGAGAAACTTGGTATTTCTCATGTTTAATGGGGGAGTTTGTAATTTTAAAGTGAGCTTCTCTTTGTACGTCAGAAAACAGCATAGCAGAAGTGACAACAAAACACATGGCTATTTTTTGATTTGCAGGTCACTGTGAAGAGTTGTTTTCACTCTCTCCCCCTTTTTCCTTTAGGAAGAAGTGTTAAATTAGCAATGAAAACAGCACATTATCTGACAGGTACTGCAAATAATCTAATCATGAGACAGCATTATAAAAACCTATTCAGCATGTTGTGGATGTCGAGTTTATTTTCTTCAGCAATTACATCTGAGAAAAGCTCTCCTTAGATATTTAATGGGATGCAGCTAAAGAATTTTTAAAGCACATTTCAGAGCTGCTGGTATTGAAAAGGATCAAGTATTTCTTAGTCACTGCTAAGTTTTACAATTGATTATGGCACATCCCAAGTTAAGCTACTTCAGTAGGAAGCTGGCAGTGCTTACACCAAATGCTGCAAAGGAGAGTCTGTGTAGACATAAAAGGAGAACACAATGCTGGGCATCATGAGTAAAAAGCCTTATTCAGCCAGGGTGTAAAAATGACTGTTTTTAATGCATATTTTTAACTAACTGTGAACTTCTGCAATAAGCACAGAGTGCTACTTGGCTCCTTAAATAGCTGCAATGACGAGCTGGCACTCGCTTCTGTTACTATGTGAATTTATGGAGCTGTTGTCACACGCTTTGTTAGAGGAAATATATGATGGTTCTGTCATAGGGACTGGACATCTATAATTCTTATTTTCTTTGCCTGCTCATAAATCCCTGCTGCTCAGCCATACCATTATTATACTCGGGTTGCTGCTACGATCCCCTCTCCGGAGTGAGGCTCTCGCAGCGCCTTGCAGGGATAGAGCTGAATCACCAGTACTGCCCCATGGAGATGAAACGCTGCACGGGGCTGGTGTCTGGCTGTGCTGCAAAGGAGGTTCAGGCATCTACATCTGCTTCAGGGCTGGGCTGACAGATACACCACAGGCGGATGCTGGAAGGGCACTGGGTGCCTTGGAAATGCCACTTCTTTGTGTGGGTTTTACCACCTTGGATAAGGTTTCATGGGTTTTGGTGCCTGACTGTCAGGAAAGCAAAGGGACAAGCTTTGTTTTTCGGTTTCTTCTTGAAGGCCCTGTCCAAGAAAGGGCATTTACTGCTTCTGGCTGCTTAGAACAGCACTTGGCTTATTGGAGCACAAGTCTTATGAGGAGCAGCTGAGAGAGCTGGGGTTGTTTAGTCTGGAAAGAAGGAGGCTGGGAGGACCTTATTGCTCTCTATAACTACTGGAGGTTGTAGACAGGTGGGAATTGGTCTTTTCTCCCAAGTAACAGAGGAAATGGCTTCAAGTTGTGCCAGGGAAGATTGGACATTAGGAAAAAATTCTTCACTGAAAGGGTTGTCAAGCATTGGAACAGGGTGCCCATGGAAGTAGTGGATTCACTGTCCCTGGAAGTGATCAGAAAATGTATAGATATGGTGCTCAGAGACACAGTTCTGTGGTGAACCTGGCAGTGTTAGATTAACAGTTGGACTCAATGAACTTAGCAGCTCTTTCCAACCTGAACTATTCTATTCTATTCTATTCTATTCTATTCTATTCTATTCTATTCTATTCTATTCTATTCTATTCTATTCTATTCTATTCTATTCTATTCTATTCTATTCTATTCTATTCTATTCTATTCTATTCTATTCTATTCTATTCTATTCTATTCTATTCTATTCTATTCTATTCTATTCTATTCTATTCTATTCTATTCTATTCTATTCTATTCTATTCTATTCTATTCTATTCTATTCTATTCTATTCTATTCTATTCTATTCTATTCTATTCTATTCTATTCTATTCTATTCTATTCTATTCTATTCTATTCTATTCTATTCTATTCTATTCTATTCTATTCTATTCTATTCTATTCTATTCTATTCTATTCTATTCTATTCTATTCTATTCTATTCTATTCTATTCTATTCTATTCTATTCTATTCTATTCTATTCTATTCTATTCTATTCTATTCTATTCTATTCTATTCTATTCTATTCTATTCTATTCTATTCTATTCTATTCTATTCTATTCTATTCTATTCTATTCTATTCTATTCTATTCTATTCTATTCTATTCTATTCTATTCTATTCTATTCTATTCTATTCTATTCTATTCTATTCTATTCTATTCTATTCTATTCTATTCTATTCTATTCTATTCTATTCTATTCTATTCTATTCTATTCTATTCTATTCTATTCTATTCTATTCTATTCTATTCTATTCTATTCTATTCTATTCTATTCTATTCTATTCTATTCTATTCTATTCTATTCCATTCTTCCTATCTCCATGCTTTTTGCCCAGGTCAATGCACCAGCTACACAGGACTTGGTTGTATCTAATTTGTGTGCATAAAGCCCTGCCTTGCCCCACAGGCCTCTGATGGATGGCACCCGAGCAGTGTGAGATCCCTTGTTGCTCAGACATCTTCAGTCTCGCTGGGCTCAGGATGTGTTTGATCTGCTGCCTGCCCTCTTGGACCCTGTGCCTTTGCTGTGGTGCTACTTTTTGTGTAACGCTGGAGTTGCTCTGTGCACGGGGGCTGTCACTGCCTCTGGCTTTGCTGGTCGAGTCAGTCCTTTCTCTCTGCTCCTACAGCCTCCAAACCTCTTTCATCTTGCCCTTCCATGCACTGCAGCCGCCTTCTTTCATCTTCTCCTCTCTGCCTGTGGGAATGCCCTACTGAAGCCTGTGGTCAGCCTCATTCAAATTGCTCTCAGAGGAGCCCCTATGCAGGGGGCATGTTGCTGCTGCATCTCATGTGGCAGCGGGTGCCTCGCCGAGCCCCACATTGACCCACACTGTGCTGGCAGTGACTGCCTCTCTGTTGCCTGACCCCTGGGAAATTACTGCTCTTTCCTGTGCCTCTGTTTCTTTCTGGCTTTCATCTGTCTTTTCTGCTCAGGCCGGAGGCTGCTGCATGTGACAAGCCTGATGGTACGATGGCAGCCTGGTCTTAGCTGGGAACGCTGCTGTGACACGGATAACAACCGCAGTGCTGTGAGCCATGTCCCCAGTGCAGGCCATGTCCCTGCACAAACCACATCTGGCCTGTCTCTCATGTCCACTGCTTGGAGACAAGTGAGCCCTCCCAGGGAGAAGGTTTGGGTTGTGTGGCCACTCCTGTACCTTTGTGGGAACAGCAAATGCTAAAATGTCATTGTTTTAAATTTCTGTCTGTTGGGATGACTGCACTGGGGCTCTCAGCCCCACACTGGAGACAAGGGGGTAAGCAGTGTCTACATCCACCCATGACCTGGCCAGCATACCAGGAGCAGCAGCTGGGGGTTGGCACAACACTGGGATGATGCTAGGTGGACTCCTATTGCTCCAGTTCCTCTCCAGGTTCCCAGAGAGCTACCAAGCATCTGTAACTCGTCCCAACAGCTTGCAGACGGTCACACTCAAGGAAAGCCATCTCTTGTAGGAAGGGAAAGTCCTGAGGACAGAGGGCCACCACAGTCATTGTCTCATGAAGCTTGTTGTCAGGAACAGTGCTATATTCTCTTGAGTGGGTCCTGCAGGGACTTTATCCACCACAAGGTCTCCTAGGACCAAACCCTGGCAGCAGCCATGCACTGAGATGCCATGCAGCTTTGTCAGGCAATGAGTGTCCCCTCACCCCCTGAGTGACTCAGGGACGTAGGCAGCACGGAGAGAGTGGATGGAGACACCAAGTCTCTGTCCTCTTCCCCCAGCACCATGTGTCAGCCCATTGAGCTGGAAAGTGGTCTATTGATCAGGATTCACTGCCAGTTGTTTCCCGGAGAAGCAAGCAGTGATTAAAGCAAGGTTTGTGCCTTTGAGACATACTTTCCTCCCTGGAGCTGTGCACTCATCTCCTGCTCCACGACCAGAACAAGAGGGAAGGGCATAAGCCAGCCCAAGGCTATCGTTGCTTTCTAAAAGGCAGAGTGATGGAGATGGCCAATGATGGGCACTGATTGGAGGAGCTTAATCCCTGCTCATCCCATTTTGACAATAAAATTACACATTTTGATGACAAAAGCTTCCACCTGGAGAGCTCGATGAAAAGCACAGGGATGTGTGCAGGAATTTGTTCTACTATTCTGCTCCTCTGGAGCTTTTATAAGTAGGTTTCTTTGCTACCACAACAGAAAGAACACCCCTTTCATAATGAATTGCCTTCAACTACCATGAGCCAAGTTTAAAGTTTTTTTGGTTTTGTTTTTTTTTTTAAATGTGGGAGCACAGAAAATTAAATCTCTGTTGGATTTTTTTAAGCAATTATTTTAAGCACTGTGAATAAAGAGGGAGTGACTTACGAACACCTGTTATTTTTCCCATCATGAGTTTGGCTGCTGCTGAACAGTCAGAAATGCTACTCTTTACAGGATAAGGTGTGTTTATCTGGCAGAGAAGAATAGGGTTTGTTTTCACCACAGAATAATGCACTGGCTGCTGTATAAAGTGCAGCACCAACTTTTATTGAATAGGAGGCATGTGTTCCCTGGCTTCCTCCTGGTTGCTGACAGATTGGTGAGATTCAATTGCTTCCATCACAAAAGAGGCACCTGAGACCTGGGCTGAAGAAACCAGGGCCATTTCGCTACCTACTTCCCCAGACTTATGGGTTTGCCATGGAGATGAGCTGCAGTGTAAGAATTGATTCAGGTCTGGCTCTCAGCCTTCTCCTGAAGAAATCAGGGGGTGCCAAGTCTGCACTTCCAAACTTCAGTAAGAGTAAAGTCTATCTCAAACTCCGTACTCCCAGCAGGCACTGACCAAAAGGAAGGTCTAGAAACAGTTCTGGGAGATTCTCATGATCAGCTGCTTCTTCCTTACACCTTTTCCCTATCTCCCTGTCTAGGTGCTGCAGGCTGCCAGTACCATGGGAACAGGGTGAAGGTTGCTGGCCACAAAGCAGCAGCCAGCGCACAAGTGGAACAGTGCAGGGACCTGAGGCAGAGGGAATACAGCAGCAGTTGGTCGGCTGAGCTGACACTTCCTTCTTTTCCAGCCTTAACCTTTTCTGGAAGTTGTCACCTCCTCTCGCCTGTCCTCCCTCCGGGTAGGGGGATGCTACAGAGCAGCTGAGCAGGAGCCTGGTGAGCAGAACATGGCCTGAAGGAAGGAAGAGGTCAGAGGTGGCTGGGACTCCACAGCAGATGAGACAAGGCACAGGGATGACAACAATGGATTTGCAGCATGCACTTGGTATTGCAGGTCAGGCTTGAGGTGACCTGACAGTGACCATTCCACAGAGACAGCAGAGATCCTTTGTCCTCCTTCCCTCAGGTGGGAACCAACCACCAGCATTGTTTTTCAAGTACATATCTCAGGACAGCAAGGCTCTCTAATGAGCTAAGACAAGCATCACATTAGCCCCTAGCAGGGTTTATTTTAGCAGGGACACTTGCAAAGCTCTACTGTAGCCAGCCAGCAAGTGCTCTGCCTCCTGGGTTTTGCTAGTTGTTAGTATGGGAGGAGGTTTTTTTACTCTATTTTCTTGCTTCCCCAGAGTTTCCCATAAATCAGGACACATTTTGAAGCACAGTTAAAGACCAGAAAGAAAGTACAGGAGAGAGGTGCTTGTGATTCTGAGCAATGGTCAGTTTTCTCCCTTCTCCTACTGGTCTGTTACTGGTTCTGCACTGGAACTTGGCTCTGCCAGTTGAGGTGCCCTGAGCAGGACACGGTATGGGGAGAGGAGGGAAGGAGGATGCCACGTGTGAGGCAGAACAGATGTTTGCACACCAGACTTGCTGGTTTAGCAAAGCACTGCAAATCAAGCAAAGCTGCCTGGGCTCTGAAGAGCTGAGAGGGAGGCAAAGAAATATTACCAGTTTTACTCCTGCTGTTGCTCTTTAAATGTGTGAGCATGTAAGCAACTGCTCAGAAACCTTCACCAGGTGTTGGCTAGCATCAGAAAGGATGTTTTTAGTGGTTAAGGCGTAAGACAGGTAGCAGAGACCAGGTTTCCATTCTGGGCGTTGTTACCAGTAAACTGTGTGTGAACAAATCCCTCAGGCCAAAATTTTCATTGCCCTGCCCTTATGAAAATCAGGCCACGAGTTGCGTAAATATGGGTGTAGGTACCTAGCAGCAGGCAGCCAGTTTGGAACATTTTGGCTTTAATCCCTGTGCCTGAGTTACCTCATTTATAAAATGGGGATAATTCTTTGCTACCTCGAGGGATGCTCTGAAACACAATTCTATTGATGCTGGTAAAGCATGTCCTAGCTCGCTGGATAGCTCTTATTCTATACTTGACAGAAATTGGATACGGCAGAGCTGAACAAGTGTTCTTGGTGTAGTTTTTCCTGTTGCCAGTGGACAGTCTTTGAGTCACAGTTCCTCCCACAGCAGTGAGACAGAGCAGACGAGGTACCCTTTTGGCATTGCCACAGTTCTAGGTTGCAGTTTTAAGAAAAAAAATCCGAGTACTCCAATAGCTCTACCCCTGCCTGTCACTTCTCCAGGGTACCTGGACTGGACACAGGACATGCATCTTTCCCCCTGGGGAGGGAGATGAGTTGTCAGGACAACTTGGGTGGCTTTGAAGCTCCTTCTGTTAGGACCAAATTGTTTTTATATCTCCTCAAGCTTATGTGGTTTGCTATCATGTAACACGAATTCAGCATCTCTGCTCCAGGACCAGGCGTGTGTAGAAGACAAATAAAAGGGCACATTGATTGAGAAAAGCTTTGGATTTGGACGCTCTTCTTCTGGGATAAAAGGATCTCTTCCTCTTCATCACATGAGCTGTTGATACCAGGAAGCTCTCCATGAATTTTCCAATACAGAAAAACATTTAATTCAGTCCATGACTTCCACATAATTCTCATAGTCAGCAGCAAGACACTCTTTCCAATAGAACTGTGCTCTGTCTTCCTTCTTCCCAGTATTCTCTCAGATACTCTTAGCAGAAACATGGATGAAGCATCACTTCATGCTAACAAACATGTATTTATATTTCAAAAACTCTAATGCAACAGGATTCTTATTTACACAATACTAGCAGAACAAACACCTCAAAATCTTTTACTTAAAATCACTTCCAAATTTAAATCATAAGATGTAGAGAATAAGATTTTTTAATTGAGAAACTGCCTGCTTGGTTTTCATCTTCTTTGTTGCAAGCTAAAGCACAGAGGAAATCTTGGGAGAAGCGTGTTATCTATCCTAGGATTCTCTCTCTGGATTCATCCTCAGGGGGTGGTGATTTAAGTTTGGGTGCCTTTCTTCCATGACAGCTGCTGTATTCTCTGAGTTACAACCCTCGACGCAATGACAAGTGAACATCCATGCCCACCTTTGCACCCAGCTGGTTTCATATCAGGTAGTTTCACTGCCCACACATAAGTTAGATAAAAGAAAAGTCTTCATCTCTTTTGCAATCCTCTTGCCTCCTCAGAAACCTTCCGCAACCTGCACTGTCATGAACAAAGGGTGAGCTAAAAGATGAGTGGGATACTTCATTATAACCTCTGGCTGTGCAATGAGTCACACCAGTGATTTTGAAACACAAAATAATAAATTAAGAGGGTAGTAGTGAGATTCAGCTGACAACCTGATAATAAAAATACTGGGCAACTTGTCAACTTCAGCTGAGCAACAAAAGAATGACACTTTTTGCCAAGCACGGACAAATGAAAGGCTCTCTTTGCTGCACTGTTGTCATGTTGTGGCCAACAACAATTTCTAGTGGTTCAATAGAATGTAAACACCAACTATATTTTCTAGAGCTTCGCTTCTCTTTTTATCCTCACAGAGAAGGAAAGTTGGTATCCAGGAGTCCAAAGTAAAGACTGAGAGCTGCGACTCTGTCTTATACTTATGCCAACAGAAAAATCTCTATGACTCAGTTTACCTAAATGCAGATGACTTTATAAATGGGTTTTTAAAAAAGTTTAATTACTATTAGCCGGATTCTCAGAGGGAAGGCACTCATAAATATTCTTTACTCATTTATCAGCATATACAGTCATTTCACTGCAGCTGCGAAGCTGTCAAACTCTTTTCCTCATTTGCTTTATTTGCTCAGTGTACACGAGTGTGCAGTGTGGGGCAGTCCAGCCGCCGGAGCCCGCTCAGTGTACACAACACTGCAAAGACAGAGTGCCATGCACGGCCCACAAGGCGAGGCACAACTTCATCAGGTCACTTTGCAGAAGAAGGAACAGCAAAATGCCATCCTCCCACCATCATCTGCGTTCAGCAGCAGTTTAACACCCTTTACCTGGTGATGTATTTTTCATAAAACAAACAAAAAAAGAAAATAACAAAAACAAACAAACGCCCCAAAAAACCCAAACAGAATTTGGGTAGGAATCAGCATCCTTCCTCATGGGAAGAACAAAAAAAGGAAAACACTTGTCACCAACATGTCTTCTCCTTTGGGTGACTATATCAATAGGTATTTGCTACCAGGAAAGCCTCTGTTGTTCTGGGCAAAGAGCTCACCCTCTTTGTCTGTGAGGGGGAGGAATGCTCTCGGTGTTTCTTTGGAGAAAGGTGGGGCTGCAGCTGTGTAACTGAGATGTTCACGTGGTGGCTTGGCATGACCCAACATTGTCATCAGGACAAAACAACCCTGAAAAAAACCAGAAAACTTCTCAATGGAGTAAAATCCTATTGAAAACATGTACAGAAAGCTAATCTCAGTAGCAAGGTGGGAAAACTCCTAACAGAATGACAAAATTTCTGGACTTTAGAGTAAAAGAATATTTTTTTAAAAACCAACAAAATTTCAGTATTCTTTCTCTTCTCCTGTCATTTCAATAAACACTGTGTTAGGGAATGAGCATTCTGGTATGAGGCAGAGCCACTGTGTTGCTTGTCAGTGGGCAAAGCAGAGGGTATTTTACTTTTTGGATGTTCTAAGCAGGATCTAATGGCTTTTGAGCATTGCTCAAATAAAACAAAGCACCAGAATTTTCGCCCATCACTACAATTGCACATTTAGTTTCATGATGTGACATCTGGGCTGAGCCTGTGTAAACTCCAATGTGCGAAATAGCGACATTTCCAGCCCATGGTACAGCAGTGATTGAACTGCCAAGGATCTACCCATTTGTACCAGCTCTGAGCTGGAGGATGTCTCATGGACCAGAGAGCTGCTTTCTTTGCCTGTACAAGCACCTCTGACCCAATCAGCACTATTCCATTGGTCATTTTTCTGTCTTCAGTTTCAGAGTCTGTAAGGATTTGGTTTGCCAGGTGCTGGATACTGAAATGACAGAGACAGATCTAGATTGCTTCTAGTTGGCAAGTGGAGCACACCATTTTTAGCAGGAAGTATATCTTTTTATGTTGCATCAAGATAATCGATTTATTAAGAAGGTCAGCACTGACTTGAGGGATATGGGGCCATGTGGCAGTCTGTACCCCGGTGTCATTCACAGCCTCATGTTCATATTACATCCTGCAGCAATACATGCCTGTGCCTATATTTTATAAAAAACAGCTCCAGGTCAGGATGCTGAACAGTTCTTGAAGCAAGTGAATCTGGCAGCAAGGAAAGCGCTCAGGCCATCTTTTTGGCCATAAAATGATGATGGAAAGGTAAACAGGACAGATAGTGATTGCTATATCAGACACCTGTCACTGCTAAGCCTCTGCTCTGTTCACTTTACCCAGCGAAAGCCTTATGAGAAACCCCCACTTAGACAGGCATGTTCATGGATTTAGTCCAGTGGGACCTAGAGAAGTCAATCAGCCACATGTCCACAGTGACCAACGCTTGTATCAGTGTTGGTGACCAACGCTTCAGAAGGTATCATGGCTACAGCTGCAACCTGTTATCTTTAGCACCTCAGTATCAATGACTACAAACATATTTACATCCATCGATATGACCAGACTGGAATTCGTACTCTTAAATATGCAGTAAGACATGTCTCTTTCTCTACCTCCACTGCTTGCCAGGGAATGCATAGATAAAGCAAGGTGCTCCCTTCTGTCACCAAGGACAATATGCTCTTATTAGTCAATAGCTGCTGGCAAGCCCTGAAGGCTGGACATGCTTCTCGTTTCGGCAACCTGCAGTGAACATGGAAAGCACCTGGCTACGAGAGTTGTAAACAAACAGAGACTTGACTGGGAGTTGCCACATAGCACAGGAGTTTAAATGAGATACAATGCAAGGCACCTCCTATTACTAAGGAAAATTCAAGCCACCATTTGTCCCTGAATGGTTCTTTTTTCCAGTGCCAACACACCTCGTCAAGACACAGTTTGGGATGCAGGATTCGCTGGGCCTGATGCAATGTTCTCAACCTGGGATCAGATTAGTCCTAACCCAAGATCTTATGCAAATCCAAGGCTGAAGGAAGCTTGAAAATGAAATAAGAGAAAATCCCCCTGATCAAGGTTGCTGATAAAAGCAACCGCCTCCAGCCGGTGAGCAGCACCGCCCACAGCCTGGCTGCTGGCGTGCCAGGCTGGGCAGGGGCTCAGGTGGCTAATGACAGTCCAGCACACTAAGTGCGCCCATCAGGTAGGAAGATAACAGGATGTTGTCCCATCCCACACACAGAACAGCCCTATCTGAGCAAGAAGGCGGCCATGCCAAAAATGCAGACAGAGGCAAACATATATTTACTAAGGTATGGGGAGAGTCCTGGGGCAGCCGTACGGGTCTCTCAGATGTCATGGCTGTTTAGAGGGGCTGAGTGTAGGCACCATGCACCCTCCATTTTCCTGGGCTTGCTAGATATCCTCTGTTCAGTGCATTATACATCTGCTTTCTAATGTGGACAAGATTTGGGAGTTAAGAGGGTCTCTAACGCGCCTGTATTTCCTACCTACTTACAGACAGTACTCACAGAGTGCTTGTTGTGGTGTCCCTTTAGTGAGAAGGGATCTAGTCTAGTTATCCTAATTATTAGCAATAGAATCAGGTCCCACAATTCATTTCACGTGAGCTGATAAACACCATTCAAATGGCAGCACCTTCTCTGCCCTGCCCTCGATGTGCAGGGTACACGCTGCAGTGAAATAGAAAGCACTGCAATTGCAGAAACGACTTCTAGTAGCCTCTGTGATCCTTGGTAATTACTCTTCTTAACCTTCCATGGTGCCTTTCAGGTCCTTGATGGCTGCTCAGCAAAGGCAACTGCGTGTCCTCCCTGCTCAAGGCTCTTGGTATCAACGTGACTAAGACGGGCTTGCAGGTTCTGCCACTTACCATTCCCAAGAAACTTTCTCCTGAAGGCAGTCAAGGCCACCGCGGGTATTTTGCCCAATTAAGCAAGTGAGCAGCGCTATGTGGCCGCTTGACATTTAGAGCAGAGCAGAGGAAGACAGATGGGAGGAAGATGTTGCAACATTGTTTGTGTTGGCAGTGGATGGGGTTGCGAAAAAGCCCTAAGAGAAAGTAACAAACAAAGGGTGTGTCTCGAAAGAAGGTTGAGTTCAGAAACCTTTGCAAAACGTGCGAGCAACACGTGAGAGAGCCAGGTGATTCAGAGCTGCCTTTCCTACGCTCCTGTGACCTAAATCCCCCAACAAAAGGGACTAGTATGTGCAAATACAACAAGAGCCTCCTGGCTTCTGGACTTGGTTTTCCAGGAAGAGCTCTTCCTCCTCACCCTGTTGTACAGAATGACACGCTCAGATGCAGCACGGAATTTTTCTAGGGTTGTGTTTGGAGACTCAGGGGCTGTTTAAGACCAGACTCGGGGGTACTGGCCCAGTATTTCGGTTTTTATGTTCCTGGATTTCCTCTAACATAAAGCTTTTCTTTACATTGCCTCTTGCAAGTTGACCCTTGTATTTTAGGTTCCTTCCATTTGTTTTCTTTTTTTTTCTTTTTCTTTTTCTTTCTTTTTTTTTTTTTTTTAATTTTGATTGGGTGGTTTTGAGGTGTTTTGTTTGGTTTTGTTATTTTGGGGCTTTTTTTTCCAAAATAGGAAACAGCTTCTTTCTGCTTGGGGGAGCGGAGGGTCAGTATTTCATGTGTGTGAAGTCTTAATAGTATCATAGAATGCTTTGGGTTGGAAGGGACCTTAAAGATCATCTAGTTCCAGATCCCTCACCACGGGCAAGAGCACTATCAACTAGACCAGGCTGCACAGGACCTGAACCAACCTGGTCTCAGACACGTTCCGGGGTGCTTTAAGAAGTATTCTCTTGGTCCAGGCTTCCAGAAGAGCACAGCAGGCAAAATCAGCAGCACCTGCGGGTTACAGGGCAAATGTACCTTTCAGCTTCTTTCGGAGCTCCAGGAGCTAAGTGCAGGTGTTCTCCAGTCCTTCACTTCAACACACAGTACTAGCTATTGTTCCATGTGCTGTGGGAGCTCCCCTACAGCATGTGGCTCTGTCACTTTACAGTAAATTTTTCTTTGGCCGTGTTGTTTCTTGGGAGGAGTGTGTATGAGATGACCATGAGTTTTTTAATCCCTTGAGGACCTGTCTAGGGGTCAGTCATTGCTTTCTACCATTATGGACAGCCTTTCACCCCATCTTGCAGGGCCAAGAGGAGATGGCACAGCAATGCTGACTCAGTGCTACAGAGAGGGGTTGTGTCATGAGGCACTGATGAAGCCAGATGATGCAGTGATGTCACGAGGCTGGAATCTGCCTATCCTGTTGGAATAAACAGACAAATGCAAAGTCAAGTTTCTGCATTATCTCTTGGATTCTTAGATTTTTTTCACTGTTATTTGTGATTCAGCCTTTGAGGCACCTGGTATTTGTCTGTTTTTTCCCACAACTGAATCATGTTCTCATTTGCACATTATTCCTTGTCTGAATTTCCCCAACCAGTGTCTAGACAGATATTGCTGTTTTGTGAGGAATACAGGTGGAAAAGCACATTTTTACTCCTGAGAGTCTCAGAAGTTTTTCTAAGAGGCAGAAAGTTTGCTCTCTTCTTTGAACAACATACAGACTATCAAAAATCAGACTCTGGCATGGGCAGAGATAGGAGCACAGTGTGTAGGAAACACAATATTCAGGTAGGGCGATCAGCTCAGTGCTTGAATATGTCTTAGTCTCTATAAATCAGCCAGATGTCTCACAGGCAGAACAGCACAAACAAGGTCTCCAGAAAGCTCTCAAATCCAGTGAAAGGAGTAGCTTTATAAACCAGCATGGCGTGTATTGAGGTCAGTGAGGAGGAAGGCAGAAGGACATTAACATGAGAATAGTCATTTATTAAAATAATGCAGCCCTGAGACAGAAGAGTAGGAATTGCTGATTCCACAGATCATGTGCAACAACTGCCAGACAGGGGACTTCCCTTCTTCTCTCCTGGAGTATGACCTCCATTCATACTCTAGCTGCTCTGGTTTATATCTATACGTTGTAGCTCCAAAACCCTCAGAGCTGAGTTCATCTGCAGTATTTTTACGTAATGCATTTATTTTAACAGCTTCCCTACATGGACTGTGTGCAGTTCTTCAGGGACGAGGCCATTTTTCAAAGTTACTGCTGCGGAGACAATAAAAAAGAGCTAAAAGAGATTAGAGTTTTGACTCTTACTATATATCAGGGAAATCTTACTGGAAACCTCAGACGGATGCACAGTAAAAAGGCTAAGCATGCTGCTTCTGTGATATATTTGCCTGTAATTGCTAGAAGACTCATATAACTTTTCCCTGTTTGCACTTCTGAAACAGATTGCTTCACTTCTTGAACCAAAATTTGAGCAGTTCATGCTTGAAAAACTGCAAACCAAAGGGCATTGGCTGATAATCATGTAATTGTGCTGCTTTTTCATCCTTTTTTTTTTGTTTAGTTTTGTTGGCTGTTTTTTTTTTTTTTAGTATATGTTGACAGCACATAAATCATTGTAGCTTTCCAGACAGTGATATTGGTAGAACTCTGCTCCCAGTATTTAAAGGCAAAGTCTTGCAATATGAGGACTGAGCATCAGCTGAGCCATGGTCACTATCACTGTCAGCTTAGCTGGCAATAAAAGGAGGTTAATTGCATCGACTGCAGGCCTGTGTACAACAAAGTCACACTGGATTTGTTTACTATGGGCTAAGAGGGAGCACATGGAGAGTTACCACAGCTCAGCTGATATATGGTAAGTTGCTAAGCTTGTAAGTCTTGAGTCCCTCTTTTCTGATTGAGATCTGACACAGGAAATGGAAGACAATAATTAATGAGTGGAAGAGTAGATATGGCTTTACAATAGAGAGAGATGGTAAGATAACCTTATTACATATTTCATTGGATCTTTTACCAAACAGATGATAGACTCATTACAAAGGGTGCACAGAACAAAGGGAACATTGACATTTAAAGAGATTCTGCTCCGGAAAGCAGCCACAGAATTGGCATGATGGGTTTCCGTGACTTTTATGTTTAGCTTTCGGGTGAAGGAACAGCTTTGTGTCTATTAGACCTGCAAACAGTTGCAATGTGGGAGTTACACTGATTTTGAGTCTGCTGAGATTTTGGTCTTGAAGTACAGTTCTGTTCCTTCCTCCATGTCTTTTTTTTTTTAATTTTTTTTTTTTAAGCTGTTTTTTCCGTGAAGCCCAGGTAGCAGCAACTTTTCCTCCATTGTTTTCTTTGTTTGGTTTTTCTCACTTACTCACAGGGTAAGGCTGCTTTTCCCACTATGTTGTTGCAGCTTCAAAGCTGGCTTCACACAAGCATATACCACCTCAGTTCAGTCGGTGTGAACTTTTGCATCTGATGATTTCCATCATCTGTAGAAATGTCTTATCCTTGTTCATTTAAAAAACTCTTTTCACCAACTAGACCTGAAAAAATGGCTCTATTGATACTTAAATAAGAGGGTTGCCACAGCCTTGTGCCCCGATTCAGTTAAAACTTCTCAAAGCTGTGCTCTTTTAAATTCGTATCATTGAACATGCACTTGATATGTTGGAAATATCATGCTGGACTTGTACAAGCTATTGAGTTATATCCTCAGTGAGATATTATAGAAGCCTTTGCTTTCAATGAGGCTGGAAAATAAGCATTTAAATAATTGTAAGCTTGAAGTATATAGGTGCACTGGTGGAATCAAAGCAGTGACAATACTAGAATAGATACATGGAGTGAGACAAACCACATGTGGCTTTGTGTCACATTTCTCTAGCAAAGCACCCTTGTCAGACCCCACGGCTCCCTGGGTGTCTTTGGGAGCAGTGGGTGCTGCCTGGTTGCGTTTGAGATCACTTGGAACACGATGCATTTCAAGGCAGCTGAAGTTTCACAAAAACCTGCAGGTAACACCCAAACAAACGGGCTGCACTGAGGCCATTTTGCTCTTTCAGAAATGACATTTCTCAGAATTTGGGTTCACAGGAAATTGCAGCTTTCCGGTTTGATTCAGGAAAACACCAAATGTCAGATTTTTCTGTGGAGCGGAGATTTCGGCGCTCACTCAGCTCAGCCAGCAGGTGAGGAGAAACTTCACAGTAGCACACGGAGTTACTGCCCACGGCAGCAATCCCTTGAGCAAAGAGCACATGAGGCTGGAAAACTCTGAAAGGGAAGTGAGAATGGCCCTAACAGAAAACCTTTCCTAAAGGAAGCCACATCTGTTCAAGCTGGCATGCAGGACTGTTCTCAGGAGGAGAGGGATGCAAAGTTCAAGGGAACTGCCTGCGAAGACGCACAGTGACGGCGCTGGGGTTATATAATGTGCCTCGGTGTGAGGAAGCTCTTTGTTCTATTAACAAATCCCTGTAATACTGACAAGGAAACTTTAGTGGCTGCCTTCCAAAAACAACAATGAAGAAAGAAAGAAAGAAAGAAAGGTGGGTTTTTCTTTGTCTTGCAGCTCCCATAAATCCCCTCTTATTCTGAAATGTGATTTTTCTAATTATTTTTTCCCCCTTGTGTAATCCCATCACAGGTTTTACAAGTGTAATTACAAAGCAATCAAACATGGGAGCAGGGAGGAAAAGTGCATCAAGGAACACTGAGCCTATTTGTTTGAAAACTCCACAGGTGCTGGTTACAACTTTGAAACACCAGGGTTATTGTGTCTGACGAGTATTGTTTCATCCACAAAGAGGTCAAATACCAGAGAACATTCTTGGATATTATGTGAGATTTAAGTCAGACTTGTTCCTCAAAGACTACCTTATAAACTAGTTTATCTGATACGGAAGTTCCCAAACCCTGAGAAAATGCAGGATGAGAATGGAACACCAAGGGAGAGGATAGAGCAGAGGTCACACAACCATGAATAATGCAGAGAAAAGGAACAGGGAATGATTAATCACTATTTGCTATAGCACAAGAACACTGCTTTTCAGCTTTTTTTAAAAAAATCACAATAATTTTTCAGTGCAGAAACCAGCTGTTATTAAAGAGACTCCACTAAGCCAGTCTCTGGGACTCTGCCTCTACCACTCTTTTCTCTATTTCTCAGTAAATATTTAGATTGAATGGGGTAAAGCTGTAATGTCCTCTGGGAATAAACTTTGGTACCTGTTACTAAATCCATTCTATATATTTAATGGTGAACCGTTTGACTGGAGAGTAAAACTGAGCTGCAGTACTTAGGGTGTTCTTGCTACTCAATGAAAGATTTATTTTGTGATATCCACATCTTCATGTTTAGCCAATAAGAAGTTCCCATTTAATTTCCTAGGTATTCTGGGGGAAAAGGCATTCATTTGGTAAAAGTACATCGTAAAAGAACAGGGAATAGGGATAGTCCTCTTGAGTCTTGTTCAAACTCCATTTCAGACATCAGGAGTTCTTTATCTCAGCTCTCTATCTAGGAAAATATTTACCCATTATAATGACCTAATCACAGGAAGGGGCCAGGGCCCAATTTTCTCATTTGCCTGCCTGTCTCATCGTGGGGTGAGGCTTGATGCAGGGTGTGTACCAGTCCCCACTCCTTGTGCAGAGCTTGCCCTTGGTGTTCAACACCACCAGCATCAACCAGTGCAGTACTGTGGGTGCTTTCAAACACTTCCTGGTCATATTCAGCTTCTCCATCAGTGCCTTCCTACCACGTGTGCTGCGTGGCCGTCTCATCTAAGAATCTCTGGAACAACATTGATGTGAATAAAGGAAGGCTGAGTGGATTGCTGTTCCTACTTGCATGTAAAGAACGAGTGAAAGGTCTTAACTGAAAGATGCTGGAACCATTCTGCTTAGAACAAATGCAGAGCAGGAGACAGCCCAGATGAAGTCCTGGGCATTCAAAGAGTTGAGCTGCTCTGTTTCCACAAGTGAAGATGCAAGCTGATCTCTCAGTAATAAGATAGGGTGGGGACGGTTATATTCTTAGGTTGCTTGTTGCCTTAAACCCTCCTTCTCTGTAATGCTAAATAAAACAAATACATCAAGGATATAAGTCATTATCCCCGATCAACTGCCCAAAGGGAGGAAAGAGAGGGCTGTAAACAGCTGACACATGGGTGTAACCAGCTTTTGATTTAATAGTGGAGCAAAGTGGCATTTTTCAGTCTGTGTTTGGGAAGGGTGAGATGTTGAATACGTGAGATGGGCCTCCAGAAGTTCTGCAAATGCTGAAACGATATGGCTGAAAGGATAATGCAAATACTAACTGAAATTTCCCCCCTGTGGTAGGTCTGGGTCTGAGAAATATGGGTGACACCAAAATGTCAGCTTTCCTGAAATTTGAAGCCTTATGACACTTTCTAAAAGATCTTTGCATATCAGGTATTTATAGGTGTATTCAAGTATTCAAGCTTTCAAGGTCAGCCTGGAATGCCAGCCTTTGATAGGACCATTACCAGGCTCGTGGAGCTGCAGTGGCTGTGGTGGGTCTATGGCATCAAACAGGTAATTGAAGCAGCCATGTCCTGAAAGAGGGAACAGAGTACACACAGGTTGCTCTGACATCTTATGGACTTTCCAAGACACCAGTGGGATATTAAGGTTTCTCTAGTGCAGCCATCTCGTAATAGTTGTGCACAAACTCAACGTCCTCAGGTTATTACACTGAAGGGAAGGGGAGATGGTGCTTCCAGCACACATCCACTCTCCAATTGTCCACTAGATTAGAGACAAGAAATTTGGAAGAGATTTCTGAGCAATGTGGTCGAGCTCTCTGCAGACATTCCTCTCCAGCCACAAGCAGCTCATGAGCAGCTTGAGCCCAGCTCGGGTGCCAGGGATCTGTCACCTCACTGGCAGCAGGGCTGGGCTGCCTCCCTGGCAATCCGAATTTTTGATGGTGTGAGGAAATGTGCACACAGGGATGGCTGAGCCCCAGGATGCTGGGGTGCCCTGCATTGCCTCTGTGTCCCACAGAGGAATGGAGCAGATGAAGCAGTCTCTGGGCACAGATGCTCTTGGACAAGGTCAAATACACGGTCTGAAATGGGTCTATAAAAATTATTGAGTCAGTCTACTTGAATGCTATAAGGTACACAGACTTCTGAGGGTAACTAATGGAGGTAGTGGGTTCATCACTTTAATACCCAAGCGTGATCTCCCAGAGGCTGGGAAGGGCTGCTGTCTCCTTTTATAGATGGTGCACTGAGGCACAAAGCTCCAGAGGCACTGGGGAGGAACATGTTGGACAAATGTTTCCCATTAGGAAATGTTTATTTGTCAGACACAATTCCTTTCATGTTGTGTGTATGGGAGTGTATCCATTTTAGCAAGATACTCTAGGAAATGTTTTCTTGGAATCAGCATGGAATTTCTGGCCAAAACGGTCCTTTGTCATGGCAAGGTCATTCCGGAGCTGGCTAGGAGATGCAGGTCAGGTCTTGGACCTGAGGCTGGCAAGACAGGGAATTAAAACAGACAAAACAGTGCCCTGATTCTCAGTCAGTTCTGGCATTGTGACTTGTTTTTCATTGCGTGCTTTTTGTCCTTTATTACAAGGGAGAAAAATGTTGAGAAGTCCTGTTTGTGTCACAGTAGAGACGGGAAAGCTTCCAGACTCTCCAAGATACTGGCAAATGGTGGAAGTTGTTTCCAGCTCAGCTCAATCCGCAACTTACCCAAAGTCCCACATCTGCTCTGTTGCAGAATGCCATACTTAGCCCTAGTTTCCTACAAAGAAAATGATGTAAAGAAAATTATTCATTTTGGAAAATGACTGCCTAATCACGTAGCTGAGAATGGGCAGAGCTGGCACCCAAGAACTGGAGACCAAGCAGCTATGTCCTCTCCTTTTGACTTCATTGTCCTCTGTTTACAAGCTGGTCTGCCAGATTGGCCACACCTCTCAATTCTCTGAGCAGTCATTTTCCAAAGTAAATAGTTTTCTTGACATAATTTTTTTTTCTATATATCTTTTGTATAAACCAGCTTAAACTCTTGCTTCTTTGAGACTTTAAGCCATATAAGATCTCTCTCAGAGACAGCTACGTGTTTTGAAGCACTCCATGGAAGACAACTCTCGAGCCAACAAACCCAGAGCTTTGCTGTTGCATAAGGCACTATCTCATGGCACTATGGAATTTGGGCTCCCCAGTCCGAAGGGAACATCCACCTCAAATTACTTGTCTTTGGCATTACCCGAACTGCACAGCTTCTCAAACTCGTCTCATCAATCCCATTCTTCCCTAAAGTCTGCCCAAAGATCAGAAAGGGAAATGCAAAGCCCAGGGGCCAAGCAAAGAACTCAAGTTTTGTTCAGATGAAAACCATCAAGACAGAGTGTGCTATCTCTGAACAGGGAGGTCAGAAGGTCATTGGCTTATTTTGCAGCCTTCTCAAAAAACTTCTTTCGGATCTGTTGTTCACGGCAGCTTAGACTGATTATCATCCAGGATAGCTCTTATTTTAATTTTTTTTCTTTGTGAATTATTTTTCCTATATTTCACTAGAGGGAACATAATTTTCTCATCTTCTCCCTTCCTACTATTTTGTATCTCTCTAGCTGTCTTCATATAACACCCATGTTCCCCGACTGAAGGAGTTACAGGCAAAATCCACAGCTGGCATTTCTAGTTTGCAGAGATCATATTTTTGTGGCTGTATACATTTCTACATGCTGTAACTATTTACTTTAGAAGAAGAGCTCACAAGATTGATGAGTGAAGCAACATATTTAAAACATACATCTTGTAAATGTGTTAATGACTATATAGGCTATAGGTCCCTGTGGAAATAAGAAGAGTCATTCTTTTAATAAACAATGGAGCACATCCAGTTTTTCTTCCTACTTAAGTTATTTCCAGCACATTCATTAAAATGCTACCAGATTCAATAATATTTGTCTGTTTCTTGGCTTCTTACATACATAGCTTTCTTCCATGACAACAAGTCCAAGATTTTTTTGGAGCCAAAGCAGGAATGATGATGTGTTTTTGTTGTTGTTGTTCTTCTAACCAGCTGTCTCTGCTCATCTTGCTGTCACTAGGAGAAGACATCTGCTTAGTACATTCAATATTTTCACTTTGATTCTCAACAGGGAGGTCAGAGCCCATGTGAAAATGTCCCCCATAATATTTGTTACCACACACATTTCTTTTAAAACTAGGGTACTTTGTTTACTCAGTGTAGACTCCATAAAGAATTTAACTTACTGCCTTCCTGTAAAGCAAAGCACTCATGATTTCAATACTGAAATGTGGACATGAGACATTTACCATTAGTGAGACATGGTGCAAGATACCAGATGGTGTAAAACACAAAGTCTAATGGCTTCTGCTTTAATTATGTCACATCATTCTGATGAGATACTCTAAGCTTACTTTTTTTCTCTCCACTAAGCTGAGACCCAGAGTGAGGATTGTTAAGGAAATTATCAACTTCTTTACCAATTCTTTGTGCTAATTTCATGAAAAATTATTAGAAATACGGAGTAGTGCTAATAAGGGTTTGTCTGTGGCCAAAGAGCTTCAGGCGGTTCTTTCTTCTGTGCACTAGCAACTCTCCTTCCTCGTTAACCAAAGATGCAGTCTAGCAAAACACTTCAATCCTTAAATCCATCCTGTTCAATGGAACGCTTAAACATAAGCTAAAATCTTTCTGGGCTCAAATTGGATTTAAGCATGTCCTTAAAATGAAGTATGCTACACTGGCACATTGCTCAACTGCACTTCTCAGCATTGGGATTTAGCAGTTTTACAAAGCTTTACCATTCCCGTGGCACAGGCAGCTACGGCGCAGACAGTGCATGGAGCACAGCAGGGAGCAGACCCTGAAATGGGTGCAGAGAGGTTTATACACTTCTGGGCTACCCCAAACTCACCGTGGCCAACAGTGAAATGGCATGGAATTAAACAGGACTGATTGCCAGGCAGAAATGAGCATCTTGTGAACCACTTGCAACTCAAAGATGTGCACAGAGATGCAGGGTTTGGTGGTGGAGGCTACCTCTGATACACTCACAGAAAGTTAGGGAGGTTGTTGGAAACTGTATTTCTTGTCAGTGAAGATTCCCTTGGGGTTCTGGCCCAGGCTCGATTGCTGTCAGTAATCTGTGGTTCAGTAATGCCTGCCCAGTACCGTGTCTTGCATTCCTGTCTGGGTGCAAACATACCTGCAAAGCGGGGAATGACAAATCTTGGCTCACTGCTGTTCCTAGATTCCTTCCACCAGGCAGCACACACACAGTATCTCTCAATCAGAAACAGGCACCCTGGTTGGAAATTAATTCAGACTTGCAGGTTGAGTCTTTTCTCTCCCGTCTGCCCCGTATCAACACTGGTGTTTCCTCATTCCTTCCCCGGTGCCGCAGGAATGCTATTGCTGGGAGCTCAGATTTTGCATGTGCTTCCAAGAATACCCGTTGGAGAGGGCAGGGTCAAGGGTGCCACTGCATGTGTCCTGGTGGAAACAGTTGTCCTCCTGGTGAGGTTGGTGAAGTGCTGTGGTTTGGGGCAGAGGAGTCCCCAGTTGATCTAAGGCTAATTGCATCTGATCTTTGTCTGAAAATTAGATGGCATCTCTCCCAAAAACACGTGCTTAGTGTGTTTTCCAGCCTCTCTGGCTTTTACCCACAGAAGAATTAGTTCACCAGGTGGGTGACTTTCCTGTTGTTCTGGAATTGTTGCTAGTGAGGCATAACGTCAGATCCCCACAGCTTCATCTGATTAAGAGCTGAATTGCAGCAAAAGTGATTTGGGTTAGAGATAAAGAAAATTTATCTAACTGTGAAGCTCTGGAATGGATCCTCTAGATGTTTTTATGAGCAGAGTAGGTGAACCTCTGTCAGGTACGGTTTAGGCACTGTTGATCCTGTTTCATGGCCTGAGAGATGGAATTCATGTGGCTTCCCAAGGACTCTTCCCATCCTGGGATTTTTTTTTGGATGATTTTTGCATCTGAAATCTCACTGAAAAGGAGTGACCCAAACTCTGAAAAGCAAGGTTTCACTTGTTGACTAATGGAAACTTTGCACAGAATGGAGTCTGATGGGAGGTCATGGTGTGTCATTTTCTGCTCTAAACCTTGCACTGTGGGTTTATAAGGCTCCTCCAGACACAGGAAGGTGAACCAACTGGTCTAAAGTCACACAACAGAGGGAAAGTAGGAGCAGAAGCCAGGTTTCCAATCTCCTAGTCATGCACTTTAACCACTAAAAAACTTAATTTCCTTCACTTAATACTGGTCCAGGCTGACTCCTGTATTCCTGCCTCTGGAGTGCCCTATGCAATGTCAGGCATTTCAGTCTTTCGCTGTTTAATTCATTTTGCTGCTATGGTGCAGGGTGGGGTAGATATTACCAAAGGAATGATTGTATGTTTGCCAGCATTTTTGATTCTTTCCAGGCAAAGAACAGATTTTCACAGCCAGGCTCAACACCTTGAATTTTCTACTTTCATTTCCAAAGTGTATGATATTGGTCAAGATAGGAAACTGAAAAAAAAAAAAAAGTAGAAAATTCATGCTTTGTTTGACAAGGCAGTGACCATTCTGGGCAGCACGTTACAAGGGTAATGGGCTGCGAATCAAACTTCTGCTGCTGTGCTGCAGAGGATTAGTCACAGTTCATCTTACCTGCAAAATGGAGGTACTAGGGGTTACTATCTCACACTGGAGGCTCAAAGCTTAAAACTTTTGGGAACATTCAAAGGAGGATGCTATGGATGAGCAAAGTATTCTATCTTCTGTTAAGAGGACTGGAAAATTGCATGAGCTTGATGGATAAAGAAGCAATAATTGTTGGATATGGGACAAGGAAAATATTTGACCACTGGTTTTCTCTGAAATACTAAACGGAGAACACTCGTCTCTCATCTTGGGCCAAATGGGATTTTTTAGTGTTCAGATGCTTCCCCTAGATACCAATTCACACAAAACTAGGGCTGTTGCAGATCTGCAAGAAAGTTCAAACAGAGAAGAAAAAAACCCCAGGCAACAGTTCCTGTGTGTATCCGCTTCTTAGGAGCATTACAAATCCGGGCTCCACTGAGAGCCCCACCATGCTGAGGTTGACAGATGTGAGCGTCAGGAAGTCCCTGGTGATGACTAGCTGCTCCTGGTGGCAGAAAATCCCATCGTGAGCTGTCCTTGGAGTGCAGTGCAGGAGCATGACCTTGCAGCCCAGTGGTCAAAGCGCTCAGCTGGAAGGAGAGTGAACTATAGGTTCTACAAGGAGGGAACTGAATGCAGCTTTATGGGGCCTTGGGTGAAGGGTGCTCAGCTCGAACTGGTGCTATGGTCTCATTCACTGGTGCTCTAGAAAGCAGCTGCAAGCAGCTGTACCCATGTCTTTCACAACAGGCCACGTTTACAGAGCACTGCTGGCACTCTAGGTACACTTCCAGCATGGGGCCCTGGTGACTCATGCACTGTTCAGCTTTGGTTTTGGAGCTCAGCAGGGTTTAAACACAGGGTAGGCGGCTAGGACAAGGCTAGGGTATTTCTAGTCATAGTCATAATGCTTAGAAAACGCCCGTGGCCATGACTGACAGGCTCACGCTTCCGAGAGAGCATCTGACCCCAGCAACCCTCTGTTCCTGGGGGGAAATTCAGCGCCCCTGGTACACAGGGGCCAGCGCAGGACACCAAACCAATCACAGACTAGGGGTTTGCTCTGGGGACGGAATTTGGGACATGCCATGCTTCCCCTTCTGTGGGGCCTGCCAAGGAAGGGGTGCCTGTCAGGGTGGGGCGGTGTCTCCGGGGATCTCTGATCCGGAAGCATACTGGCCTTGGCTGCCAGGGAAGGTGAAGAGAGGCTGAATCACAATTCTCGAGTCCAGCTTCTGAAGTCTTTTAGGCACTAATTGCCCTTTATTGGGTCCTTACATGCAAACTTGCCCTCCTGGGCCTGTCAAGGACTGATTATGGACATTAAAGCTGGTAACGGGATAAGACTGGAAACATCTTCTGAAAGCATACAGCAGAGCCCTTTATTGTAAAAATGAAATACATTTGAAGTGCCTAAAAACTCATCCAGAAATCTTTCCAAACGAGTAAAGCTTGGCAATGCTCCCCTCCACAGCCTGAGCACAATGTAACCCTTCTGTCTTCCTCCTCTCTTCAGGGCAGCTACTTAAAGGGTAACATTCCACTATAAAAACAATCACACTAAAAATCCCAATTATTTTAATTGCAGCCCTTAGAAATAGCCACATAACAATCAAACAGAAAGCAATCAGAAAATAAGTTTCCCTTCCCCCTCTCCTTAATATTCTCGCCAGGTTTTATTTTGAATCTCTGAGCAGGCAGCTCCTTTGGAATTCCCAGTATCTTTTACCTTCCCTCACCTTCTCCTTCTCCCCAGCTGGGGAAGAACAGAGAAAAAGTTGGTTGGAGAAGCCCCCAAAAAACCACAGGAGACCTGGACCAAACTTCCCTGTGGAAAGTTGGATCCTGCGAGGCACAGGGTGCATTTCGGAGCCGAACGCTCCGGCGGCGCCGGGATGCAGGGCAGGGAGGTGATGCTCCCAGAGGCAGGGCCG
>VWZG01012361.1:1404230-1620678 GCA_013396735.1 Grallaria varia | reverse complement strand
CGCCGCCCGCAGGTGCACCTGGCCCGGGCCGGGGCGGCCGCACCGCCCGCCGGGGCTCGGGGCGAGTAACACGTTGGGTAAAGCTCTGGCAGCTTTTTATACGCCGGGGGAGGCCCAGCCTTCCCCGCCAGGTGAGGACGGAGAAGTTTCCCACACCCTGACGTCACCAGGGCTTTTTTTTTTTTTTTTTTTTTTTTTTTTTTTTTTTTTTACATATAGTTTTTTTCCCCCTTCCCCTTTTCTTGCTCTCCCGTTCGGAACAGGCACACCTTCCCCTGTAAGGCGGTGCAGGAGCACTCCCCGCTCCCCCGGGCTGTGCTTGGGAAGCAGCGGCGCTCCCGAGGAGGCGTGGATGGAGAAACTCGGCCGTAATTGCTCCGCCTGCTGTACCTCGAGGTGCAGCTTGGCCCTGCCGGTGAAACAGGCGAGAGCTGGAGCCTCCTGCTTTGTTTTGATTATTGCTTGTTTGTTTATTTTTCTACACCTGTAGGAGTTGTCTTTTTAGCCCAGTTGTGTGATTATTGGGTTAGTTTCCTGTTTGTTTTCTTTCTGTTTTGCTAGGCAATTGATACACAAAAGTTTTAGGACCTCGTGGGAACCGTGAAGCTTGCAGGTGTGTCTTCCTGCACATCCCAAACACTTTGGTTCCCCTGGACAAAGTGGTTTTGACCCTTGCAAAAAGCAGGATCTCACAAGGAAGTGTCAAGTTTGTGGAAGTATTCTAGATTTGAGTATTTCTTTCCTTCCATGTACTCATTTACCCATAGAGTTTGTGCTGGTTCATTCCAGGAATGATTTCTGAGGCAAGATCTGAGGGTGGGAAGTCCCTGGAGCTGGGGGCTACAGCAGGTGCTGGCTCACCAAGTAATTGGGGTGTGGGATATTAGGAAGGTATGGAAACATACAGAGCTGGGGAACAGGACACAGCATTTCGTCTCTATATTAATAATGCATCTGTGTTCAAGCTGGAAAATGTTGGCCCCTGTCCTGTGTGTAGCCCAGCCTGCTATGCACTGGCAGAGTTTGGGGACTTGAGGGACTTTCTAAATATCCCCACCCTTGCTGCACCAGGACTGTCCTGCACAAGGTGAAATAATACTCTGGGATTTCCCTCAAGCAATAGGTGCAGCAGCAGATAAAGATTTACTGTTAAAAACTTCTCTCTGTTGGCCAGCTCTGTCTCCCCCTCCTCACACCATGACCTTTCATCCCATTGCTCCAAAATTTATTAGCTCTGTTATTCCCCTGTTTCAGCTGTTTAGCCTCCGGTGGAGGGTTTTTCCCTGCGGGATGGGCACCAGGTGATGGTGTGGGTGGTGGCCATCGAGCCACCTGTCAGTAAGCTCTAGCTTCATCCTGCCTAATCCTGCACGTAACTTTGTTACGATGCTGGTTCTGTTAATGGGTGCTTCAGGCCAGTTACCCATTGTTTCATAGATGGTTTTCTTTTAATTGTTTTATTCAGGTTTTCTTTTTCCACCTGAGTCAGCTCGTGTAGGTTGTTACCTGAAACTGCCATATCAGGGACACCTGGGTCTAAGGTAGCAGCAGCACTAAGTTGCCATCGGTAATGGTGCTGGGGGCTTTCCTGCCATCAGATGTCTTCTGGTCCTTGTAGGGTCCCAGCCCTATGGTTAGAGGGCCTGTTTGGAGCATATGGGTTGCTGAAGGTCATCGTAGTGGGATTCTCTTGGCTGTGGACAGATGCCTTGTAGTGGGTAGTAGACCCACTTCCCAAAAGTCAGTCCTACCATGTATATTTTGTGGCCGTGTGCATATTGGCTGTGTGTATTATGTGTTGCCAGCAGTCCTGCACACAAGAGCGTGCAGCCCTTGTGTGCTGCCTGGGTGAACTCCTCGGTGGAAATGGAGCATGGGCCCAGGAAAATGAAGCTAAAACTGTGTCTCATTGAAGCTTCTGTAGGTACAGCCCCAAGCTACTATGAATTGCAGTTGTACAGTCTCCATGGTGTCCGGGCTGATGTCTTTGTCTTGCAAGCCCTGCTCGCCTGGTGCGGTTTGTACTGGCTGGACAGAGATGCTGGTACCAAACTGGGTAAGAAGCTCCGATTCCTGTTTCACAGAGCAGAGTGTTTCAACTTTAGAGCATGTTTGGAGAGCAACATGGCTGTTAAGGGCAGGATGCTGGTGAGCATGCCTGTCTTGGTAGTGGTTCCAGCTCTGTGAGTCCTGTCTGTTGTTCCTGTTTGGTGGAGCAGTCATCCAGCTTCAGGGGATACAAGTATTGAATGATGTTGTCTGTCATGTGCTGTTGTGAAAACAGGACAAACTGGCAAACACCTCCCTTTAGACTGGCACGCCAGAAGTAATTTTCTGGTCCCATATCCTGGCAATCATGGTTAGTTTACCTGCTTTGTTTCATGGAAATTTGCAGAGCACTTTGGATTTCAAAGTTGCATTGCTCTGAGTAAAGCCTTCAGCTGTGCGGTGTTAGTGAGGTAACGGGCAGCATGAGGAACTGGTACAGGGTAATTCAAGCCTTCAGATAGTGTAATGCCAGATACAGGTGTGAATCCCTTGCCAAAGCACTTGTTTCTCTAGGATATTCAAGGATGAAGCTCCAGAGCTGAATTACTGAGTTTTGTAAGGCACCTAATAGTGTTGGCTGCAGTATCAGTAGAGCTGGAGTGTTTTTATGTATATAATTTGGTCTTCAATACGTATTTTTAATTACAACTCATAGTAAGAATTATAGTGTGGGGGCTCGTGGTCAGAGTGGAGACACCCCTCAATTCTGAAACCTGACTGTTGCCTTGTTAAAATCACTGCTTGCATCCACCTGTATAATGTCTGTCTATAAAACATAAGTAATGCCCTTGTGATCAGTGAAACTTGGTGTATGCAGTTTTGGAGAGGGATAACAGGAATGGCAGGGAGCTGGAAAACCTGGGGGAGTTTGGCCAGCAGTATGGGATCACTCCTATTGAAAGGATGCGTTAGAAAGGCATCACAGAAATAGCGAGTGCTGTGGAAAAGGGGTGTCTATTTCTTTGTACAAATGCAAACCAAGGTGAAAGTGGCTGATTGAAAACGAAGACAATAAAGTGCTTTTCAGTGTAACTAAATGGTGGCATTTATCATGCAGGATGTTGCTGAGAACAAGAATTTAGCCAAGTTGGAACAGGAGATGGTGCGAGGTACATTCAGAGTTATGCCAGCTAATGGTGGTGCCTATTGTATCATAAACATCTAATTGGAAAGAAGAGACTGTTTCACATAGGTTTCCATGAAGCATCTCTTGCTGACTGTAGCTAGAGAAAAGCAGTAGCTTGGGTGGATGACGAATTGTTCCAAGAAGACAGTTTCCGTGCATCTGTGGAAACATGTACCCTCAGGGTGCCCACAATGGTTTCTCTATTCCTTTGCCCATCATGGTTGTCTGAACAATACATCCTCAGTGGCATTTTGTTGCTCATCAAACCTCTGAAAGCCTGACCCACACAGCTCTGCCTTCCTCCTGATAAACTCTTCTGTCTTTGACTTGACTCTGAGCAGCACCTGCACCCTCTGCTCTGGCTGCATCAGACCCTGTTGGGTTTCACCTTTGGCTGGTTGTCCAGGCTCTGTTGTGTGTGGCAGCCCTGGTAGTCCTTTCAGGTGGAGGAAAGTCCCTGTGGATGCATGGCGGGGTTTTAAGGATGGCATCAGGACGATGAAGAAATATACACTGGTCAAGAGTAGGACTCGAGGGTCCCTGTGGGTCCCTTCCAACTTGGGATATTCTATGATTCTTTAGGTATGTCTGTGCTTTTTAGGTACATTTTTTTTGGTTTTTGATGGGGAGAAGCCTTCAGGGAAGTAATATGAACACGAAGTCTGTGTGACTCGCCAAAAGCCTGGGATTCAGCATCTTTGTTTGCTGTGTGCACACGTGAGCGAGGCAGTGATGCTCGTCTGCTTTCGTTCCTCTGCAGGCTGCCTTTTCACCCTGGCAGCTTCATCATCTCCCTTTGCTCTCACTCTTGTAGTAGGGTAATTCTGCTAAAAGCTAGACAGCTTACTGGAACTGTAGCTGGAACAAAGGAGGCAGGAGCAAAGGAGATAGAAACCATAACTTACCAAAGGATGTGGGTTATCTGATGGATAGATTCACAAGGAGCAATACCTCTAAAGGGTGTGGGTTATACGTAGGAAAATACAGAACTTGAAATAACTTTACAAACAAGGGTTCCAGAGGAAGGATTGGAGAGAAGGTCTTGTGATTGACTTCCAAGTGTGCATTGTGATGCTGGAGGAGAGCATCAGTAAGTTTGAAGAGCTTGGTTTCCCTCTTCTTGATTTGGGGAGCTCTTTGTTTTGTGAAATAGAACAAACAGAGAAAAGAAAACAACAAATCAAACTGAAAACCACAGACCAGAAAAAAACCCCACGAAATGTAAAAGCTTTTGAGAGCTTGTGCCTACCTAAGAAGTGAAGTTTAGCAGGGTGTAGGTTTGGCTTTTTCATTAATTTTGCTTCTGGGCATGGCTGGCCAGGTAAGGCTGGTGACGTTTCCAGTCCAGACATGTAAAAAACCCACTACCCACACTTAATCGTTGCAGTTAAGGTTATTGGTAGAGATAACTCAGTGGAGATTCTCTTTTAATCTTCAGAAGCTGGTTTCGATCAGGTTCTGAGCAACTGTGAGAGCTGGCATGAAAATGATAATTTTTAAGTCACTGTCAGCAAGTCTCTGTCATTTTAGACTGTCAGTATCTGTTGTTGGGATCTGTGGGTGACAGTGACACTCGTGTGAGTCAGAAGCACTCCCAAACTATCACAATATGCTCAGGGAAGGAAAACAAACATTGGTGGAGTTGTGGGCTGCTGATAACCTTTTCTTAGACAAAGTTGTAAGCTTTTGAGTGTTGCAGGCTTTTAGGATATTTTCTGTTGCCCTTGATGCCCTGTAATACGGTGATTCCTCAGCAAATCCATAAATTAATTAGTTTGGTATGTGGAGGGGTTGGGTTGCTTGGGGGTCTCTGGCTTATGCCAGCTTTGTTTCTGGGTGATAGCCCATCAGTCCTCTTTGGGGTTTTCAGATCTGTCTGGGAGGGATCCTGTTTTGTGCCTAAGTGGGTTTATGCACAAGAGCATCCTCTAAGTATGTGCCATTCGGCACTTGGCTGCCTTCCTCCCCCTGCTCCCTCTGCTCAGTGATTCTTCAAGGCAGGCAAACTTCAGCCAAGTCTTGGATGATTGTGCCGCCTGTGGAATAGTTAGTTGAGATTTAATATGGCTATTATCTTTAGGCAATAAAGTATCAACTAACTTGCTGTAACTATCTTGTTTAATGTCTGTTAAAAGCCCCACATACTTCATTCACTAGGTGAAATTTAATAGACGTTCATGTAAGCATTTATTGCTTATTTAATTTAAAAATAAGTTGGGCTCCATAACTGGAGTAACAGGCGCTAAGGATTTAATTAACATTTAGTAAACTCTCCTGTTAGCTCTGAATTGCACAGTCAGATCTTGTTTATACATCATTTGNTTTTTTTTTTTTGGGCAGTTGATCTCATTGTGGGGACCTGCAGTTGTCTCTCCTCCCCGTGCTCCTGCTCTCTCCTCAGCTGGAGAGCCTGTGCAGAGCCTCCTGGCTGGGGACTGGAATGCTGCTGAGGAACCAGGACGCACCTGCTTTATTGTGGGACCAGCACAGACAGCTGGGCAAAGGCAGGTGGGACGGAGGAGCCTGAGAGGTCCTGCTGCACACCTTGAAGAAGGATTTTGTAGAGCCTGATGGGGTGGTCAGTTGTTGCACTGCAGAATGGGGTAGAAGTGGTCCAGCTCCAAACCTTCTTTAAACGTAACAGGGCAAATTTAAGGTGTCTTCTGCAGGGCTTTTGCAGCAACGTGGCTGGCTGTACGGAACTCAGGTTGGTGAGGTTTGCTCTTTTGAAATAGAATGTTGGGTGTTGTTACAGGAGATTTGCTGGCAGTCCTGCTGCTGTTGCTGTGTTCGTTGTACCCCAGCCGAGGTTGTTTCCAGCTCAGTAAAGTGCATGAACATCTTGAGTGCTCTGTGTGCACTTACCCTAAGGAGTTCTCCGTTTCAGCAGTTTATTACCTCGCCTTAACAGATTTAAATTACTCCACTCAGTGAGGCGAGCCTGAATGAAAGCAAGGAGTCTCCCAGACAGTGCGGGCAGTGGCGGCTGCGTTGGGAGAGTAATTGAATTAGCAGCTGATAAGTGGCTGTAGCTCCAGCTGCTGCATCCTCGGTGCCTCACCGGCCTGGGTGTCAGTGACATTCCAGTTCAAGCTCAACGCTGAAGGACATCAACTGACTTGGATTTAACGCACCTTATTGTTTGAGGTAGAGACTTGATTTGCCTTGCATGGGTTTGGGAAAATCTTGAGAGATGCGTCAAACTATTACTGTGGCCAAGACAAACCTCTAATATGGATTTCCGTAGAAAAATGGATAGTGACTGTGGCAGCCACGTGGCAGACCTGTAGTGAATTGCATGTGCTGAACTTTGTTAAAAGAATGGTGTTAAAGTTACAGCTAACGTGCTCCAGACCTGTGAAATGCCAGAATAAAGGTTGTTGATGAAACCTTAATTTCAGCCTCCCCTGCAAGCAGGTAGTATGATATAGCCACTTAATTGCCAGGGCACCTGCTCTCTGGACACAGAGTGGAAGGTGATATTTAATGAGCAGCTATTCAGTTGCTTTTCTTTTTGTGGAGTGTGTGGCCCCAAGCCTTATCCACCATGTACTATTAAAACTCGGGACAGAATGCAAAATTATTCATTTTCTTTTGTATTTTTCTGGAGTGTTCTCTGGTCTTTCATTGGAGCACTTTGCAAGTTGGGGGAGTTATTTTTTGTAGTGCCTTCCTAAGGGAAGAAAGATTGTTACCATTTTGCTGATGGGATATGGAGGCTTGGAGAGGGGTGACACTAGTTGTCTCACACCACACCTGATGCTGCAATCACGGAGAGAAAAAAAAAGCCATTTAGACCAGGGTTGTTGTCTTAAGTGTGCAGTCATGACTGATAATAAAGCAGAGAAATTGTTGGAAAAAATTGTTTGTAATTACAGACTGAAGTTATCATCCTTTCTACTCAACTCTGGAGATGAGTCTGAACTCTTTGTCGCAGTTATGCCTATATTTACAGCCCATCTTTTCCACTTGTACCTGCCTCTTATGCATTATCATTGTTATCCTTGACAAGGGGGCAAGAACTATACTTATCTTGCATGGGTATTGAAATGCCTATCTTGGTGGGAAAGCTGGTCTTTGCCTCTGGCATTTAGAGGCTAGAGCAGCTTAATGCTGTTGAAGCTGAAATGTGATGAGCAGGTCCAGAAATGAGCCACAAAGATGATTAAGGTCCAGGTGGTATTTATGTATAAAAACATATTTCAAGGAGTAGAAGTAATGGGGACTTCACATTATCTGCTCCATCCTTCCTCAGTGGCTTGTTTTCCCAGGTACAGTATGACTGACATTTTTTAGGGTAGTTTAAGTTTCTCTGAAAGCTGTGGTGCTTCTCTGTCACTTATGATCCTGCAGGCTGTGTTTTTGGGGAATGAGAATTATGCCTTCCTTAGAACAGTTCCACTTCAGTGCTTTTTCAGAGAATCCATTTCTTTTTCGAGTTCTTTGGGATGTGCAGAGCTGAGCTCAGAAAACATAATTTTGCATCTTTGCCATTTAAGGAGGTCTTGGTGAACCTTCTGCATAGTAAGTTTGAAATTCAAGTGTATGAGTAATCCAGCTGAACTCTGCAGCTACTTTCGTGCCTGAAGATAAGCAAGTGTTTTAGCACTGTCCTGTACCCAAATCCTAATTTGTTCTCAAGGCAGACAAATGGGGAACAATTGAAGGGCTGAAGGCTTAAAGTTATCTGGGGAGATGTCTGGCTTATTTTCTGCTGTAGCATGCAGAATGACCATAGCCTCACTACAATGAAGAGTCAGCCTCATACAGTGCAGGAGATCATACTGTGAGTGGTGCAGATAAATGCAAGTTTTAGCAGTGGCATTAAGTGACAAACTGTGGGGCAGAAGCATATTTTGAAGTTAGGAATAGTGCCTTGGACCTCTGTGTCGCTGCAGGAAATGAGTGTGGGGTTCTTGGCATGTAATGCCTCTTCGGGTGTCTCCCTCTGCATCCGAGGTTTGGGATTGAGGCCAGAGCAGGAGGTGAACTTAAACAATATAAATGAGCATGTCTTTCCAAGGCACTCTGCCCACCCGGTTACTCGAAGTGTCTGGGTGAAAGAATGGCCGCTCACAGAGTGCCTATGCACCTCCTTCCATGGCTTGGCACGGCGTGTTTTGCTCTGTTGTGTGGGAGAGCTGTGAATTTGGGGTGTGCAGAGGCTGGGGAAGTTTGTTTAGGAAAAGCAATTTTTAAGGACTACATTGTAGCGTGGGAGAAGGAGCTGTGAGAGCCTTACTCTGCACAAGGATCCTTGTAGGGTGTGTTCATCTCTAAGTTACTCTGGATGAAGTTGGCTCCCGTGCCCTTGTTGTACACACAACCTATGGGCAGTGTGTTGTGGGCACTGGTGGGTATCAGATGTCTCTGCGGATGCAGGGCAGGTGGGTTGGCATCACCTAACCTTTGCACTGCTGGGTGCATTGGCTTGCTGTGCTCTACCCTGGGGTTCAGTAAAGAGGATTTATGCTCTGATATGTTGCAGTGATCATCTGTGCTGGTAGCCCCCACACTCTCTGGGGTCAGGCCGCTTGCTGGGCTGTTGTACACACATCTGCCCTACCCTGCTTCCCTGGTTGCTATAGCCCAAGCCTCCGATCTGTATTCATTGCATTGAGGTGGTGTTTTGTCATGCGCAGGAAGTCCAAGCAAAAGTGATCTGGTCAGTCTTTGATGGCTACAGGGCAGCTGTCTGGCTGTGTCAGCTATTCCCTGTCCCTTGAAGGTGAAGTTCAGTGAGGCATAAGTGACCTGGTGGGTTTTTGCAACAGTTCTGGATAACTTTCTAATGTCTCAGGGGATTTGATTCATACTTGATTAAGGGTGTGCCCACTTCCATGGTGGAGCTGGATGTACAAAGGTAGCTCTGTGTACTATCAGAAAGTCACACATTGGTTCATCTGATTTAATTTCAACTCTCTTGGGAGATGAACCTGCTGGAATGGGAATATTTTGTGTGTGTTTTGGTTGTGCAAACTCTACCTGATGTGTAATGGAAGTGATTCCAGATGCTCTTGATCTCCAGAAAGACAAGGCTTATCCATCTAATGAAAGATGTGAGTAATTCTGGGTATGGTATTCGAATACTCCTGGGTTCTTTTCATCCTTCCTTTTTGCTCCCACATCCCATAGCCAACATTTCTTGGGTTGTCCGTATCTCTAAATTTGACCAGTAGCATCTTGGGCTGAGCCTGCCACTTGTTTTGCCACACAAACGACAGTAATGAGTCTGGCAAACTGTGTGTCAAAGTCCTGTGAACACAAGAAGAGAGCACCGGCTGCACCCATGGAATGGCATCTGGGTCTGAGGAGGTCCTGCCCCGGGAGATGAAGATAAAGAAGAGAATGGTGAGAGAAAAGCAGAATTGTTGACTTGGGGACATAGTGACTGATTATGAGGGAAGATGAAAAGGATGTAAAAAGTGTTTGTTAGCAAAACGTGACTAAGATGAAGACCTGATAAGTATTGACATGTGTCTGTGGAGGAAAGGGGAGCAAAGCTGTATGTTTAGGACTTGCAAAGCAATTCTGGATCATGGGAAGTAAGCCATTGCCTCCTATAATCCCTTTAACAAACATGCACGGTTCAAACTTTCTTGGGCTCTTCCCCGTCCTTTCTCCCTCATGGCTGTTTATCATGTAGTTTCTGAGCTGTGCGTACTTGCTGTCTCATTCCTCAGCCTTCAATCACAGGAGGCCTCTGTGTGAGGGAGGGACATGCAAGAGAAATGTGAAACTTGATGCAAAGTCCCTTGCCATGAGGAATTTGGGTGGCTCATCTGCTGCAGCTTGGTGTTTGGGAGCCTGCTGGAGATCTGTGGGCTGTGAATGTCATCTGCAGCCCTGGTGGGACTCCAGAGAGTGGGATGGAGGCTTGTGGGTAGGTTGATTTTTTTCCTGCAAAGGGCAACCCTCACAGGAGGGCTCCTGGAAGAATTGCACTTGTGCAACTTGTTAGCAAAAGCCAGTTGTGTATTTGGATGGGGTAAAGCAGAGGAGGGGAGCAGTATGACTCACTTAACTTAGCAGTGACCAGAAGTAGGCTGTAAGCTATAGGTGACACCTCATGCCTCCATCCTAAAACAGTCAAATCTGTCAGGGGAGATACAGCCGTATGTGCAAATACAGTATGTGGGTTTGGGTCTTGGTCCAGTATTTCTTCCATAAATAGGTCAACCCCTTCCTTAATGCTAGCATTGGTGTGCACTTTACAAACATGAACCAGCTAATCCCAGCAGATGTTTGGCAGCCTCCTGAGCCCATAAGGAAGTTTAGTATCATTGCACTTTGCTAGAGAGATGCCCAGGATTCCAATAACACCTGCTAGAAGAGCCCATCGGAGCTTTCTGTATTGGTGGCTGTGTGGGCTCAGCTCTGCAGGGCAGCTGCTGCCTCTGCCTCAGGCTGCTCTGCAAGGGTCGGATGGGCTTACACAGACATCAAAGACACAACTTCCTTTAGTTTTTGATGGGGGAATGGAGTTTAGCAATAAGTTTACACATTCAAACTTTATTAAAATCTGATTGAAAGGAAGGAGCCGTGTATCTTGCTTGCTGCGTGCCTTTGTTCACATGCTGATGCACTTAACTTCTTGGTGGTTGTGTGTGAAGTCACGATGCTCCTGGTTGGCCTGCATCACTTACTTGTCTCCTCCTTCCCCAAATGTGAGCAGTTAGTTGCAAGCTCCAGCATCTCTGAGGTTAAGCAAGTTATGTGGATGTGTGTTGCTGAAGTGGCTCTTTATTGTGGAGTTCTCTCTGGACTCTCCAGTTTGTGATTCAGGGACTGAGGATCATACTCATTTCTCCTGGTCTCTATTTTGTGTTCTGTCTGGATGGCTATCCTGATTTTTCAGATAGTCATAATTCTAAGGCTGCTAAATGGAGTGGTGGGAGCAGCAGTAGGATAGTTCTGGACTACTAAGAAATCAAGGACTTTTCTTAGGTGTTTCCTCATTCAGATTTTCATCAGTCTCCATGAAGCTCTGGATTCCTGGATGTGCTTCTGTCTTCTCAGTTAAAACTCCTGAAGTCTCCTTAGGACACAGATCCTGCCAGTTTTTGCCATTCAGCATCTCAAGGACAAGCCTTGGGTGTCTCCTGTGATGACAGAGGCTGTGGACTGCCTGCTCCTTCTCTCCCTCATCACTCTGAACCTGTGGCAGTCACTTCACAGCACCAAGTGTGTGCATCCGACTCACCCTGTGCTGCTAACTGCATTGTCTGCATTAGTTTGAGTGAGGAGCTTGCAGGAGAAGCCATTCATTCCTGTGGTAACTCTGCTTGACAATCAAAAACTATTCTGGGGGTGAAGGACTGGTACAGATTTGTTTTCCTTTGCCCCTAATAGGTTCTTGCTCATGTGTACCAAGGTTAACTTTGGTTTGCCACTAATTAAAATCCAAAAGGATATGTAGTCCTGTCCAAAATAATTACCTTTTTGGTGAATAGAAGGAAACTTTGCTGGCTTCCTATTTGTTTCCAAACCCCTTCATTTTGCCATGTTACTTTGCACTGGCCATGATGCGTGGGAGGGGCCCTGTCCTGATTCCCAGGGAGTTTGTGCTTGAGTCCTTTGTCTACCGTTGGACCAAATGGTAAATATAGGAAAATCATGGAGCGATGAAAAATTTTATGAATGTAATAGGTACATTTGCGATGGGAGGATGCGTTTTCTTCGTGGGAAGCCATTAAAGTTGGCAGAGGTGAGTGTGTGCACCCTGTGTGCCGGAGCATGTTTTTATCATGACTTTTTATGGGCTAAAAACCAGCAAGAACAAAAAAAGGTTTTGACTCTGTGTGCTCACTACCAGGAACCTCAGTTCCTAGATAGTTTGGTTTCTGTCAGTAATTGGTTTCAGATACACATTAACTTTGATTCATGTGTTG
The DNA here is from genome assembly GCA_013396735.1 of Grallaria varia. Lineage (NCBI taxonomy): Eukaryota > Metazoa > Chordata > Aves > Passeriformes > Formicariidae > Grallaria > Grallaria varia. The sequence continues at coordinate 1,608,612 of VWZG01012361.1, read as the reverse complement.
TTTTGGGGAAGGTGTCCTCTCTCCTTCCTGTTTGCCCAGCATCTCCCTCTGTCATGTTTTTGCCATGACTGGAACTGGGCCCGCAGCAGGAGGAGGACAGAGGGTCTTCTCCCTTCAAGTGGTCCTTAGTGCCCATGCAAGTGTTCATATTCCTCGTCCTCCTTCGGTGCAAATGGGCGGGATTGTCCAGTGTCACTCCTGGGTTGAAGGCTGAAAGATGTCCAGTCCAAAGTGGTTGGGCTCCCTGGAAGCAGGGCCTGGAGCTCTGTGGGTGCAAAGATAGAAGCAGTTCTACAGCCGTGCTGTGTATCCCCACCATTGCCTTGTGGTGGGGCTTAGGCCTCTGAGCACCAGCTTGGGTAGGAGGAATGGCTGTTTGGGGATGAATCTGTCAAGACTAGGTTCAGAGGCCAGGGCAGGATCAGCTCCACTCAATGCTCTGTAGATGGATGTGCCTGACCTGCTGTGGAAGTTGGTGATGGCAGCTGTGCCCACTCGTCTGCAGTCCCCGGTTTTGCATTCCTGCCCTGGGTACAAAAGTGAGTCATGTTCACTTCGCACAGGGAGCGTTCCCAAAGTTTCTGTGCTCTGCTGTGGGATGTGCAAGGAGCAGCAATGGGGCTGTATTTTCTTAATTTTCCTGTTTGATGAAGCAGTATCTGGCTGTGCCCTTAGCAACGGGTTTTTTAATGCAGATCGAGTCTCCTGTTTTAATTGACTAAGAAAAGAGAACTTGAAGAGGGTATGAACCCACAACCTTGAGATAAATAGTTTCTTGCTGAGTTCCTGAGCCCCTAAGCCGCCCCCTCTTGTGAGAGTAGCGTGGTTTAATCAAAGGTCAGAGGTTTTGTCACCTTGGAGAGCCTCAGAAAAAGAGGGTGACACAAGTGAGTTCTCCCCGGTCCTTTGTGACTGCAGTCATTTATGGGCTGTCAAGTTCCCACTGAGCTTGCTGTGCTCATCCCCTGTTCCTGGAGGATGGCTCTCTTGACCTTCTCTGGTCTCTGTGAATGGTGATAAAGACCTGGTGGTGTCAGCTGTGTTTCTAGGGGGTGTAACTAGATATATGGTGGCTATAGACGAATGGCTTATGCTTTGAGCCTCTGTGTGCAACGTGCAGATTCACACCCTTGATAGGACATAGTCTTCTCTTACCAGCCCTTCCCACTCAGCCTCCCACACGTGTCTCCTGTTTCTAGGCTGAAGGCCAAGTGTGGGATCTCACATACTGCTGTATGGTCAGTCTGGGCATTTGCTGACTTGTGCCTGGCCGCTGGTGCCTAAGATGTTGCAGTTGCTTACAGAGGTCCCCCCTCATTTTATTCTGTGTTTCCATGTTGGGTGGTGACCAGGAATGTGACTGTACCCCATGTGAGAATTGCAGTACTAGTCTGTCTTCCTGACTGCAGTCACTGATGCTCCTTGAGCCTGGCTGAGCACTGGCATGAAGCTGGTCTTGCTTGCACATATGATGCTGACTTCCTTGATGCTGTGCCAAGTCAGTCTTTGAAAATATTGTCTGGCAAGTCTTGGAGAGATCTTTGTCTCCAAAAGCTTCTACAGTTCCCTTCTGTTTTTCCCCATCACCAATTGAAAAATAAAAACACTTGGCTCAGTAACAAGTGCTGGCTTCAGGGCTGGTGACAAAATTCCTGCTGACAAGCTTAGTATCGTAGGGTAGGAGTAGGTGAGGACAGGTATGATTGTGGTGTTATGCTGTTAGGTGCTCCTGTGAATCACACCAACGAGATGAAGAAAGTTGGAGAGACCTTTCTTGGTCTGAAGTGGTTTGTACCTTCGGTGTGATGTTGCACTCACACACAGTAGCTAATGTTTCAGACAAATAGATATGTACTCTTCTGGAATACAGTGCTCAGGTGTAGCAGGTTGGAGGACATCATGTGGCAAACTCTTGGAGGAATACAGAGAATTAGTAGCCAAGAAAACTTTGTGCTGAGAAACCATCAGACACATGGTAAGAAGCATGATCTCTCCCTGTGAGCACCAGTGAGATCTGGTAAGGGTGCTGGGGGATGTGTCACTGTGAACTTTGCCATTCTGCAAACCAGAAGCGTCTTTCTTTTCACTGAGAAAAAGGAATGCAGGAAAAGTGAATCAAATCATACAGGTTCAGGGGTTCAATTTTATAGTAATTTTTGGTGCTGTAGGCAAATAATAAAGGAAATGCAGTGCAAGTCCAGTGTATATGCTTTTCAGGTCAAGGTAAAATGGCATGGAGGGGCTAAAACCTTTTTATCTTTTGTTTTTAAGGAAAGATGTGACAATACTTGCACTTACTGTGCTGAAAAGCAATGGAATAAATCACAGTCCCCTTTTACAGGCAATTAATTGAGCTCCTTTGGTGGGAGGATAGTTTCCAGAAATTCCATGGAAGTCTGTGCTGATTTTCTTGCACAAAGTGACGAAGGGATGCCCAAGCTCTGCTACCTTCCCTTTGCTTGAGCTCAAACTCAGCTGGGAGGATGGGAGCGTGTATAGGGCTGGGTGCCAGGCAGCCATGTGCTGTCCTCACCTCTGTCACCTTTGGGGGTGCAGGGGAAGTGCGTGGAGCTGTGTCATCCTGCAGGGAGATTACCAGGTTGCTGTGCTGAGATAAATGGGCGTATGGCAGCTCTGCTGTGGGATGGCATGTGCATGGTCCTGCTGAGCCAGGGCATTAGGATTGCCTTTCCTTCCCAGTGTCCTGCTGCTGTGTATGCTGGAGGCCCTCTCAGCCTCCTTTTTTCCAGTTAGTTAGTGTCAGGCTGAGGTCTGCACACTCCAGGGATGGTGGTGGTAATGTTCAGGTGTCCTTTGGGGAAGAAGAGGAGCAGCACCTTTGTCGGTAGTGAAGGTCTGGTGACTCTGTGTGATGGTGACACCAAAGGTGTGTTTTTGCATAAAACAAAGGTGTGTTATCCCACAGCAAAGCAAGGAGCAGCACCCTTGCCTTCATCCCTCCCCATCCCAGCCCGGGAGTGTGGGCTCTGTGGTAGCAGGCCAGTTTCCCCATCACATGGAGAAAAAGCATGAAGCATAGCCTCAAACAATGCCCCTAATATTCTTTTTCCCTTTTATTCCTCTTGTATAAGGGCCAGATTCAATGAGGAGTCTGGTTTCCAGCTGAAGTTTGGGTAATTTAGGAACTTAACCAGCCTTTTAATGTGTTTTCTCTATGTCTCAGTCCGCATCTGTCATGGAAGTAATGGTACTTTCTTGTTCAGAAGGCAGATGCATACACAGGTATCTGTGGTCCTCCTAGTTTTCACATGTAGTAAGAGCACTTATTAGGGCTTGTCAGAATTGATCCAGAATTTTTTATCTATATTTGGAATAAATGGCTCCTTTCTCAAAATGGAGTTTTCTGAAGGAAATGTCAGCGTGCAACTAAGTTCTTCTTTTTTAAAGGGAAAAAAAAATTTTTTTCCCCATTTTTCTGTGTGATTGTGAAAACATTTGTTGAAAACAAAAATGTTTTCATGAAATGCAGGCAGTATTGAGGCCTGTCCACACTCTGCTGGCTGCTTGCCGTGTGTGTCTGTGTTTACCTGTGCCTCTCTGCCCCAGAAGGACTACACTTCCTTGGCCTCTCTCTCCAGCTGTTTGGAAAGAGGAGCAGCAACACAGAGAAACTTCTCAGTTTTTAATATATGCTCATCCCTCCTGAAGGTATTTGTTCCAAGGCAGAAACTGGGGCAGTTTGCTAATAAGGTACAAAGGTGAAAGAGGATGGCTAATGCTTGGAGGGGTCAAACATTTCTAAACCAGAGAGATTTACTGGTCTGGTTGATTGTGCTTTTTTAAAGGTCTTCATGGATTATGATGCTTTCAAAAATACCAAACCTGACCACGTGGGCACAGGAGTGTAGATTCCAGTTGTCTGCCAGCTATTTGTTGCTATTTTCAAATGATCTAGCCAAAACTGGATAAAATGTAGGCCTTGAACACGAAGACTGTCTGGTAATGTAGGCTCTAAGTTTTAGAAGTTTCATTTACAAATGGTTTTAAGGGCACTGATAAGAGGGCCTGCCATGGTGCCAAGGGTTTCGTTGCGGTGGCACCTGAGCAAGCCTGGGAGAAGGTGTCCTCTGCCTTCAGATTTTGGCCATTTAAAACCAAAATGGTTAAAGGAACATTATCCTTTGTAATAAAACTTTATAATAAACCCCTTAGACTTGGCACAGCAAACATGCACAAAAATGCCATCTCTGCTCTGGGAGATTTCAGCCTACAGGTGGGCTGAGGAAGGTCCTGGGCTGGGACTGCGGGCAGCCAGGCATCTTCCTGCCCCTGTGCCTCAGGGCACAGCACTTTCCTGCTCCCCCGTGCTCCTGGGCACTGCCAGTCTGGTTTTCTTGACTGAGCATCTTAAGACATGAGTGATGTGTTAGGGCAGCATTCTGCCAGTGCTGCCTGGTGAGGACGGCCATTCCTTGGGGAGTGGGCAAATGACGTGTTTTTGGATTGCAAAATGTTATCCTTTGTTTGAAGCCCATGCTCTGTGGTGCTCTGAGACTGTATGAGTACTTGTAAACAAAGTCATTATCCTTCTTTGGTCAAGAAGCTGGGCTGCATTACAGTGAGAAAGTGAAATTGCCCTCCTCTTGCTTAGGGTCTCTCTGACCAGGCTTAGTGAAATGCAGACAGCAAATGGTGGGGGAAAAAGAAAACAGTGAAAGTAAAAATCAGTGAGGCTGTTTTGAAAATCTTCCACTTTCAGTAGACTGAGGGAGTGCAAACAGCATGAGGCCTGTAGTTTGTGCTTGAAAATAAGAGATCTGATCCTGGTGTCAGTTACAGGCATGTAAATCACAGGCAGTGCTGCTGGCAGTGATGGGGAGCTGCTGAAAGGTTGCTGCAGCCTGAGACCTGCCGGCTTTCTGGCATAGACATGCTGATTCCTCTCGTTCCTTAGCCACCCTTTTTTTTTGTCTGTCCTTGGGCATTTAAAATAACAGGAGTGTAACATGGCTGGTCCTGCTTTTGAGTTTGTTCCCAACCATCGTGGCCCAGTAGCACCAGCTCAGGGTGGCTCCTGGCTGCTGGGATATTATAGGTAGGGCTGTCTCACAGCTTGCTTGGCCTCTGTTTAAATCTGTTCTGCTCCATATGATCTTTTCATTTTCTATAATACAGCAATCTCTGAGAGTGCTGGATGCCATCCCTTCAGTTCAAGTTGGATCCTATTTCTTCTCTGTGCAGCTGGAGCATTCTCCCTTCCCCTCTGCTGTCCTACCTAATTTTCCCCCTCTTGTTTTAGGCACATTTAATGAACCCCAGGACAAACCTGAAAATCAAGTGTGGCAGCAAAGACACCAACGCGTCCCCTGGTCCCTAAGCCCGCTATGCCACTGCTGCGGGACCCTGGGGCTCCTGCCAGGCTTTGTGCCCTGCAGCACGTAGGGGCTGAGCTGCCAGGGAGTTTGTTATGGGAGCTCATTTTCCCTATCGGAGCTGACTGGCCGTGCTGTGGCCAGCATCAGCCTTCCTCCAGGACAGGGGCTGAGCCAGGAGCTCGGAAGTGATAAGCCCCATTATGGCTAATTTTGACACATGGGGTTGTGGTGGATTTGGAAGCAGCTCCGCGCTGTGTACTCTCTGTGAGGGGTGTGTGCTTCCTTGCAGACTGAAACTCGCCGTTCACAGTCACTGCTTTACACCAGCACAGTTTCTGGCCTCCCAAAAGGCAGCAGCCAGGCTGTTCGTAGTGGTGACTCCCTGAGCAGGTGCCACTGCTGGCAGCAGAGCAGAGGAAACCTGTCTCCACTTTTGTTGCCTTGCGTGATCTTTTTATTAGATAACTCTGAATTGAGTAGTTTAATTTTAGTATATGAAACCTGAGAAGCACAGATGCAAACACAGAAAACTCTTAGGGTGAGATCCTGCATGTGTCAATGTCCCAGGGTAGAAAGAGGAGTCTCCATGTGGCTGTGTTCAAGTGTAAACCTACCGATGCATATAAGCTGAATTTTAAGTCAGATTTGGACTCCAAATTGCAGTTTGTGAGTGATCTGATTTTCCAATGTGCGAGAATGTGAAGACCTCGGACATCTCCCTTGGTGCTGGTGGTGGCCAGAGTGCTTGAGGGTCATGGCTCTGGCAGTGGGGGAGATAATGTGAGATTTCTTAGTTTGGGAACTTTGGCCAGCAAATAACAAATATATTGGCACAGAGTGGGAAAGACATAAAAAGACACATGTCAGAACAGGGCAGGCTTTTAAGTGGCTTTCATTTAAAATGAAAAGGTCAGATTGAATGAGGTTGGCGTCTGGGGAACTGTTCGTGCACCTGCCAATCATAGAAGGGGGACCCATGTCAGTTTGTGCTGATGGCTGACTGGCTGAGAGCTTGTCTGTGCTTAGAAATTGGTGACTGGAACAGTTAAAATGACAATTTTCCTTGTGGCTGTCAAGTTGAGCCATCTGCTTCATGAAGGAATGGAACAAAGGATCCCAGCACGAGGCCACTTTATCCCAGTTCAACTTGGGCTTCAGCAAGTACAGCTACACTGATTTAAAAAGTAATAGTAATAGTACTAATAAATAGGCTGTGAATATTGGTAACACTTTCAAGTGTAAAGGAGATTAAAAGTGAATGCAGCTTCTGAGTAGCCAGAAAAACAGATGCCATTCAACCAGGCCCTTGAGAGAGAAGTGTAATTAGCACTTGCTGAAATTATTTTCATAGGTAAAATTTTCATTTAAAGAAACTGGGAAGTCTGGTTGTTTCCATTTCTACATGGCCACCGTAAAGTTATGTTTTTGAAAGTGCTGACTGCTGCTCTTTGATACCTGGAATTCTTGCAAAGGTTTTCAGCTGTCCATTCCTGAAAAATCTGAACAATCTTAGAAAACTCAAGCCATAAGAGGATTGATGCTTAAATTCAGGCACTATAAACTACTGGTTTTAGGTTTAAATCTGAAAACAGGAAAACTTGCTTTCTTTACTCTCCTTGAGTATTAAATTTATGTTTATTTTTTTTCTTGAGAAATACTGGTTCTTACTGTTGACAATACAGCACCAATATTGTCAGCCAGTGAGTGAATGAACTGTTTCTGATCATTATGTCTTTAATGGGGTAGTTTGACAGACTGGCTCAGGTGGATGTTGCTGTGACCAGTTGGCCTGTCCCTGTCCTGCTCGCCTGTGGATGTGCGGCCAGGAGGCAGCGCCTGCCTGGGCATCTGTGGGTTGCTGCCCCTCTGGGACCACACTGGGCCCCACTGGCTGCTGAGAGGGTGTTTTCACAGCATGTTTCAGCGAGATGCCTCAAGGGAGGGTGTGTGATGTCATGCTCACCTTGCTGCAGGAATCCCAGTTACAAGGTGATGAAGATAACTGGTGTGTAAAGTAAAGCCAGGAAGATGCACTCCAACTAGCCAAGTCCTATCACTGATCTTGTAAATGTTTGGTGACGATCCTGAGCCAAGATTTTTTTAAACACAGGTTGGTTCCCAAGAAGTATGGTCTTACCTGGAGCTTCCAGGGATGCTGTAGTGAGTTGAATTGAAATGGTGTAGGAACCAGAGGGGAATGTTGTTGTCTTCTGCCTTTGCAGATAAGACTGAAGGGCATTTTGCCAGGAGCCTGTGGGAAGGACCTAAATTGTATGTAACTCTACATCATTTTAAAATGAAAAGTAAACATGCACAACCATAATATTTGCTTGTACTTGTCCCCTTGTTGATGGATGGAGAGGAATTGCTCTTTGGCTGGGTTCACCAGCAGTGAAACTGCAGTTACCTCCATCCGGAGCCTGCAGTGAGTGGGAGAGGCCATTGCAATGTCCAGTTTGTCCTCATTACACCTGAGGGGAGCATTGGCAGTCCTGGGGACTTTCCTACCTGCACATTCCTGTGGGGATTCAGGTCTGAATGCCACCACAGGACTGAACCGGGACAACGTGAAGCTCTGTGTGCTCTTGTGGTGTTGGCACAATGGAGATCTACCACCGCTTGGGAGAGGCAAGAGCCCTCTTGCTCTCCTGGCTGCTGTGGTGGCAGGTGTGGCTTGGGAGACAAGCGGTCCTGGGAGGGGCAGGAAGCCTTCTCCCTGTGTGACAGAGAGAAGGGACCTGGACTGTGAACCTCCAGCATGCTTTTGTGTTCTGCTGTATGTGGGTTGTGGATCTGTGGGCTTACACGCACCCTCATGAGCAGCATAGGTACAACAAAGACAAGTCTGAATGAAGCTTTTCTGTAGTTCCAGAAACAAATAACAGTAATTTTCTCTGCTGAACTGAGCTGACAAGACGAGCCTGTGCTTGTCATGGGCAGAGATAGGGCTGTCAGGGTGACCAGGATGTGGCTGAGATGGGATGCTGGTGGGAGGCAGGAAGGAGTGTGCAATTCAGATGCTGCAGGTCTTCGCTGGGTGCACCCTGCCATGTGTCCTGGCATGCCATATTCAAGATGGTGGTCTCGTGGCTTGGTTGTCCCCTCTGCTCTACCTTCATCTTCTGCAGAAGGAAAAAAACCAACACTGAGCTGGTCATGTCAAGAAGGAGTGGTGTCTGCTTCTCAGCTGCAGGAAAGAGTGAGGCAGTCCCCAATGGGAGCTGGGTAGAGCTCCTTAGAGAAGAGGCTGTGCTGAGAGGGAGGGCTGGTGGTGTGGTGTGATTCTGCTCAGAGTAATGGTAAACCCCGTGAGCTTCAAAACACATTAGATGATGCCTTCTAGCTCCCTCACTGTCCCTGAGGTCAGAGAGAGGCGTGATGGATTCACCCTGTTCTCTTGTTTTATGCCTCATTTTGTGTCTCCTTGTCCCTCCCCCTTCTCAGTGGCATTAAGAGCAGTAAAGAAATGGTGGCTTGAGGAGGTGTGAGTTTTTGGCCAAGCTATGGCGTCTGACATTTCTGGGCACTGCTGATTGTTAGCCCAGTTCAGGGTGGTGGGGCTTGCTTTTGGAGGTGCTTAAGAGTCCAGGAATGTGAACACTTCTGCTTAAGAAAGCTGGGGAGGAAAATGCTGCATTTCCCAGAAGTTGTGTGGGTTAAACTGCAAGTTCTGGAGACAAGCCGTCAGGAGACCCATCCAGTGTGCATCACTTGGGTGTCTCTCTCTTTGCAGGGCTGGGAAAGAAATCCAAAGTCGTGAGTCTGGCGGAGCCCTGCGTGTTTCCAAACGCCCTGCTCTGAGTTCATCCCACCAGTAAGGCTGTGCAGCGTGAGAACTGGTATGTAAACATGATTCACAGGCGCAAGGGGCAACTTCTCAGAAGGATGTCAGGCTTTTCTTACAGTGGCACCTTGTTTGTGATTCTCGAAGTTTGCAGGGGGGGTATGGGATCATTGCAAAATATGAGATAAACTGATGGTTCCCTAGTGGTTCTTTCCCTCACAGGCTTTGGTGGGGAAGGGCTCAGCAGTGAGAAGCTGTGAGTGTCCAGAATTCATTCCAGGCTGTGGTGCTGAGGCTTTAGACGTGCTCTGTTGAGTGATGTGTTGTTGTAGCACGCGGGGATAGGTGATGTGGGGGTAATGACAAATGCACACACCAGAAATGCAGATACATACACACACACGCTGTACAAGTGTAGGCACATGGAAACAAAGATGGCAATGCATATATAGTATATACTATACAGTGGCATATGAGAGCTTGGGGGTGTATATACCAAATGTCTGTATATACTATATATGGCGATAAGAGAATGCATATGCATTCATGTTCTCTTTTTTCTTTCTGTCTCTTCTGTCTTTCTCTTGTGGAGCTGTTGCAAAACTACCAGATTCAACCTCCTGGGAAGCCTTTCTGGCCAAGGTTTTTCAAGCCAGCACCTGCTTTGCCTGCCTGACTTCTTTCTATATTTATTCTGCTGCACCCAGTTTTTGCCTTTGCCTGTGGAACTGTCACAAACATTTGTGCTGGCTTTTGGCTGCACAGGACTTCAGCTTGCAAGTCCTAGGTCTGCTTTTGTGCATGGTAGAGGAGCAGGAGTTTGTGTGCGTAGTTGTGCATGTGTACATATGAGCATCCCTGGTCCTTGGCTCTCTGCATTATGTGGTCTATGTCCCTGCGATACTGTAGCATTCCCTGTGTTCTGTAAGCCATGCAAGTTATGCTCTCTGCCCCTTCAAGATATTTTTATGAATTAAATAATCTGTTATCCTGCTAAGCATTTAAATGAAATTAGCCACGCCTGACCCTGTGGCTGCTTTATAGCAATCTGTACTGCTGTGCAGGAGGCTTAAGTTGGATTTCACTCCCAGGCCCCCAAGATTTCACTTCCCAGGCTCAGAACTGTGGCAAGGAGAGGGATTGGCATGTTGCCATGTAGCAGGGTGTTCCTGATGAGGCTGTGGTTGGACATGGATGTGTCCATCCCTCTGGTCCCTCTCCTCTGTGTTAGGGGTGGAAGGTGCTCTGTAGCAGAGACACTGAACACCAGCTCACACTTAGGTACCTCTGTTTAAAGTGAACACAGTAAAATGATAGAGGCTATAATGCCATTTCAGCTGGGAAATCGAGGGGAGATCCTAGTGCTGTGCTGGGGAACATGAAGCTGAGGAAGTAGCTGCATTGTGGGTCTCCCATCAGCAAATGCTGCTGAGAGGAGACACGTGTTCGTACCCGGTCCGATGGGTACAACTTGCACATATTGAGAAGCAGGACTAGGCTGCCTGCCAGGAGCTGGGAAATGGCTTGTCCTTGTGTACTTAGGCCCCTGGGCTCCCACCCCCTCTAACAGCTATATTTGTTTCTGACATGGGAGTCCCGCTGAGGTCACAAAAGCATTAGTCCCAGGTTTCAACCTCAAGAGCCATAAAATGTACCCTGCTTGACCCTTGTGCAAAGGCAGAGGCAGTGTGAGCAACTCACGTTCCCCTAGGTTTTGTTTCCCTGTCCCCTCCGTGTGTGCCACTGCAGCCTGCATTCCTCTCCCATTCCGTAAGCCCTTTGCCTCTTGCGCTGACACAGCTAATATTTCTCTGCTGGCAGGGCAGGCGAGGTGGTGGCATTTAACTGCTAGGGAGAACTTTGATCTATTCATACTGTAGGACCCCAGAGTTGTAAAGGCTGGTGCATGCCTGTGGTGGGGTTTATGCTCTTCTGGGTGCTCCTCTTCCATGCTTTTGTTCCCTTCCTTAACTTAGATAATCCTCTGCTTCATTCCACTGTTTGTCCTTGCACAAGCAATACCTGCAAGGGGCTGGAAAACTGAGTCCAAATTCATAAAACCTGCACCTCCCTGACCCTTCTTACCTTGGTTTTTGAGCATCTTTTTCCATGGTGACTACAGTGCTCAGAATATCTCCCATTTCTGACATGGAGAAGGCCCCTGGTTGCCCTGCTGCTAGCTGGGGCACAAAGCAAAAATAATTGACCAACTACCCATCGAGAGCTAGTCCCAACCTGAAATGCATTGATGTTGTCCTGGTGTACCACTTAGTGCCACTTGAACTGTTGGCTCTTTAAAGGTGCCTTTATGAGTCCCAGTGTAATGAATATATGCTGGTTCTCCCTGGCAAGATTAATTTTTTTGGGTGGTAGCAATGGAACACTGAGTTGAATGTGGTTTGTATTCTAAAAGGCAAAAAACTTTGTCTTCTGAAGCGAAGGTTTATGTCTTTTCTGTCATCTGTGATACTGGGTGCTAAACTCCTGCTGCCTGACTCCTGCTCAGTTACTGGAGGTAATTGTAGAGCCTCTGTTACTGCAGCTCCTCCTGAAGCCTGTGTTTCAGTACCAGTGAAAGCCAGATGTACTATAATGTCGCTTTTTACAGTTTGTTTTGGCCATACATGGGCAGAGTCAGCTCTGGAATTCCTTCCCTATAAATTCAATAGCATCTTGTGGGTGGTGCTGAGGAATCACTCGGCTCTGGTTGGATTGCCTCAGCAGCCTATTCCCCTTGAAAATGTCCTGCTTTTCAAGTTCCTGAGAGGCTGCCTGCTCCCGGAGCGATGGCTGCAGCTACTGGGAGGCTCCTGTCCCATGCTGGCAGGCGCAGTCACTTTCCTGCTGCCCACAGGCTGGCTGTTGCAGCTGAGGACTGATGCTTGTGGGAGCATTGACATGGGAATGTTGTTCCGGTGTGCATGCAGGCTCTGCAGGGACAGTTGTGCCCTCTAAGAATAACTGTTCTTCCTCCTAAATTTGCTCTGTGGGATTGAGCATTGACCCTCAAGTCCCCTTTCCTGGGGTAGGGAGTCTGAGCACTTTCCTGTTCCCTCCTGACATGGGATGCTGTGCTATGTGTCCCAGCAAGGACTGGGGGGTGCTGCCATCCTAGGACTCCTGGTATCTGCAGGGGCATCTTGTCTTGCCCATGTAGCTTGTGCCTTTCTGCAGAGCTATGTTTTGGTTTGATTTGTTTTTTTTCCCGTAATGTAAGGTCGATGAGCCAGGTCAGGAGAGATTTCCCTGTGCCAGGTGAACAGCCAGTGTGGGATGTGGCAGCAGGACTTCTCTGGTGTGACTGATGCTTTTTCTGGTGCTAAGCTGGTGTTGCTATAACCACGGTTTGTCTATTTGCCTTCAAAGAACGCTCCAAAAAGTAGTTCTAGGAGGTTTTCTGCTGATGAGTTGAGAGAAGAGGGAGAGGTTTGTTGCAGGGGGCAAGGGACAATGACTCCTGGAGTTGCTCCCATTGCATCTTCCTGTGCATCCCCAGGAGGAGACAGAGATGCAATGCCGCCCACTGAGGCAGGAGCCTCCAAAGCATGGTTCAAGATGGTGACATGTGGCCCCATGTTCAGGCTGTGTGTAGGTCAGCAAAGGCAATGTGCTCAGCTCATGCTTCAGAGGGGCAAGTCATCCCTGTGCCAAAGCCAGGGAGAAAAGGGTGATTTTTTTTTTTTTGACATCCTTTGGAGTTTTGATCTCCATATTAGGAAATGTTTACCCATTGCTCTGATCTATTGCAAGGGAGGGGAGGTGACTCAGGGTCTGGTGGAAGCAGGATTTGAATTCCTGTAGTAAGGTTTTTTTTTCATCCCCCCCCCCACCCCTTTCTTGTTTTGGAAGCTTGTTGTGGTCAGTTTTCAGTTCTCTCTTGCTCCTGGACCTTGTTCTAAATTTGATCTGCTCAAGAGGGAAGCGTGTTAGTGAAGGAGCTTGTCTGGATGCTGGTAAGTGCATCATTGCTGTTTTAGCAAGCAACTTGGGAGGTTTTTTTTTGTGTGTGTGTGTTGTTTAGTCAGATGGATTGCATCAAAGTGTGTGCCTTGCTGGTGGAGGCAGGCGTGTGGATCACCAGTCAACAGCAATGGACCCAATGAAACTTATGTAGCAGGGAAAGCTGCCTTAGTGGATTGGTCTCAAAGGCAAAATGTTTCTTCAGGAGTAGGTATAAAGGTAATTTAAGCCAGCTCCCATTCCATCACGTTCTTCCTTTTAGTTTCATTGGTTAGTGCAGCAAGGCAGCAGAGCACTGTAGAGTTAAATGAGAATATATGCATGTGGTCAGCAAGGAAAACACAGCTTATGTACGATTTTAGTCTCTTAAGAAAGAATGTGTGTTAAAAAGTCTGCATAATGCATGGATCTATTTCTCTCAAATGTTAATATTTAACTGTTTTGTTAGTTGAAGTTTAGCTACTGTAAGTAGATAAAGTTTCAGTGTCTGTTTTTTCCTGTTGTTCTGTATTTTTCCTTAGTATGAAGTTTTTAATCTGTCTGATATTGTAGCTGGCTGCTTCTCTTTTTTTTTTTTCTTTTATCACCCCCCTTTTTTTCTCTTTCCTGAAAGGAAGTTGCCGTTCATCCAGACAGTCAGGGGCGTGGGGGGAACCTGGAAGATGCTCTGCTTCCTGTTTTATTCATGGCAACTAAAACCATACCGGGGAATCTGGAGCAGAGGTCCACCGTCCTGCATTCCTCTTGTCATTTGGAGCATGTAACATATATAGAGTTCTTTTAACACTGCTCTGGGTAGTTGTGTAGCAGCCAGTCCTGCCCCCCAAATGGGAGGCGCAGTGCTCTTTGTGCTTTTACTTTGGAAGGGACATTGGTGACAACCCCTTTATAGTTCCCACTGCTGGTTACTAATCCTTGTATCATCTCAGCTAACTGGCATTTTTAGGTTGCTTCAAACCTGTTACTATCATACTGTCTCTATTTAAATTTAAGGCCTTTGTTAGAAAGTGGAACCTCTTATTGATTTTCTTGCTCTTTTAAATAGATTTTAATGCTCATTGTGAGGTTTGATTTTTCCAGAGATGTGGACTTGTGGCAGGTCCCTGAAGTAGAAAACTGCCTGGATTGTTCTGAACAGGGAAGGATAGTTGGCTTAGTTTGCATGAGGATGGATGTGAGAAGAAAAGCACTTGGCCCCAAAAAGTGGTGAAGGACTACAGTTGTGATGTGTTTGGGGTTTGTAGACTTCAGTTGCATTTTCATTCTTGTTGTGTCAACAAGCCGCTTGGATTACTGGTGCTTTGGGAGTCAGAGCCTGGCTGGGCTGAGCTTGGTACCAGTGCAAAGGAAAGAACTGCTGTCCTAAAGCGTGTGCAGCCTGAATGGGCAGGAGAGGTGGTGGGTTAGGAAACCGGGCTCTGGGGTTGTGTGTTGAGCTGTTACAGCATCTGAAGCCTCAGCCCAGCGACTCGCCCAGCAGCCACTGATCCTCTGTCGTGTATGGTGGTGCCAAGCTGTGGAATTCCTGCAGTGGGATGCTGGTCTGTGTTGCTCCTTGTGTGCTGTGCTTTGCCTGTGTGTGTGCGCTTGTGGCACTGTGCCGTGCTTCTGGTGGCATGTGTATGTGGTGCATCCAGGCTTCTCCAGCTGCTTGTGGCTGAGTTTGGTGTTTTGGGAACAGCATGGTGGGACTGGAAATGATGATATTCTGTTCCCCTCGCAGTTTCCTCCCTTTCCTGCTCACCAGGACAGTCTATTTGTTGGAAGACAAGGATGAGCAGTGCCTGGGTGTTGTAAACCAGGGCTCTGGGAAGTGCTAGTCTGTCACGTCTGGGGAAGCACGTCGTGACTTTTAATGTTCATGCACTGATCCTTCTCTGGGCAACATGTCGTCACTGCGAGGATGTGACTTGCGAGCTGGATGGTCTGTGAAGGATGAGCTCTCCATGTGCTGCCCGTGGCCCCCTTCCCTGGTGGGTGCTGGGGAGAGCTGGGGGAGCTCTGGAGAATGAATGATGCCCAGGGCTGGGACTGCAGCTGGCAGGGCACTCCATCTGGTCTTTCTTCAGGACCTGAACAGATGCAGCAACTGCTGATGCTAACCAGGATCCACAGTGGATTTTCTCCTGCTCCAAGAACAGAGCCATTAAGGGCTGACCTATAAATTAATACACCTTTCTAAAGATTTTTTTAGTCTGGCACCCAGTAAACACTTGAGTCGAAGAAGCCTTCCATGACACTGAACCTCAAGTATGCTTAGAGAGCTCCAGGCCTGCCTTTCTTAAGCTTCTCTCGATCACTTTTAATGATGTGTTAAACGTGGAGGACTTGCTTTAGCTTCCATGTAAGAAGATTTGGTTGGTAGCCCATCCTTCAACCCAGCCGTTGCCCTGATCGATCCAGGGCTGGCACTGCACGGGATGTGGCTAAGGGGTGACACCAACGCTGTATGACTTGAGTGCTGTGAGGGAGTTCAGTGTGCACTAAGGGCTGGGTGTATGTGCCCCATGGCAGGTAAGAGAAGCTGCCCCAGACAGCATGGGAGTAGCACACGTGGGCATGGAAGGGGTGAAGGTTAGAAGTCTGTGCACACCTGATGCTTTGCATTTCTTTGTGCAAAGGTTTCAGAGTCCTTAAACAATTAATTGTGCCTGAAAACTGGGAAAAACAGTGTTATTCTGGTGTGCAGGCGTAGAAACTAGGGCACTGTGTGGTAAATTTGGAAAGAATTTTCCATGTGATTGTTCATGCCCAGCTCCTGCGAGACAGGTGGACGCTTCGTGGCCTCATGCAGACTGGTACTGTTAACCCATCTCTCTAATAAAGTCATACTTTTCTGAGCACAAAATATTTCTGCATTGATTGCTTGAAGGTAAACCAAGTGGCATTGAGTATTTCATACAGCAGATCTATGTTGCTAGTGCGTGACATGATCCTATCATGTATCATTACTTCAGAAATCTCCAGATGACACCTTACTTAATTGTATGGCTGCTCCTTCCTGGGATCTGAGCGGAGTTCAGGCTTTAAGAAATGTCTGTTGGTATTAGCTCTGTAATACACATTCTCCTGTACTAGCTGTTGCAAGCAGCAGGAGGTCTCTCTCAGCCTAATTCTTCAGTCAGCTTTAGGGGGGACTTTGCTCCTGTGGGTGAGGTATTTGCATTTGGGATGAGATCTCCCAAATGAGAACAACTTGTTTGCCTCCAGTGAGCATGTCTGTTCGAGGACTAGTGTGCCCAGAAGGAGGAAACAGGTTGCTCTTGTTGCTTTACTGATGCCCTTGAACAGTTAACCATGCTTACTGTTTGTCACGGTGGGGGATGACTGTGTTTTAAAGAAATATCCGGTTTCAGGAGCCTGACTGTGGTGGAGTGGAAAGGAGTCCTTGTGCTCTGCTGTCTCGTACCCCTACTGCAAAAATATCAGAGGGACAGGTTATGGTGAGACTATCTGGTTTTGGCAGCCACTTTCCTCCTACACCCTTGCTCTTCAGGTAAATCCCTCATCCACTCCATTAGCAGTTCCCCTTTCCTCCCTGAAAAATCATCATCATCATCCCTTGAAATTAGGGAAAAGACAGGAGGAGGGAATATATGGATGTTAAGAAGTAGAAAACAATCAATTAAATAGTACATAGCATGTAATTTTCCTTGGAAACTTACCATGAAATTGAGGAGCACTTTAACAACTAGTAATTTAAATTGCATTTGAGCACTGCTAATGAGTTGTTTGCATGGGAATTTTGGTCATTTCACAGCAGGTTGTTGTCTTTAGTACCCCTTCATTCAGTTAAAAAAAAAAATCTCATGATGAGGAAGATGCTGTAGACGACTGATCCAACTGTTGCAAGTAAAAGGGGTGGTACCATGGAAATTTTGCAAGGCCCTGTTAGATTTAGAGCCACTTACAGCCACTTACATCCTTAGCATCAGCTCTTTCAGTGTTAAATTCATGGGAATTTCATGCTTTTTGTCTAAAAAAAGCTTGTTATTGCTAAAAGTTAGCGAAATAACTTTATCACTGTTGCACTCACGAACATGATAGAGTCGAGTGGGCTGAAAGAAGCTCCTCCAGGCTCCTGGGGCTGTGATTTGGGGCTGTGATTTGCAGCCGTGGGACTGACCCAGGAATAAGCCCCTAGCTCAGTCCTTATCACTTCAGACAAATCATAATAATGCTTTGGGATCTGATCCTGTCTTGTTCCTTCTTAAGAGGAACAACAGAGAGGTGCTGATTGGCTGTGCCCGCTGGGTATTTGTGCTTGAGTTATTAGTCTTATTTTTCCAGTGTTTAATGCTCTCTTCCACCACTATTTTACTTATAAAATGCCAACTATTTTCAGCAAAAGGCAATATCAGCCTAATCATGTGCTGTATTGCTGCTGATTGCACTGGGAACAGACTCTATAGGAAGGCAAACTCAAGTTACTTGTCTCCTGTTGCTGAATGAACATCCCATTTTCAGAGCAGGGTTTTTGCAAATCCGTGGGCATGCTTAGCATATGGAAGGGGGTTCCAGTATCAAAACAAATCTGGCCTCCTGTTTCTGGATGTGTAGGTTGTTTCTTAGAAGATGGAACCTTTAAATCTATCCCTGCAAACATGGCTGTTAAATCCTGCTATTTCTAGAGGTGTGAGGCAGCTGTCTGTACTGAGATAGGCTATAAAAAGGCAATATTTTCCAAAACCAGCTTTTTTAGCTATACCTGCCAGACATCTCGGCCAGAGGGAGTTCAGCAGGAGTGTCACCACTGCTGTACCTTTATGCACAGGGTGCTGAGTGATGTGAAAACTTCTGGGCAAGCCTCCAGGGTCAGTGTTAAGCACCAGCCCTTCCACCTCTTATCTGGTGAAATGCTGTATGCTGGAAGGTGCATTTAGAGCAAAGCCAAGGGGTGCTTGTTGATTTGACGTTCTTATGTGATCTCCTGTTGTTTTCCAGGTCATTGCTTTGTCCTCGACTTTTGTTCTTAATTTTCATTGTGTCTGTCTTGATGCTGACACAGTGATCATCTCTAATCACAGGGTTTTGAATGCTCCCCTACCCATTATTTACTTGAAGGCATTGCTGTTTGCTGTGTAGTCTTGAGGGTAGATGGTGAGTTCAGGTGAAACCAATAACAAAAATTGTAATTTTTCCTAAGGGCCTGGGGGAGGTTTCTCACAGCATAGCAGTGTTATCGCTTATGCTTCCTGACACGTGTGCTACCCGCAGTGCTTTGTTAGTTATCAGCTAATTCTCCGCCAAGATATATGAGTGTCAGAAAGCTACATCAGATAATCTTGTAGAGGCTGTTAAGACTGTAGGGACAGAGAGGGACGTGGCTTTTAAGCATGTTCCCAGGGAGGTATTTCTGAAAGCTGGGAGGGCGCTGGGGATGGGTGTTTCAGGGTGACTGATGTCCTCGTGTAGGTGGGGAGATGGGGTGAAATCCATGTGGTATAGGAGTGCAGGGAATGAGAGAGCAGCAACTGGGGGAATTAGGAAACCCCAGGCAACTTTGGTTCTCATGACACTGAAAGATGGTGCTTTATCTCAATTCAGTGAACTCTCTAGGAAGTACTTTATTTTTTTTTTCCTGTTAGTTTGTTGAATGAGTGTTTTATCACTTGATTCCTGAGAAATGCTGCACCTGCTGTGCAAATCCCTCATTACACATGAGCATTATTGCCAAACAGACAGCCAGTTGGATGCGTTGGCTCTGACTGGGGTGGAGGGTTTTGCCTTCATTGTTGTGGCATTTTCAGTCCTCGAAGCACGGGCTGCCTCTGTCACCTCTTGATGCCCTGTGTGTTGTGGATAACCTTTTCTTCGTAACATCATTTTCCTTACCCCGGCTTCCCATTTCAACAGCCCACTTGCCTGTTTTCCAGCTTCCTTTCAAAGGTGGGCACACACTCAGCTGGTGGAATTGGATGTAGATTTCATAAATCTTCCCCCAGAAAACCTCCATGTGTTTCTGCTCATCCAAAAACCTGCCGAAAACTGAACAGAACTGAGCATGTGGGGTTTGAAATAATCCCAATGAGTTACTTCTGACCGTGATCTCCCCTCATGGGGCTCCCACAAACTCCTCTACATCTCTCAAGGTTTGAGCTGGAGGTGAGCAAGGCTGGTAAAAGCCCTTTGTTTCCCCACCTCCATTTTTCAACTTTTTTTTTTAAAAATGCTGATAAATTTAAGTGATAACCTTGTAATGGAGATAAGGAAGAAAAAGTCATACAGGTAGATTAGTTTGCAGTGGAGGGAAGGCAAACACTGAGGGAGCCCACACTGAGCTACCCTGAAATGCTGAGATAGCTTGTTCATCATTTACTCACCCTGTAAATGTATCCTGTGCTTTACAAGTGGGGAATATGACAATGCTTGTCATAGAGTTTGCAATCTGAATGGGACAAATGTGCACTCGAGGGTTGAGGAAGGGTCAGCATGGGATCAAAATTCAGATGAAGTAAGTTGCTGGAAGAGAGGCCTTCTGCAGTGGGAGTTGTGGGTGATGAGAAGGGTGTTTAAGGTGCCAGAGGAGTGGATAGACAGAGGAAGGTAAATAGGTATGGAAGGAGGTGAGAAGACCTGAAAGGAAGGTAGGTTGAAGGGGAGGGTAGAAAGTGAGAAAAGGAGTGGGAGGAAAAAAAAAGGCAGCAACTCTGCTGTGGGAGGGGATGCTGTAGATGAGAGTCGAGATGACCTTAATGTCTCGGCGTTGTGTGTTAAAAGTTATGCTGTAACTCAGCTACTGCAATTAGTCATCTCCTAGTGTATAAAGTACCAGTTTTCCCGTCTGAATGGAGTGTGCTGGTCCTGGCTGGAGTTCAGTGCTAGAAGATCTCTTGACCGGGGGTGCTGGGTGATTACATCCTACCTGTGTACCACTGCCAAATCTTAATAGGCAAGCACATAAGTAGCTTGTCATCTTCTGCTTAATACCCTCAAAGTTAGTTTAGAGGCTCAGCAAACCAGAGATTGGTGCATGTGTGTGCGTATGTGTATATGTATATATATATACATTTAATATTGATATATGTGGTATTGGTAGGTTTAGAGTGCAGCAGCCTGCACTTTAGTGACATCTGATGGGATAAGGGTGGGATCAGTGGTCTATGTTGCACCAAACTTGCTCCTCAGTAGAAGAGTAGTAATCTTTGCACAAGGACCTTTGTGTGTTAACTTTCATGGAGCTGAGCTGGGAAAACTCGCTGGTTGTCAGGTTCCTATGTGTGCCGCTTTCAGTTCTCTAAAAGACCTTGGGTCTTCCAGTGCTTTCTTAGATGTTTGGTTTCATTCTCAAGGACTGAAGAAGTCAAGGAAGAATTTGCTGTCACCAATGTGATTTTCCTTTCTCTGTTTTTTTTTTTTTCTCCTTTTTTTTTTTTTTCCAAGTGGTAATTCTTGATGTTTGGCATTTATATGCTGGTGAGTGACTGCGGGCTGAAAAGTCCACAGGATTCTTGAAGCAGCAGTGGTAGCTTCACCTAGAGCCTTTCTTTCCCCAGTTTGATCTACCTCCAGCTTGCTTATCTTTTTCTGGGACTCGTGTCTGATCCTCATCTATTTTTTTTGGTCTCCTTTTACTGCTGATCCTTCCCAGATCTTCCTTCTGGTTACTCTTTTCCACTACAAAGTAGTCCCTCATTCTTCTAGTCCTTTCCTAATTGCCCATTAGTTAGACACAAATCTTTTGTAGCCAGTAAAAGGCATGGGAACATGAAAGACATCTCCTCTCAAGCTCAGTCCATCTACTGTCATGGCATGCTGTTCCAGCAGGAGAGAAACCTGAGTTTAGAACATCTGAAATTGCCCATTATCTCTGCTCATTTCTTGAAGTCCATAATTTGGGGGTGGGGAAGTGAGGGGAAGAGGAGGCAAGTCACTCTAAACATGACTCATCACATAATAGATGGATACAAAATGTTCCATTACATTTTCGTTACCAAAAAATACTCCCCTCTCCCCACTTCTGTGAGAGCTGCAGAGGCTGCTTTGCCAGGCCGAGTGGTGTTGTCTTGGAGTGTGTAGGTTGGTGCCGTGGCCAGCCCAGCAACAGGGTGTCTGAGTTTTGGTTCAGACCTTGCTTTCTGGGTGGGCTGAGGTTGAGCGTGGTGGAGATGACCTGCTTTCAGAGGGGAAGGAGATTCCTGACTGCTCTCAGGAGATTTCATGTTGCTCGAGGCTTGGAGCAGACCTGTTTGACAAGAGGAGTCACTCCCAGCCTTCCCCTTTGGGAAGGATGCCCACTGATGTGCAAAGTATAAGGCATTAAAAGAGACATACTAGAAAGTACTGTGGAATATCTGCCAGCAGCCCCTTTGGGCTGGTGCCACTGATCGCTCCCTTGGGCTGACGAGATGTTTCAGTGGCATGCCCTTGCTGAAGTTTCTTGCTGTTTGCAGTGGTGGGGTGGAGATAGAGATACTGGGCATTCTCTTGCCTGCAGGTGTTTACACAGTCCTTGGATTTTGAGGTATGTTTAGGGCAGTGATTCTACTGTCCATTTACTGACCAGTAAGGGTCAAAGCTTGCCCAAATGCCAGATGTATATAAACATTTGTCTGTATGCAAGTGTGTGCACATATATGGTAAGGCAAAGAAGTGATCCCAGTTTCCTGATTCAATTTGTCCTGTCTCTCCTCGTGGCATCTTCAGGAGCAGGTTTGTGGGCAGCCCTACTGCAGGAGTTAGCCATGCTTGTATTGGTGCACAGGAGAGTGCTCTTCCCTGAGGCCCTTTCCACCAGGTGGGACCTGTCCCTGGCTCTCACCTGGAATGGCAAGTGCTCCGAGTGCCTGTGAGTGGGATGGGGAGGGGAGTATCACTAGTCGGTCCTCAACGGCCTCTTCAAAAGGCTGCGAGTATTTGCAGTTATATCACATCTTCCACCCGCCACAATCAAGACCTCGATCTGCTGGTGAACTTGAAACGCTTCTTTAATAAACAAACCCCACCACTAACAGGTAGGGTTTTGTTGAGAGAAATTCATCCTATGGGGGAGGTGACCAAGTTCATGAGCATGTACCCCTGACAGTGTTATCTGTTAGTACAAATGGCACCAGCAGCATCAACCTGTACTGGGAGAAGGTCCTGTGGGGAGTTGGGCTGTGTGGGGTTGGTTCTGCCCTGTGATGTGCCAAGAGGGCAGGGACAGCACCCGGGATGTTCAGCAGTCCCTGGTGAACTGTGCAGGTAGCTGCTGCTCTGCTTGGGAGCTGCTGTCACAGAAACTGAACGTTACAGGATCCAGGGCACGCACAAATGTGTTTACAGAGCAAATAAAGGCGGGAGAGAAAAAAGGAAAAGCCTCAAAGTGGCTCTGGGTGTTTTTTAAGTGGCAAAGCTGAGAAATTCCTGAGCATATGCAATTAATGCCTGTTTAAACAGAAACTTCTTTAATAGCTGAAACACCAGCTCCTATGGAGGAGCTTTCCTGGTGGGTCTTTTTCATCTCTGCCTGCCTGCCCTGCCGGGGTGTGCTGGGGGATGTCTCTGAAGGTGCTGGGCTCGATGTTTTCGGTTAGGCTGTTTGCAAAGGGCGATGCCTTCCTTCATTCCTGGCCTGCTTCCACATCTCTGATTGTGTAGAGGCAAAAGCGGTAAATTCTTATGAAAACTCACTCATTTGGGTCACAAGGGTCCCATGCCTAATGTCATCTGTTTTGGTGGCGCGTCGTTTGGCATCACTGTGTGTGTACATGGGTGTATATATGTATTTAAGTATATGTTACAAGTATATATAGCAACTGAGAGGGCAGGTATAACACATTGGCATTTCTCAGGGCTTTGAACAAGATACCAAGATGTTATTATTTACGCTGATTGTGGAGGAATATGGTACAGGATGGGCTAAAGGGCTTCTCTCCCACTGGAGCTGTGCGTGCTGTGTCTGTGATCAGGCTGCTCTCTGAGCAGCAATTCTGGTGAAAGCCTGTGAAGTTGTCAGAGTAAAACCTCTGTAGAACAGGGTTCATGGTGGAGGCAGAGCAGGGTGATAGCAAAACCTTTTCAGGCTTGACCTGCCCATTAAAACTTCACAGAGTCTTACTGACTGTATGGATGTCAAAGCAGCAACCTGCTGTCAATGTGATGCTGTTTGTGCGTGTTTAATTTGATTTAAGAAAAAAAAAAAAAAGGCATGAAGATGTTTTGAACAGTCTCACTGAGCACCGCTGTCGCCCTCCTTGTTAGCTGCAGCAGTGACCTGGGGCTTTCTGCTTGTGCTGGAACTTGCAAAGGTATGTTTTTTTTCCCTTTTTATCTTTTCCTTTTAAAAACAGCACTGAAGTGCCTCTGTCATGCATCAGCGGCAGTTGCTTCACCCTGTACTGTTGTCCACATGCTCGTTGGAGGCTGTTTTGTTTGTTTGACATGTAGCTACCCATGGGGGTGGTCTCCAGGACCTGCTTCAGTGGGGCTACCCCACACCCGAGCTGGGTGGTGCATGGGGCCGGATCCATGGCCGGTGTGAACGGCAACGTGTGGTACCTCTCAGCCTGGTTTGTCAGGGCTGTTCTCTGAATATAAAGAAACCATGTTGAACTCCTTGCATTTTATAAGGCTTTGAAAGCTTGACATGGGCGCAGTGTTCCTCCCTGAGCCGTAGCTGCTGGATATCTTGGTGCAATTCTTTTGTTGCTTCTGAGTGCTGGAAATAACGTGGTTTAAACATTTCAGAGTTTGCTCAAGCTACATTCTCCTTGTAATCTCTCTTTTTCTCTAGAAAAATAGGTGGAGATATTTATCCCTGTCTCCCCCCTTTGCTTTCTCCCTCCCAACCCTGACACTGTCCTGCTGTTGTGGATCACTTGTGTCATGCACCAGTGTAGCATTTGTCCCTTGACAACACACCAGTCACTGCTGATTTGTCTCAAATCATTGTCATTGCAGTCCTGAATACCCACATAAAGCAGGTGGAGCTGATACAATCACTTGCAACGCAGCTGACGGCAGCTGGGTCAGCGCCTTTCTCACCGTTTCCTGCCAGAAGAGAAAATAAAGCACACGTGAAGGCAAAACACACAGAGTTTTTCCCTTTGTCTCCCCTTCTCAGCCCCCAGGTCATGGTTTCCGCAACAACAAAGAAGTCTCAGCCAATCTGTTTCACAGCAGAGGCCAAATTTCCTAGAGTCAACATTTCCATGTCTGACAAAGTTTTAAAAAATAAAAAAAAAATAAAAAAGTCAGAGCAGAGAGGCTGCATGTGGTCTGGCAGGCAGCCAGGCAAGGAGTGCTCTTTGGGGTTATTATTAGGCAGATAACTGTATCAGGAGCTTAAACATCACCCTGGGTCTGACGTCTGTGTGAAATGCTGATGCATGTTTCATACTCGTGAGAGAATGTATCCTGCTACCTGAAGGCACTTTTTAAAAAATGTTTTTATTTTTCCTTTTCCCCTGCAAGAACTTGGGTTCCAGTAGAGTTCCTGGGGAGTGGCTGCAGGTGCTCCAGGGGGTCCTTGTCTTTTGTTGGAGCCTTGCATATTATTTTCCTATTAGCAGCTCTGAGTTCCTGCGAGTGATAAGAAGCATGCCTAGAGTTAGCTCATGTCAGACAGAGGTGTCCCTGAGTGAACTGGATGCCCTGAAGATCTTCTAACCCCTTCCCAGGACCTGCCTTAGCAAAGAGGAAGTTTTGGGGCCCGTGAGTTCTGGAAGGTGCATGTACAGAGGGGTGCTCAGAGGTGTGGGGATACCCTGTCACCTGCACTGCAGTGCCCTGCGGCAGAGGGGACATGGGGGAAGTGGAGAGACAGGCTTTTGATGATCTTTGAGAATTGAGATGCAGCACTTAACACACTTGAGGAGCAGAAGGGCTGCACAGGGCAGGATGACATGGGCAGGGAGCTGGCTGGGAAGTTTCTTCTCAAGTACTCAAGACCAGCAGAAGAATGTCTGTTTGTAATGCCTCTAGATACCGTGTATCTGTCTGTGTTCCCATCTATAGACGGTATGTGCAAGGCTATATATAAACGCTATGATGTCTGGTATTTTGGCTGATACACTCTCACAGTTTTGTGCCACACTGAGAGATTTAAAAATATCCCCCTGTTCCAGGAACATCTATACCATGGCAGATGTCATCTGGTGTGGGGAGTGGCTTCTGAAAAGGGAGCACAACATTATTACTATGAGTCTTAATCGTCTATTAGAATATTTATTGCTTCACTGCCACCACAAGACATGTGAGGTGTGTTATTTCTGCCTGTCAGAGTTTTTCACACATGCAGGCAGGCAGCATCTGTCATTCCTCCCTGCAAGTCACTAGCTTTTATTCTCAATGAACTTTCTTTCCAGCTGGAAGGAAGGCAAGATAAAGGCACCAGGGCTACAAAGAGCTCATGAGAAAGGAGTTCATCAACTTTTTTTTATTTTTTTTTTAAACCTTGGAGTTGTCCCTCAGGGCTGTCTTGAATTTGGGTCCTTCTTGGCCAAGACACAGTCACCTCATACTTGCCATTGTTTTATTTCAAGGCGAGTCTGCCGACCTGTTGTGTCAGGCCCTTTGGAAACCTAGTATGAGTCAGAGCTGTCTCTGTTGCACGAGATGAAGAGTAGGATAGGAAACAAGTGAGAAATTACTTGCTCAGGACTTTCTTTTGGGACTAGCTCTCAGGTTCCCCAAGCCTCAGTTCATCTGCTGAGGACCTGTCAGCACTACCTCATCCCCAGAACCTGTCAGAGTATGAGCAAGTCTTATTTTTGTGTGTTCTTCCAGAGCTGTGGTGTTTTTGTGGTGGCTGTGAAGCATTGGCTGTGCCAGCCATGTTGTGATGGAAGTGCTCAGAGGGCAAATGTTGGCGTCACCAGCAAACTCTGCTTGTACATGCAGGGGTAATTCTCCATTGCTCATGCTTAGGACTAAGTTTGGGTGGAGTCTTTTTGACTGGGTGGGCTGGAGAACGTGTTGAGGTTTGTCCTTCTGTTTCAGAGAGTTCCTGGACCTGTAGAGAAAATAAGGCAGTAAAAAAAGAAAAAGCCACAGAAATATGTAACTCACACCTGAACCTTGTACTGGGCCTCTTGTTTTGAGTTAACCTGCAAGGTATCAGTGTCCTGTTCACATCTCCCTCGGGAGTTGGCATGGGATGCTTGTCCTGTAATCAAAAGCAGGGGAGCCAACACTTTCCCTTCTGTGTTGGGTGAGGAGGGAGGCCTGGGATGCGGGTTCATTGCCCATGTTCACTGGTGAAGGGAAGAAATAAGTGGAGCAGCAAAGGTGTGGAAAGTGGGATTAGAAACTTCATATGAAGATTGTCCAGGTAGGAAGAATCTCTGTGGTGCTTTTCACTTTTCTGAGCACATCAGCTGTGCTACGTTCCCTGCCCAGCTTGCCTGTGTCTTGGTATGGTGTTGCCAACATTGACCAGATGTTTGTGTCTGCCAGCTCTTTGCAGTGTTGCGGACCTGTTTGGGGAAGGTTTGCTGTAGAGGCTGGAGGTAGCCTGGAACTCCATTGAACTGGCCTAGTGAGCCACCATTGCCATGACACTGGTGCCTTGGCAGGTGTTGAATGGCCAGACGGTTTCTGCTGCCTGGTCAAGGGCAGCCCAAGAGCAGAAGAGTAATGCGGGTTTACACCTGCTGGAGGCACAAGGGGCTTGTTGGGTCTGGACCAAGGTAGAACCTCAAGTTTTTTTATCATTTTAATGGTGGACTGTACAATGTCAGAAGCAGAGGGATGTTTGTAGGGTTTTTTTGTAGATCTCCTGTTTCTTGCATCCATTCCACAATGCTGGCTCAGACCCGCTCACTCATGCTGGGCTAATGTACACAAGCAACAATTCAAATGAGAATAAGCCTGGTACCTCCTTCTAACCTGGAGATGGACTTTCAGTGATTTCCTGACAGGAGAGGTGTGGGAGGGACAGGTCTTGGGGCTGTCTCCTTCCTTGCTGTAGCTGGTGTTGTGACCTATAGCAGTGACACCGGGTCCGTTCAGACTGTGTCCGTCAGCCCAAGGTTCACCTCTGCCCATGGACAGCAGCAGATGCCGAGGGAAAGCTGTTCATCTTCCTCTCATGGCTAGCAGAGAGGCACGACTGCAACAAGCCCTGACCTTGCTCACTGCCCTTCCCGCTCTGGCCTTGCAAAAACCCCGAGCATCCGTGGCATGCCCAGTCGGCAGATGAAACACAAAATGCATAGAAAGCTTCGGTGCTGTGGGCGTGCGTTGGGAGAGCAGAGAGGAGGGGCGTGGAAAAATATCTCCGGTGTCGCCTCGCCAAGTGCCAGGAAGTAGCCTGGCATTGGGATGAAAGACGAGCAGGGTCCAGTCGGCGGAGCGACAGCCCTGGCATGGCGGCACATTCTGTACATTCTGCAGCCCTGCAGCACGTGGGGCTGCCGGCAGCCTTGGGTCCTGCTGCCAGCCATCCAGCCCAGCTGCTATTTCATTATCCTCATACCTGCTAAGTCTCCCTTTCTACTCTTTTATTTATCCCCTCCCCACCCCAACTCCCCCCTCTGCATTTAACTGAGGTGCACTTGTTTATCCATTGGGCTCTACAGCCTATAAACAGGATGTCTCTCTTGTTTCCTTTCAGCCCAGTAACACTAAACCGCTTTGGGTGCAGATAACACTTTAGGAACCGTCGTCCTGGCTGAATGAGCCTTGTGTCGGTCACAGCCAGTTCCAGATGAGGCAGCACATGCCTGTATGTATATGCATATGTATCCAATAGGGATGTGGTATGAGTTGGCCACAGTGAACAAATTCACGTGTCTGTAAAGGAAGTAAGCGCATGTTTTAGGCAGGGTGGCTGAAACAAGACACCGATTTAAACCGGATCCTGAATATACAGTTTGTGAAAACAAGCTATTGTATAAAACCCTAAGCCTGTGAAACCTTCTAGGGGAAGAAAATTCTGCAGTTTATTTTGTTTAAATGTTGCTTCCTAAAGATTTTCTCACGGTGCCAGAGTCTTGGATACTGAGAGCCTGACAGTGAAACAGAGCATGTGGAAAGGCATTGCATTAACTAGTGCTTGTAATGCTGAGTGAAATTTTGAATGGAGGGGGAAAAATCAGAAAAGAAAAATACTAACGTTATATTTCAAGAAATTTCCTCCCTTCAGAAAGGCAGTGTTCAGACTGTGTGAAAGCAGCAAGGATAAATGTCATTCTTCTGAAGGACTTCTTTATCTGGGACTTTCCAATCACAAATAATAATAAGCAAAATGGAGTTTTGCGATATTCAGTGCCTTAGCTTTAATGTTCAAGACGTTCAGTGGTTTCTATTGATTGTGATTTTGTTGTAAGCTCTGAGATATATTAAGTTTTTATAGTCTATGCTCCCTTAAATCTGTAATCTCTTTTAATATCTAGTCTTTCATTTAAAATAAACTTAAGGGTCTGGGCCTTGTGGTTGTATAGGAAAGTTTTGGAAAAAGAATTTTCTTTTCCCAAACAGGAGGTAGATTTTAAATGCACAAATTTTTATCATAGTAGTTTTTAAGCTTCTAACTCTGGGGCTGGACTAATGACTCCTGAACACTTGAAGATACAAAGTAGGTCTCTAGAAAAGAAGTGAATGATGTCTACTTTTCCTTGGGTCAATGTGCCCTTAGTTCAAGGGAATTGTCAGTGAGAGCTCACACTGTTGTAAACGTTTTAAGCTTCTACCCACCATTTAACCAGGCTGTCAGATCAACACAAGGTCTCGTTTACAGAGATGTGCTCTGGATCTGTTACTGAGATGTGTTTCAGAATAGCTATTGAGGAACAAGTTGTTCTGCCACAGCTCTTCTGTGAGCACTTTGTGTGCATGCAGCTTCATTCCAAAATGAACATGCCTTTTTTGACTAAGTTCAGGCTATTTTGGAAGGTGGAGTAAGCTAAAACATGGAGGGAAAAAAAGCTCTGTTCTTCCAGAAATAAAGTGATTTGCATTGGGCGTATTTTCTGTGAGTTTTCTGAAGTTGGTACCTACCTGGGTGGGTAGGTCACAAGTCATGTGACTGTCCCTGAAATTTTTGCGATTCGTTTTGTGGTAGCAGAGAGTCCCTATGGGATCAGCTGTCTTCTATAAAAAGCTGGATGATGCTGATTTTAATAGAGGGGTCAGCATGCTTGGCACATGGTCTTTTGTGTGAGCAGGCTGGGTGAGTGATGAGACATGCTTGCACTGGTTGCATAAGAGTTTGACACAAATGAATTGGGTGATAAATCTGAGGTTTCACCTGCCATACAGATGCCATTTAAATAAAGATGTCCGCCTGATCGCAGAAGCATTTACCCATCACAAGGGCTGGCAGTGCTGGGTAATATTTAAGCTGTTTTGCTTAGCTCATGGAAAACTGGAGTAGATTTCAGTGTTGCCTTTCTGGGTGGACAGTGTGACATTGCCAGCGGCCATGGGCCTCTTGGACAGTGAGGAACCCTCGTGGAGCTGGTGGCTGGGGGGCAGGTGGCACCGACACTGATAGTCTCCAGCAGAACCTGGGCTCGTGAAGCAGCCTGTGACTACACACCCTGGGGCAGTAGGGAAGGTTGAGATCGTGTTTTGCTTTCCCACGGTGCTGTGTAACCCCCCGTGCCACCCCTTTAGTGTGGTGTTACCCAGGTGCTATTACTTCTTTAGTAACATGTTTGCATCTCCCCTATCTCGTGTTTCCCGGGAGAAAGCGGAGCCAAATGGTGCAAGATCTGTAACTGGGCTGGTTGCCAGTTCACGTGTTAGCATTCAGATCAGAGGGATGGGTTGGATCAGTGGCAAATCTTCCTCTTCCCTGCACCACACCTGGCAGCTGCAGCAGGGCTTGTCATTCATCTTTCACAAGCAGTGTGGCACCTCCAAAGTACCCCCCACCTCTTTTTCTCCCATTTGGAAAGGGACAGAGTAGGACTGAAGGGGAAGGATAAAGCTGGGTTTGTTGGTGGGATGCTTAAAATATTGATGTATGCTGCAGGATAGAAAACTGTGGCTCTTTAGAAACGTCTTTGACCAGGAGGAGGAGAAAAATAAAAAGTATTGTATCTATGTGGAAGAGATGAATGTTAAAACAACCTCATCACTTCTCTTTGCCAGAAGCCACTCAGCATATAAAGTGGTTCTCCTTCCTCTTCTCCCAGTGTCCAAGCAGTTGCTTGCTGTCCTGGCTGCCTTTTGAAGTTGTCTCTGTAGTTAAAGCTTCTCCATGCTTCAAAATCAGGAGTTGTGGTTTTCCCTCTCTTTTATAATGTGGAGAAGTTCACCTTCCCTGCTGCTCACCTTGGCAAACATGAGGTGGTCTCATCTGACAGGACCAAGCACTGCATGGTTTGTGCTCAAGCAGGAAGGTGAACTGGGCTAAAAATAATAACTATTGTCATTGGTGTGCCTGGAAGGGGACAAAAGTGTTACCTTTGTCTTGTGACAAACACTTTCTGATTCTCCAGAAGGTTGAGGAGGTGATGTGGCACCATAATCTCCAGGTGCTGCTACCTTCATTGGCTTTGTGGCTTACTTTTGTTGACAACACAAGGAACTTTTTAAAGTTAAAGCTTCAGTCGCAAACCTTGCACTCCTGGTTTCTGTGTATTAGCCTGGAGTGGTTTTCGAGGATTTGTCTGGTGTATGTTCCTGATGCCTGAGCTGCTCTGGCCCTTGGGGCATTTGATTGTGGAGGGACATGGTATCCACTGTGAAGAAACTTGATAAAATGCAAAAGAGAACAGCTATTTCTAATACATTCAACAATGCTGATTGACAAGTGGTAAAGAGAGAATGTATAGGTTAGTCATCTCCATAGGTAATTTGTCTGCAATATTTAAACATTTTAGTGAAAGAAATATGTTTGAAAAGTGCTGCTGCTGTTTAAGAGAGTAAGGGCAGTATTGCTTCAGAGTAGAGGAGAAAGATGAACTGATTGGATTCCTCACAGTTTCTCCCCGCCCTACACACTGTTGTTAACATTTAAAGTGGAAAAAGTCATCTGGTTTGAAAAATGTCAACCAACCGAAAACTCAAAGCAAGCATTTACTACATTGTGTGGTGGGTGGAATTGTAGGACCTACACAAAACCAATGCTTAAGAGCTGGGGTGGCCCAGGAAGGAGTGGAAGTGAGCAGGGTGCTGTGGCTGGATGTGGCACAGTCAGTGGTTCTGTTGTGGAAACAAGGTAGTGTAAATGGTTCCTTCTCCCAAAACTGAGATGTCCTGATTCAGTCTACTGGTTAGTAATATATAAGAGGAGAAGCAATGGTTAATTTCATGGGAAAAATTAGAAGCTAATGTGAGCTAAAGATTAATTTGGAGTCTGGAAGAAGGGCATTGCAAATCTTAGAATCTTTGAATAGTTTGGGTTGGAAGGGATAATAAAGACCATCTCGTTCCAACACCCATGCCATGGGCAGGAACACCTTCCGTTGGACCAGGCTGCTCAGAGCCTCATTCAGACTGGCCTTGGACACTTCCAGGGCTGGTGGAAGCCTGTCAAAGCACTTCCAACCATCACTGGTAGAGAAGCGGTTGTTGTGCTGTGCAGGGTTCAAAACTAGTGCTTGGGTGGAAAATGAGAAATGTTTTTGCATGGGGGAAAAAATTTAGAAGGAAACCATACCCTCCATAGAACCCACGGGCCTCTCCAGAATCTGAGCTTTCCAGCTTTTTAGTTCCTCTTTGGTTTAAGAAAAATAACACAACACAAAGCTCCCTTCTCTCCAAAACAATATTGACTAAAAATCATGTACAAATGCTGTTTCTTGGTAGTGGGAGGTAAACTGAGTTCTCCCGGAGAATAAATTGATGGTAGACTTCCAGGTGCTGCCTGGAGCTCAGATGCTCTCTGCTGCTCCACATCACTGTGTGGTTTGCTGGGAAGAGGCACATTACATTTTTTGAGGATTTTTTTTTTAATGCTGATGGATGCTGTGTAGTCTGTATTTTAATGTAATTCCCATGGTCAATTGTGCCAGTTGTCTGTATTTTCTGTATTTTGGGACTCTGTGTACAACCTTTCGTGTTTTACCCTCCTTCTCTCTGCATGAGTGTGTAATTCTGTCTGGTTGATAATCTCTGGCTTCAAACTCTTTATACTTTCCTGCTGACTTAAGGTATCACCTCCTTCTCCCTCCCCAGTTTCCTCATTGCCTGCACTCTGCGGATGTGCTCCTGAGATGCAGGGTGTGGGTTATGAGTTCCTGAGAAAATCTGTGGGTAAATAATTAACGTGTTTTAACACTGAGTCTCCCCCCTCCCACCCCCGACATCTTCCCTCTCCAGGGCGGACTCTGGTGGCAGTGAATATTCCTCTCGTGAACTTGTCCTGCCTGTCCTAAAGAGCAGATATCCTTGATTGGGTTCTCTCATTTTTTGTTTTTTCCTTTTCTTTTGTTTTTTTTTTTTTTTTTTTTTTTTTTTTTTTTTTTTTTTTTTTTTTTTTTTTTTTTGTTTTTNNTTTTTTTGTTTTCTTTTTCTTTTCCTCTTTTTGAGAGTAAATAATGCCCAAACTGCAAATGAGAGGTGGAATTGCAGACAAGGAGCTGTCGTGTAAGTCTCTGTTTTTCTGGTTACATCCCCGCTCAGCCAGAAAACAGCTTCTTGTTTGAAAGAAGATAAAATGAGTTATTCTGACTCAAACTGGTGCAAGGAAAAAGCCGCTCTGTGCAAACAGATGCATTTGATTGTGGTCTGGTTTCAGCTTCAGAGAAAACTTGCACCCAGAGATCCATGGTGGGTGTGCTCACCTTTCCTACCTTCTTCCTCCTGACCTGAGCAGTCTGTGTGCTGAAAATGGAAACATCACTCCAGAAAGTGTTACATAACCAACCTGGACAGGAACAAAACGTTACTCTGGGTAAAAAGCTCTTCCTCTGGGAGGAGGCAAACTGAAGGTCATCCTGGCTGCTGTAAAGCATGAGTTTCGGGAGTTGGACCTGAGGATGGGGAGGAAGGGACAAGTGGGATTTAAAATCTTGGTGGGACTAATGGCCTGTAAAGACGTGGCTCAGAAAGGAAGTTTTGAGGTGCCAGTGAGCACTTCAGTGCAAGCTCTGTGCGTGAGGTGATGACAGAAGCCTCCTCCTGGGTTTTGTACAACAGTTGCTCAGCTGTAGTGGGGCACTTACTCTGGCAACAATGGCTGCAGAAAGACCTACTTCTGGTGAGACCAAGAGGAAGAAAATGGGAAATAACCGATATATCTGCAAAGAAGAAGAACCCAAAGAGTCCTTTGATCGCAAGCTTTTGTGGGTTTCTCTTTGTTTAGCTTGTTCACACTCCTTAGAGGATTTCTGGAGGAGCTCCAGAATTCAGCCTTGATGAAAGCCACCTTCAGACTTACAAGCCACATCCTCAGTGGGGCTGAGTGTATGTGGGGAGAGCCCTGGCTGTGGGGTAGGCACTGCTGTTTCTCTGACTAGCTTGGACCAGTTCCTAAAGTGAGGTACTGAAAACAAGGCCAGCCAGATGAAGTGTTTCCCCTACCCGGCGGTATTTGTTGTGATGTAAAGCTGGAATGGTTCCTAGAAAGCATTAAAACACAAATAATATTAACCAGGACTGAGAGAGAACAGCCAGTTGCTCGGAAATGAGAAATATGTTACGGTGAGAATGGGTCAGGAGGAATGAGGCTGTCTGGCATTTACCACTGAATCTGCTACTAAATCCCTTGAGAGCCTTAGTGAAGGCTGGTCCAGTAGGACAGGGTGTGAGCAAGGCACTTGTCTGCACCGGGCTGGGCCTGGGAGGCTTCAATTGCACTTATTGCTGCTTAACTGGAGCATACTGGGCAAGGCTGGCCCTGCCTGAAATCATGGGATCCTGGGCTGGGGAGTTGATCCCTCTGACTCAGCATATTTGCCTCTCAGCTGGGACTGATCCAGCCCACCCACCCCAGTGAGGCTTAAAAAGTAAAGGTGTTTTGGACCCTGGGAGGAGTCATGGTAATCACAGGCAAAGTGCTGTTCATGTAATACTCCAACTGTTCATTGAGATATTTACCTGGAGTTACTACTCCTCCCCTTTCCTCCAACATAAAATGTGCTTGATAACTCACATGAGCGCTTGTAAGGCCAAAGGGACAGTCAGCCCTTTTAATCTGTGCTGTCATGGAATAAATAACCCACTGAGCTAATTCTGAGTTTGTCCTAATCTCACCTCACCCTCATCTTTGTTCACATGCGCAAATGCACCATCAGCAGTATGTAATGTGCTTCCTTCTCTCACAGCTTAAACAATAAATCCTATAAGACCAAAGCTTTGGAGATGGAAATTGCATCCTGTTGGTGGTCTTGTGCATGTGATTCAGGTGACTGAAGGTCAGCTTGAAAGAACAGTGCTGACTTCAAAGAAATATGTTCCCTTCTATTGAAATTTCACACTATAATTTGGGGAAAAAACATTTTTTTCGATTTTCCTTCATGTTAAATAGATATGTGCAATCATATTTGTATTTCAAAGTATTTAATTTCTACCATGGTTTCTACAAGACTTTTCCACAGCATCATGACATAAGGAAACTACTGAAAACCACTGGACTTTTAAAATTTTTTTTAACATGCTGAAAAGGTGGGCAAGAGGCTCAGCATAAGTGTAGATCCTGAAACTACCTGTGTTTTTCTCAAGTCTTACCCTTTGTTGATACTCAAATGAACTTGACAGTAGAAAGAATTTGTTGCTTTGAAGCGGGAAGTTGCAGCATCCTGCAACTCCCCTCCTCCTGCCTCTTTATCACTCCTGTTCTTGTTTGATCAGTTGTCACCTTTGGAGGAAGATGATGTGTTTGCCTGCTGGGGCTGCAGGAGTGGGGAGGCAGGCCCCTGGTGGGTTTCTGTAATAGAAATCCATGTTTAAATAACAGGCAGTACGCTTTTCTATTTTCTTTTCACTTTTGGAGAGTGTTTAGTTTTATATGTTGGGATGCTGTACTTCCCTGGGGCAGGCTTGCAGCAGTGGCTCTCCTCCCTGCAGTCACTATGTGGTCTCTGAATTTTTTCTGTAATTTGTCTGATCAGCAGATATTTTGACATCCGTGTGTTTTGAGAGGGGAAGACAGGCATTTAGCCTGTCAAGGCTCAGCAGTACTGTATGTCTTGTATTCAATGCAAGACTTGCACAGAGACCCTCCAGTTCAAACCCCATCGCCTCTCTGTATAGGCGGGCACATGGAGACTTCTCCCCAGCCCTGTGAATCTGCACGCTATTGGAGATGCAGAATCCCCTTGCACAGGGTGCTGGAGGTTCCAGAGTGGAGGGAAAAGCTCTGGAGTTGTGTTGCAGTAGGGAACACTACTGCTAGGTGCCCTCTTCACAGCTACCCTGGTAAGCAGCACCTTTGGTCACAAAGCTGATGGATCAGGTATCTCCATTGGTCCTGGAGACTGTTTCACTATGTTGGACAGAAGTAGTTTAAAAAGGCCCGTGTGGGTTTGAATCAGACATCAGTCTCAGGCATGGAGAAGTTGTAGGTGTGCTGGGAGTGTGTGGTTTGCTGTCCTGATCCTTTCTTACTTCCTGGCAAAGGGTTCCATTGGAAGACCTTGATATTTTGAATCTGCAGAGATTTCTTATCATAATATTTTCACTGGTGGCATCTATAAGAAAGAGAGGGATTTCAAGAGGTAAAATGCAGTCATCTTGCACTGCTGACTCGTTGAGTTTTGTTCAGTTTGGGCTTCCACAAACGGAGAGTTGTGTTGAGCCGTTGAACTGGTGGAATTCAAAACTTGATGTCTTTTTGTGAAGTGTTTCTTCTCCCATGCCATCTTCAGCACTGAAGTTCTTGTTGATCCCTTATCCAGGTGCGATAGTCACTGGAACAGAGTGATGATTAAGAAGAGCCAGGGCTTGGAGAGGACAGTGTGCATCCCTCTTCTGGGCAAGTAACCTGAGGGGTGGGTTGATGTGGGAGCAGCTGGGCTGTAATGTGGTCATTGAGGAATAGGAAGGGTGAACCCTCTAACCTAGAGGGGTTTGGACTCTGCCCCACGCTAGCACAATAATCATCAGTGTCAATATCTGACACATCTATTTTTCCATGAGAAACTCAGTTATTTGTGGGATTTTAATATCTTGGCTATTTCAGATCACACTGAGAAACAGCATGGCCCTGTGCAGACGCTCAGCATGGATGCTTTAGTTGTTTGCAAAGCCAACATATGTAATAATAATTTATTACATTGCCTTGAGAATGGGCAAAATGGGAAGACCAAGCCCCTACGTAGCAGGAGTTCTTTTCCATCAGACAAGCTGTAGAAACAGTGTGGTTGCAATTAACTCTAATAGCAAGAGAGTAGCTGGCGAGGGGAGGGATTGGGCAAAGGAGTGTTTTTGGCTGAGGTTCCGTTTTGAAACATGAGAGCTCCTTGATGATATGGCTGGTTCAGATGCCTTCTGTTCACTGCTGCAGTCCTTCAGCCCACCTTTCTGGGAAGGACTAAAGGGTGTTCTCTGTCACATTTTGCATCCTTCCTTGCTCTCGACTCTGCAGTTGCCTATGTGAGACAACACTGCACTATCTGCCATGGTGGGGGGATATGGCAAGTTGCATGGTGGTCCCTTTGACCATAATGTGGGCAGTAAGTGTGATCCTTTGTGGGTGGTTGGCTGCAGCACCACACCATAACCCTTCTCCTCCATGGCACAGTGAACTGGGAATCAAAGACATTTCTGGGTTTGGCACGGTGCATCCTGAGAGGAAAGGGATGCCAGTGGAGGTACACCTGTTATTCTGGTGTCTGCTTTATATTGGTGTTCTCCTGAGCCACAGAAGATCCGAGGCACCTGAAAGACCAGATATGACAAAGAAGTTTAGTGGTTGCCCATGCCCATTGAAGTAGCATAGTGGAAGGCTGGGAGGAAATCATTGTCTTCCTCATGGGTAGCATGGAGAGGTGTTGAAAGCCGGTATCCTGTTTGATGCTGAGACTTCTTGGTTGTGAGCCTGTATGTCTTTGTGCATGTGGACAAAACTTTGTGGTATTTTGAGGCATAACCTCACCAGGAAAAGTGGTAGCTCAGAAGGGACCAGTGAAGGGTATTCCCCATTCCTGCTACGTGTACACAGCCCGGGGCTTGTTCACAGTGGGATCTGGAGCAGATGGAACTGGGTCTGGGGAGATCTTGTCTTGGAAACATCTGCAACTCCAGTGTGTTGTAGTGTTTCTCAGCCTTACCATCACTTACCAAGCTTAAAACAGAGCTGAGCCTTTATAAAGTCCCTGTCTGAGATAAAGTACTTCCAGACCTCAGGGTGATTATTGAAAGCTTTGGATGAAACATTTTGATCAGTAGGTAGGCACAAAATTCGGGCAGTTTGGTTTGCAGCTAGGCTGGGGAGTCAGAGCTTTCCTGAGGGCATGAGCTGCACGTGTGTGTGTGTGTATATATATGCAGCAACCCCACTAAACAGGATCTGGTTTAAGAGAGTATTTCTGTACAGGAAAGCACGTAAGTATATGCTTAAGTCCTATGGAAGTCAAAGCAACTTAAGCGCATATTACAGTTAATCTTGTACTTAAGTGATTTTCTGACTTGGCCTAGATCTGAAAGGCTCTCTTGAGTTGGGATTCACAGCCCCGTTCTGTAGTTCCTTCCTAAGGAAAGTGCTGATTTATTTAGTTTTAATTCTTGCCTTAAAGAATGGCCTGTTTTGGCCTTACTATTTTGCGAGTTATTGGAAAGGATGATATGAAAAGTTAAAGCGCTCTGAGCAACACAGTCCTTCTGAAATGACTACGAGAACTCGTACCCTTCATTTCAAAAGGACTCCATGTAGCACGAGTAATGCTGTAACAGGGATGTTTCACTGAAGGATACTGTTGGAGTCGAAATGCTGTCTAGTGTGATCAGAATGGCAGCCTGCTTGAAATCGGTGCAGTGTAATGTGCTACTATAGATTGCTTTCCTTTAATATTTTTTTTTTTTGCCTTTCTGAAGTCTGTTTGTGATGAGTGGGATGCTTGCAGCATGGAATTGAATGGAATATCATGTAATAAGAATAATAAGCAGGTACATTGTAAAAAAATATAAGTGGCAAGCTACTGCCTAGAAGGGAAATGTATTGTGGTTAGTGCTGCATCTTTTCCCCATAAGAGCATTGTTCCCAAAGCGCTTATGGGTTTCCCTGTGTATGAGGTGTATTTAAGATAAATTCCTATTCAGGTGGATGGGACACTGTGCTTCTGAATTGATTTTTTTAGTAGAACTTTTTATGGTTATAACAACAGACGGTGCTAATATATAGGTTCTTTGTGAGAAGTCTAACATTTTGCCTGGAAGTAACATCATCATTCAATGAATGCTTGAGTGTTGCTAATGAAAAGGGGTGGGGGAGGAAATTACCTTTAATTAGGAATTTAAGTGACATTTTTCTCATAGAATGCCACTGTGTTTGATTTTCGCAGAAACAAGAAACCAAAGGTGTTCATGAGGCTGGTGTGGTGTAGGTGGGTGCCTGAAGACTTGCCTTGGCTACTCCTGCACGTGCCTCGGTACTTACCCCATCCTTGCTCTTGGGCAGGCTGGTGCTTCCTGGAGCCCGTCAGCCCTGGCCAGCAGCGTCCCTTGCTGTCTGAGGACAGCCCAGCAGATACAGTCCTCCTGGTGCTCCAGGCCCTGTTTGCAAAGCACTGTCTGTTCTTGTGTTTCATGTCCCTGCTTGGCCTGACCGGGAATGAACCCTTGTCTTGACCTGCAGCATCCTCTGGTAGGAAAAGCTGCCAAGCGACTTCCAGCTGAAAACACAGTTTGTTAGGAAAGGGAACGAGTTACTTTTTGGCTTGCCTTTTGGACTTCTGGCCTCCAGACTAGGCAGATCTTCTTTCTAGGCCTTGCTGTAGTAAATCCAACCTTGCCAAGACTAGCAGTGACACTGGGTGCTTTTCTGATCAAGTCCTCTCTCCAGTGTTGGCTCGAGCAAAACCTTCCAACTTCAGGTCGCTCTAAGAGGAGGTTTGCTCCTGTAAATGTTTCTGGATCACCCCTTTTACTGTGGAAAGTTCTCAGCAAATGTTTAAAATCCATTCGAAGTGCCATTAATGGTACTTTAGCAATAGGAGGACAGGATCTCAGGGCTCTCAGCTCCTTGTATGATGTGGTGCTGAAGGCTTGTTTGAGTCGTACAGCTGGGAGATGTCAGCATTGTGCAAATTCCTTTGCAGCAAGTCTCCATTATGTTTTTAGTGCAGAATTGGACTTGTCAGTCTAGAAGGAGGACCATACACTGTCTTTTGGGAACTAAGGAAATTGGCAGAAACTGGCAGCTTTGAACTACTGAGAGTTGTTGTTCGGGAGTGTCTGGTCTCTGAGAAGCAGCAGCTCACACGTCCCCTTACTGCCTCATGGCTTGCACGTGCTAAAATGGGAACAAATGCCAAAGGTTGTGGTATCACTCTAGAAGGGTGATTGGCTCCTCATTTAATGAGGGAGGGCTTGGATTCTTGGAAGCATATGTCTGTGATAGGCTGGAAAATAGAGCAGACCAGAGTTCTTTCCTTGACTTGAGTACTTTGTCTCTCTGACAATCCACAGCTGCTATAGATTCCTAGATTTCCATCTCTGGAAATGCAGTAAAATAGTTTATTGCAGGTCTGTTATGATGTTTATAATGAACATGTTTTTGCATCGTATAGGTACAAAGTTTAAGTCCTTGTTGGTTTCAATATATTAGCATGTTTAACCCAGTAAATTCAAATAACTCTCTGATGGAAATTCTAGAGCTGTTGTAGTTCATGAAAGCTTCTGTTTCTTCTATCTGCAAAGTGAGGATAGTGCTTTTCATGGTGGCTCTGAGACTGCAGAGAGATGGTTTGTTCTCACAGCTGAACAGTGACTGAGTTGCCATGGCCACGTGTTCTCCCAGCCTGCTGAAAAGGCGAGGCAAAGCCCTTTAACTGAAACCACTGAGAAGTCACTTCACCCAAATTTGTTAAGCCACGGTGACTTTTAATTGCAGTCACCTTGGTATTTAGAAAGGGCTCTGGTGTCTGAGAAAGTGTATTGTGGGGTTTGTTAGTTTGAAGTACTGGAGACTTCTGGGTAAAAAGAAAAGAGGTTCTGGTGTTTATATGGTGCCAAACCAGCCCTGGACATGCTGCAGACAGCTGTGTGGCTGCTGGGGTCTTGCCACATTAATTGTGATGTTTTTGCAGACACAGCTTCAAGCGCAGTTCTGTTGAAGCCCTTCATACCCTACAGTGAAGGGAATTGCAGGGGATTTGCACAGCCTGGCTTGGAGTTCGAGTTTATGAAAGTGAACAGTGTAAAATGCTTTTGGCCAGCTTTTGAGGGCAGATGTCTGGATACTTGCATTGTCACATAATGGTGGATTGGTTGGGCATCATTGTCCGTCATTGCAGTGAAAATTTTCTTGAGTCCGCTGTTCTGTCTCCAAGAATGGCAAAGACTTTTTAGTCTGTTAGTTCCTTTGACAGGGATGTGACTTCGATCCCTTATGGA
Source organism: Grallaria varia (assembly GCA_013396735.1). Lineage (NCBI taxonomy): Eukaryota > Metazoa > Chordata > Aves > Passeriformes > Formicariidae > Grallaria > Grallaria varia. The sequence continues at coordinate 1,568,163 of VWZG01012361.1, read as the reverse complement.
AAACAGTTCTGCATCTTCCAGAGCAGCAATGGGGCTCAGATCTGTTGGGCGTTCCTAGCATTGCTTCTACTGCTGGGGTGCAGCAGCCATGAGGACCAGATTTGCCCAGGGTGTCCCCATGGGAAGCACTGGAGGAACGTGGGTCTGTTGTCTAGGGTGAAGGTGACCATGGTTGTGTTGGGGGCTGGCTCTGGAGCATTGCAGCTCTGTGGTAGCTGCAGGAATTTGCCCAGAGCTTATCTCTGAAAATGTCCTGTGGTTCTTGTGTTAATATCCAGATAGTGCAAAGGCAGTGGCTTTGGTTGACGGGCTGTGTTTAGGTTGATTTTGAGGGCCAGACCTTCTGCAGTGTTGAAAGAGCTGTAGGTGTGGCCGTGTCTGGCTGAGAGGAAACTTTTGCCTTCCTGCAGTGCTGTGGCTGTGCTCACTTTCTTTTGGTGTTCAAAGGCAAAGGCACTATTTTATTAGTGAAATAAAAGGAGTAAAAGAAATCCCAACTCCAGAATTTCTTGTCAACTGGACTACAAACCTGTGAAGGCAGAGAGCAGAACCACTGTTGAGAAAATCAAATGTGAGCTTGCTGTGTGATATTTTTTGCCCTTAAGGGATTTCTCGTCCTCAGTAGCTTTGCAGTGAACGTAGGTGATTGCCCTAGAGGTGATGCCTCCAGGGAATTCTCTTACCAGGAAGATGGTGAAAGAGGATAAGGGAGATAGTTTTCCTCTTTCTCAGGCATGCTTCTTCTCTACTCTTGTGAGCTGCCATCTGGTTCTGCTGATCCTTCCCACTTCTCTCCTCTCCAGCTCCTTGGGCTGCTCATGGAGAATCAGTGCCTCCTGAGAAGTTCAGGCATACTAGTCATTTATTACAAGACTTTTTCTTTCCTTCTTTTTTCCTAATGCTGGAGCATTTAGACAGCCAAAGTGAGGAAGGTTTCCAAGCTGTCTGCTTAGAGCAGGGTGGTTGCAGGGCACCTACTCAGAGGCAGGGGGTGACATCCCTGGGGAGACTGGCAGTGCCTGGTGCTGAGCCACAGGGCACTGTGTGGTTTCCCAAAGACAGGGGACAGATACACTTGGCAGGGAACACGTGTGGGCCTATTGGCAATGGGGAAGGAAGCATTCACTCATGCTAATCATTCCAGCCCGCAGGAATTTTTTATTTCACTGATTTTTGTTGATGGTGTTCTTTCGTTCACTCATTATTTTTTTTCCTTTCCCTCCTTTAATTGTTGAAGCTGTTTTTAATCCCTGACCATAATAAAGCCACACTGTTAACACAAGCAGCAGGGTAGCTGAAATTGCAGCTGTACTACAAGCTCTGCTTTTAATTTCAGGCTGTTATTAATGAGGCTAGACATTTTCCCTTCCCCCAGTTGAGTTTCAGCTGTGTGTTTTCATCCAAGTTACTTCACTCAGAGCTTCAGAGCATCCCTGACTCCATCTGGGATACAACAGGTGAAGGCTGAAGACTGTTGTTGGATGTCATGACGAGTTTTCTGGCCACTGTCCTTCCTGTTCCCTTGTGCAGGCAGCTCTGTGCAGTGGAGGGTTGGGAGCAGTCAGCTCCAGGGGCTAGGAGGGCGCCTCCAAAGGGAGGGTGGCAGTGGGGGACTGCAGTCCAAAGGTGCTACTGCTGGGGAAGAGCTGGATCTTGATGTGCTTGGCAGAGGTGGGAGGACAGGGTGGTTGTTTGGGTTTGGGTTGCTGGTGAGCTTCTGCCCCACCCTGTGGTCCTGGAGCCAAGCATAAGGGGCTCTGACGGTTGATATTGTCATCCCATGGGGCAGCACCCATCAGTCTCCATAAAGGGAAGGCAGTGTGGTGTGTGTTTTCTCCTCTCCTTTTTGCTCCTGCAGCACCCTGAGTGCCCACAGGAATAGTCTGTTGTTTACAGAAGAAGCAATAATGGCTAAAAGGTTTTATTTTTTAGAATGTAATATTGTAATTGCATTGGGGATATGAAAATCCCATTCTGCTGCTGAAATTGCTGCAATAGACTTGAACCTAGGGGCTGTCAGGACTTTAGGAAAAATTCCCAGCAATTTACATCTCTAAAGTTCAGTCCCACACTCCTGTTTATAACCTGTGTGTGTTATTTCTCTGTAGCTAGGGGTGCATCTACCCCCAGGTGCATGCACTGAAGCCCAGGTTGCCCTTGATTTCCTGCGCAGGTATGACTTCCGTGCTGCAAACCTGGGAAACAACCCTTTAGGATGGGAGCTGCAATCGTCTGTAGTTTTTGAGTTATGAACCCCTTCCCTGCAATGTAACAAAGGAAATTATTACCTGTGCAGTGTACCTGTGCTTGCAGCTCTGCAGGAGCACTTGCTGGGCTGGTCTCATTCAGCTTTCTCCTCTTTTTATCCTGCATCTGAGGACTGTGGTGTCTGAGCCCGACACTCCGTGACGTATGCACTAGTGGTTTCCTAGATGGATTTATTGGCTTTCCAGTAAAGACAAACAAAGTCGGAAGGCTAATGGTGCTGAGCATGCAGCGCTGCACTCCTTGGCCTGGCCTGCTGTGCTCAACTCCTTATACGGCCAAAAAAAGGAAGGAGAAAAGAGGGCGCAGCGTGAATACCAGACATACGATGCATTCCTTCCAGCTGCAGACTTGGAATTTGCTTTTCCCTGGAAAGTGGACCCTCTGCACATCCATGAATTCAGGCTCTGTACTGTTTAGCAGGGAGAGAGAGGCCAGCATTAAGCTGGCTCCGAGCAACACTCAATTGTCTTGTATAAGGGAATTTCTTTTCTGTAAGCATTTTTTCTTTCTTTGGTGGGGGACAGAGGAGGGACAGGGTCTGGGATGAGAAAGGGGAGAGGAGACCAGGTTGTCCTGAAACTCACTCTGACTTGGCAAGCTGCAAGCAGATAGACTGCAGTTACATCTATTTTCTTCGTCTAAAAATCAGTCTGATTCATCATTAGCCTCTGCCTTTAAATTATATTTTCCCTGAATAGTATCTTCCAGTTAGTGGGAGGCGGAGGGTAGATAAGACAATTGATCCTGTTGCTTCATTCATAATCTGTCTTCAGCCTTTGTTGTTTGAATAACTGTGGGTGTGAGTGGCCGGCTCCTCTCGAGGTGCTCTGATCTGGGCTTGGACTGGATCTACAAAGTGCAGGTCCTCTATCTGTTAGATATGGGCCCAGGTTTTCAAAGCACTGACTTGTTAACTTGGGTGTAGCACCCTCTTGAGAGCTTAAAGAAGGTCAGGCCAGTCCATCACCTCTCCTGCCACTGATTCATGGTGTGCAAAGGCACTTTCTGCAATGACATGGGAACTGAACTGCTGTGGCAGGTGTTGTGGTTTCCTCGATTGTTTGGAAGCCAAATTGTGGACTGGAAGCCACAGCCGGGTGAATCACGGTGCTGCTTGCACATGGGCAGCCTGCCTGCCAGCCAGCACCTGGGGCTCTCTTAGCAGGGACACCTCCAGCCAGCCCTGTTTGTGCTTATTTCCAAAGGGAGAGCCTTTCCAAGACCACAGATGTGACTTGTGCTTCCGTGGATGCTCTCTGTGTTTCATGGGGGCTAAGCAGCTGGGAGAATTGGGCAATTGTCACTCAGCCAAAAGGCATTTCTAGCAAGGGAAAAAGCAACCTGACAACTTTGAGTCATGTTTTACTGCTTTGGGATCAGAGTGCCTGGAAAGCAGTTCCCAATTGTGTCTTCACAGGCCTTGTGGAGGTGATGATGCTACTTAATTTCACAAGCTCCTTTCATCTAGCTCCTGCACCGTGCTTTCCCATCTCGAGGATGGGCTGTGACAGCACTTGACTAAAGCAATCTGCGTAGCTTTGTGAAGATCCCATCTGTTTCTCTACTTGGCAGCTGGGTTATTCCATGTTACTTGCCTTCTTGCTTTCCTGTAAAACCAAGCACGTTATTAGGACCCAAAATAGTAGCTCCTTTGGGCCATGTTGGAATAGAAGGGTGTTTCATGATGACAAGTTCCAGCATTGCATGAAGGCAGAGCCCCTTTATACATGCAAGGAAATAGCAACAATCTGCTTGCAGGTCATGCGTGGCTCAGCTCTTTGAACTTCTACGTTATCAAGTGTTTGCTGTCTCTGTTCTTAGAGACTGTACTTTGCAACAAGCACTGTAAATTATCCAGTAAGGATAATAAAGGAGTTTGTTGACAAAAGATAGGGAAATTAATGGCAAATCTATCCTAATGGAAACAGATGTTGAGTGTTCTTATTACTTTTTCCTCATCCATCCCTACATGCATTTGGAGGTTGTTTCAAGATAGTTGGAGTAGAGAGTGGACCTTAGGCTCCAGTGAATAGGTAGCTATGGGTGCTAGGCAAAATGTTTGAGGTAGAACTGCAAGATGTTGTTCTTTGGCACCGTTTCACATAGTGCATTCTTGACCGTTTTACTATAAATGGGACTTAATGGGGCTCCTTGTGCATTAGCCAGACCTCCACAGAAAGTTGGACAGTGGATTTGGTGAGTGTTAGATTTGGGGTGCTTTGATGTTTTTTTCTGAGTTTTTTATGGTGGTATTGATATGGATGATGGCTGCCAGTTGAGAACAGGAGACTGGCAAGCTGGTAGGATTGGGTATGCTCATAGCATCCTGTGGGAGGTGAGGATAGTGAGAGCATGGGGTGCAGACATGCACTTAGATTCCTGTGCATATCTGGCTTTGTTCTGAAGATGGGGAGATCCAACTGCCCCAACCACCCAGCTCCACAGCAGCTGCTGGAGGGTGTGTTGGAGGGCAGCTGCTCTCAGGTGGCCACAGAGCCCTGGCTGCAGGTTGGGTGCCGTGGGTGTTATCATGGGAAACCAGTGAGCCTGGTGGGAGAAATGGGTGTCAGGACTCCACTCCTGTGTCCCCTGTGGGTGTATTGCTTACAGAAGGCTCTTGGATGTTGCAGGTATCTGGCCTGTGTGCCTGGTTAAGGACCATCATGAGTTTTGTGGATGTTGAAAGGTCACAACCTCTCTATCTTGCTTTCATTTTTGCTGGGTTTAAATGTGAGTAAATTTTCACTGATTGCTTTTCTAATGCAATGAAACAATGGAACTGGTGGAGAAGGAAAGAGAGACAGGTGATTGGTAAATATTTCTGTAAATGTTGGTTGGTTGGGGTTTTTTCCAGTATACTATCCTCTTGTTGTGGGAAAAAAAGTGTAATTCAATAAACACAGAGCAGGCACCATGTTTACATCCTCTAAGTATAGGGGGATGCTGTGCTTCTGTTCCTTTTATGTTTTTCTTTTGTGGTACTGCCTTAAGATTTCTTACCAGAAGTACGGGCTGTCATTATTGGAGAATCCTGTAAAACAGCTGTAATAATTGCACAATGATTTTTATTGCTGTCAGGTTTAATCATGGATTTTTTTTTTCCTTTTTTTTTTTTTTTTAAGGCACATGGGAGACTCTCTCTGCACACATCATTGATTTTGCTAATAAAATCTTATATTTTGATGGTACATTTCATTGGAAAATCATCAACTGCTCCATAAAACTAAGACTTATGCTATCGTGGGATGAGGATGTTTCCCCTTGCACTGATGGAGAGATTGTTCTGGATGGATTTATTGCATTTCTTAACAGCTGTTGGAGAGGTTACAGAATCCAGTGCCTTATCTCTGCTCCAGATTCTCTGATCAGGGGTTTGGAGTTCAGCATCCAGCTCTTACCCTTCATTTTCTCAGCAGTCTGCCGTGATGGCCTGATGTCTGTCCTCCACGTCCGTCAGTGATGCAGAAGGATGCTTCATACCTGGTACTGAGATCAGGGTGACTACAGGAACATGACTAGCTGTGGTGCTGGAGGCTGTGCTGCAGTGGGTAACTTGCACACAGAGGGCGAAGTCATTCCTTGCCTGATTCTGAGCAACCTGGTTCTAGTGGGAGCTGTCCCTGCCCATGGCAGGGGGAGTTGGAAATAGATGGTCTTTAAGGTTCCTTTCAAACCAAACCATTCTAGGATTCCCGTATTTCACGGAGCATCAACTCTCCTCACCTTGATTTCTTTTTTTTTTTTTTTTTAATAAACATCCAACCCATAAAGAGCTGGGTGTTGCTCCTGGACAGTGGCTCTGATCTTTGCCAAATTGTGCCTGGGCTTTCTCAAATGTCTCTTGCAAGCTCCCGGTTCCCCATGGCACCTGAGGAGTGCAGGGATTAATGAGTCTGGAACAGAGTGGTGAGGCCCCTGGGGGTGTGAGGACTGAGGGATCTGTGCTTTGCAGAGGGGTCTGAGTGCATTACTCTGGGCTGCTGATGGATGGAGTGCTGGAGAAGGTCCCACAAGAGTGGAGGTGATGTCCATGCATGCAGTGTGCCCAGGCATCTTTTCTTTCTGCAGGAAGTGGGGATGGTGCTTAAAACCTGTTCGAAATTATTCCAGTACAAGGTACGGGAAGGGGATACCTGTTGGACTATGGCCACTGTGTTGTCTACAGTGATCCCTCCATGTGAGGTTCCTACTGACAGCTGTGACCACAGGTCAGCTGCTCAGGTGATGCTGTTTCTATTTAGGCTATTCAAGGACTGTGGGCAGTTTTAACTGCCTCTGTCCATTATCAGCTAGGACATGCCTGAAAGCCTTAGGCTGAACTTTTGCTGTCCCTTCTAGCTGAGTTCTGCAGGAGCCTGGATTAACAGATGATAGTTTTAGGTCCCTCTGCAAGGCCAGAGCACGTGAAAGGGCACAGAGCAAGGTGAGTTTGGGCACTGCTCTGGTTTATTTGGCCATTAAATAGCCAAGGCAGCGGTTGGTGTTGGACTGGCAGTCAGAAAGCCACTGCACAGCCAAACTTCAGTCCTGTATTTTGCAGTAATTATCAGGTTTGAGCATGTCCTTTGTTCACCTAAAAATCCTGGGAGATGACACAAGTCTGTATTTTATTGTATTCCTGAATTTAGCGAGTGTGTGTGTGTTGTATTTGAAGGAATGTTTGGTGTTCAGGTTCGTAGAACTGAATCCAATTCTCTTTTACAGGAGACAGCCCAGTTGTCCATAGCAACCTGAAATTGATTTTTTTCCCCCCTGCCTACCAAAAGCTGTTCCCTCTTGAATCATCCCTTTAATTTAATACAGTGAACAGGATGTCCCTGCATGCAGGAACTTTTTTTTAAACACCAAGTAACCTTGGAAAAAAAAAAAATTCTTATTTGAACGACAGCCCTGACTCTGTCTTTATTGTCACTTGGCATTAGTTGTTTCTGTTCCATTTCCTTGTGCTTCCTTTCGTATGGGTTAGTCACCACTGCTGCCACAGAGGGATGTCCCTCTGCATGCTCTGGCCACCATGGCCACCTCCTCTTGGCAACAGGTCCCTTCTCTTGTGAAGCCCTCCAGCCTCCGTGGTCTCCTCAGCCTTTGCTTTGTGAGCTGGCCTGGTGTGTTCAGTGTGCTGAAAAGTCTGTTCCTTGTATTGCATGTAGAATCATCCCTGTGCTTTCCCTTGGCATGCAGTGGTGCCCACACGTGGCACTGGTGATCAGTGGCTCTGGTGTTCCCCGAGGAGCGGGGCCAGTGTTCCTTGCAGTGGGGATGCACTGCGTATCTTTTCATCCCATCTGGAGGAGAAGAGCTGAGGCCTGCTGCTGTTCAGGACAGTGACATCCTTGTTAGGTGTCCCCTCCATCTGTAGCTAATGAGGATGCTCAGGGCTCGGAGCTGCTGGGGGGCTCTGCTGCAGAGACCCAGTGCAGGTGAAGTGCTGCCTTTGGCTCAGTGCTGTTGGTGCGGATAGCCTGGGACATAGACAGGCCCAAAGATAAATACATGCTCTGTGTTGATCTTGGTGAATAATTTGAACTCTGAAAAGCATTATAATACCTGCTGCTTCCAGTCTTCTCTGACTTGTGTGCCTTTGACTCTGGTTTCCTGTACTAGCTCTCTGCTGTTGTCAGAACCTCTTTTTGTGGGTCTTTCCAGCAGAAGCAGCTTCAGAGGAGGCTGGTTGGAAGGTGTTTGGGAAGAATGGGAAGAACTGCCATGTCATTTTGTTCCTATTTAGAAATCTGTGTCTTTGTAACCTGTGTGGTGCCTGAGGACTCCAAGGGAGTGATTACCTTTTCACAGGAGTACCAGGAATGAGGAATTTAGTACATTTATGGCTTTGCTACCTGGATTGAATTCTTGATTACCTTTTGCAAGAGCAACAGCTTGTGTGTGGTCAGCTCAAACTGCAACCTTTTTCCACATTTGCTTGGCCCTGGATTTTACACAGAACTGCAAGACAGCAGAGACTTTCTCCTGTGCTCTTAGTTCTTGCCCCGCTTGTTGTGGCGCCATTGGAGGAGGAGGTGTTGCTGGGCTGGAGCAAGGTGTGCCGTGGTAGCAGTTGTACCACCAGAACTTGTCCCTGTTGGCTGTTCCACACAGAGAGAAGCAAGCTGCTGCTTGCATCTACGCTTAGGCCATTAGCACAAATTGCACCAATCTGTGCTGTGAAATGTCTGCCTTTTCCTGGCTTGTTTTATGAAAAGTTTAAAAAAAAACCTGCATGAAATCAATATGGCAGAGGCGTCGGCTGCGTGTTCACCTGCTGTCGCTGCGAGAGGAAGCCATGTCACTTGACACGCCTGGTGTATGGCACTCGTTGAGAAGATAGTTATTTCGTCTCTCTGGTTTTTTCACATCAGGCAAGAAATGGTTTGTTTAATGTGCATCGTCTGAACATTTCACTGAATAAACTACCCAAAAAGGTTAATCTTCAATTCTGTACTGCTTTTACTGTTGCATCCAACTGCTTCAAAGACAGCAATGAGTGTATCTCTAATGATAACTTCCAGATGCAGTGGTAGCAGAGGCATCTACTTCTTTCAGGTGCCAAAACTGAGACTTACAAGGCCTGTTTTTTAAGAACACTTCATGTTTCGTAGCACTTTACATGGTTATAGTACAAGTCTCAGCTAAAGGTTGAACGGAGTGTCTCAATCCCTGTCTGGGAGTTCTTGTCTCTTCTGGACGTGGTCTTTCTGTATCTTTATTTAGCCAGAAGCAGCACAGCAATAAATATGTGGGAAAAATTTGATGTATGACTTTGCTCTTATCATTCAGAAGGTTTGTGGCAAAGACATGAACAGCATCTAATCTTTCCAAGTGGGGCTCAGCTGCCAGATTACAAAGCATGCCTTTCTGGTCTCCTTACCATTGCCTGCCTTGTGTGCTCCCCATCTTCTAAAAACTGAATGAAGGTGACAAGACCACAGTGCCACATGGCTGCAGTCTCCTTTTTGACATGACTTCATTTTCATACATCACAAGCAAGTAGAGTCTTCAGGTCTCAATGAGCTTCTGTGTGCCCATGTTGTCATTCCTCCCTTCAGTGGGAGTACTGCCCGCCTGAGCTGGGTATGATCTGGCTGGGTTAAGCAGAAGTTCCTCGAATGTTGTCTGTAACTTCTGTCAGCAGGATATTTGTAAATTTAAACGCTTCCTCACAGAAGTATCAAAGGAACTAAGGCCACTTTTCAGCATGAACATGAAAGGCTTTCGCGCACTGGTGCAGCAAGGATTGCCATGGAGAACAAAGGCTTTTGCTAATCGCTTCTAATGCCTTTCAAGTTTATGCCTCATTTTCCCCCCTTTTTCAGACAGCCTCCCAGAGTACTGAGACTTCAGTGACTGACTCACCAAATAATTAACAGGAGGAGGACTCCATCTCTGAAACTTCTGAACACCTCTTTTAATTTCCTTAAACCAGCCAGTGCTCTGGCCAGGATCCAATTTGTGTAATTACATTTGACCTAACTTAATCCCTTGGCAGTTTCAATTGCATGTGGTAGTCATCTTGGCACCCTGTCCTGGGCTGCCATTCAATGCTGCTCCATGATTTTCAACAGCTGTTGTAATTCAGCTGTAGAAATGGGTATATTTTCTTGGTGGAAGCATTCCTCATATCTCTATCCCTTGCTAAACATCCTTATCTCGCTGGTATTTTGGGAGGTAATGTGTCTGATGCTGCTGCTGATCTTGCTGAAGTCCTTGGAGCTGCTTTCACTCTTAAAGATGAGCATGCATTTAGACTCTTTTATTAGTTGTCCATCATACATTTTGAGGTTGTTTTGAGATTTTCATCCTCGTTAAGAGGCATTTATTACTTAGTCTCCTTAGCTGTTGCGTGCTGCTCTAGGGACATCATTGGTGCAGGTATTCCTCTTTAGCCTTGGAAACAGTACTTCTGTTATCGAATCTGTGCTGAACAGGAGTTTGTCACCTTCCTGTGGTGACAGCAGTTGGGCTGGCTGGCTGTAAGTGTTGGCATTGGTGAGAGCGCAAGTGATGAAGGAAAGCAAAAGCCCAGGGCAGCTGAGAAGGATTGCAGAGGGGAAAAAAAAAAGATATCCCAAGTAGAAACCTGGAGATGGACAAAGTGCAGTTGCCAAAGGGGCAGTCCCATGGATGATGCACACCAAAGAGAAGACACTGAGTTGTTGCATTGGCACATCCTTAGATGCGCAATGGGCATCTTGTTTTCACAGGTAATTAAGTGTTTCTTGGCTTCAGCCCTCGGAAAAGACGTATTTGTTACAAAGCCACTTGATCCTTTGTGGCCAGGAGCAGCCCCTGCTGAGGGGAGACAGGAATTTAGGTGAGATGGGGTGCAAAAGGTGATCTACTGCTGAAAGATGCCATAGTGGCAAATTGTCTGCTACCATTTAGCTCTGCTTTTCTGAGAGCCTCCAGAAGTAGGATGGCAAATGTATTATTCCTGCTCTGCCTTGTTGTTACCTCTCATGAAATTTGGAATGTTTTTGATATTCAGAACTCTCCCCTGTGTTTCCAAACGACGCTCATGTAAATCCTTTCTTGAGTCTTTCTACATTGTCACCAAACCCTTGGGTTTATGAGAAAGATTTCCTTTTGCTAGGCAGAGCATCCTAAAGGTGAGGTAAGGACTATGTTGTGAAGACAAAATTATTCAGCCATTCATAAGGCCTGACTTTTATCCTCTGGGTCTCTCCCATAATTACACACATTAAAATCTCAGAGTAGACTAGAATTCTTGTCTCTGTTGGTTTCAGTGACACTGTAAATAAAGTCACCAGTGGTAACAGCAAGATTTTTCCTCTGTCATAATGCATAAAAGTTTGGAGTCGGAGCCATCTTACTTTGATGTGTGCTGGGTATTGCTTATAGCTTGGCAGAACTTTCTGCAGAATCCATGAGCACTTTGTTTCCTATCGAACCCTTATGGTGGTTGTCAGAGAAAATGTGGCCAAGTTTGAGTGGTGGCTCATGATGTATCTAGAAGTCATTGATGTTGCTTTTGAAGATCTGTTTGCATGTTAAATAATGGGGTGGGAAAAATTGCGTTTCAGACTTGTTGGGTTTTCCTTTACTGCTGGACTAGACTCTGCCTACTGTACTGAAGACAATTCTTTTCTTTGTTGCAGAGTACTTTGTAACTGGGTGTGCCTGAATGCATCAACCTTTGGATGCGAGTGTCTTCTCTTGAAACAGCCTCGTGATACCCAACTGCCTGCTTTCTTGGGGTAAGAAGAGAAATGCACAGATTAAGATAAATACAAAGATTAAAAATGTGCTGTGAGCAAAAGCAGAATAGCAAAGAGAAGACAAGCAGCACTGGTGCCTCAGCTTGTAAATTTTGGAAATAGTAAACTTTTCATGGAGAGAGGGAATGAACTGTATATCCATCCACTGTAAATAAGGCAAGTTATAAACTTAAGTTGCAGTAAGAGGAATTTAGCTGAGGCATTAGTGAATGATCTTCTGCACTGAACCTGATAATTTGAAAGGCAAAGCTCAGTGTATCTGTGCAGAATGAGCTGCACGGTCTGATGATGAATTGATGCAACAACATTTAACTCTGGTGCTCACTCTTTTTTACCTGAATGATGTTCTTCTGGAGGAAAGTGTAAACCCAGAAGCAGAAGAGGTTTAATCCTCTGTTGTTTGCATGCAGTGTAAACCTGTGGTAAAAAAAGGGAGGTTGTATCAATGCAAGCTCCTTTGTAGCAAGTGTCTGGGAGTTTTGTTCTCCTCTGTGGTCCATGTAAGAGATTTGCTGTCAGATGGGCAATCTCTTCTATTTTATTGTGACAGAACACAAAGCTACAAATACAGGTATACTGGGCAAAACACAAATACCATGTGGAACACAGAGAGAAGGAACCAAATTGTTGCTTTTCCTCTCTGTTTCCAGGGCTGATGAAATGGAAGAGAGTTTAATTTTTCTTCTCTTGCACTTCTGTTCTTGTTCTCCATTGTGTTTCTTTGTCCTGACTTGACAGCAAACACAGCGGGCTTTTCCTTTGTTTAAAAATGCTGGCTCACCAGCTGGGCCTTGAAATTATGTCCTGAAGATGGCCACTCCTTTAGTTCTCTTGCTTCTTCCTTTTTCTTCCCTTTCCTGGTTGCTGCTGATGACAGACCGAGCCTAGGCTCAGGCAGCCTCTGAGCCATCGTACTGACAAGAGTGGTGTTCAGGTGCTTCATCTTCCTTAGTCCGGTTAACAAGATCAGTGACATACCCGCCCAATTCATAGGATGTTTGAAATTCAATGAGAAGTTCCTCAACCTCTTGTTGGACTTTGGTTTCTCTAATATTTATATTTCATTCTTAATGTCAGCAAATACTGGTATTTCCCCTGGAGTTACACTAGTGTCTTACTGTTCATTATCGTCCTCTGCTTAGCCGAGATAAGCTGGTGTTTCCCAGGGGTATGGGAACATGGAAGAAACTTTCAAATAGCTCTAAGAAATGCAGCTGGTGTCAAAAGGGAAATAAGAGATACCTTTCTGAAGTCACCTTTATACACAGGTTTTTTTCCTCTTTTCTTTTTTTTTTTTCCTGCCCCTCCTCTTGAGCTTTTCAGTTCCTGCAACTATCTGTTCAAATCTTGAAAGTAAAATGCATTCATGGAAAGATACAATTTACTGTGTGCCCCCCTGATCTTTTGATCTCAATCAATCAAATAAATCCAAGACCTTGCAGTTCACCTTGTTTCAAGGACGGTTAATAAGTTGAGCGGTTGTGCCAATGGCAGTGATGGTTTTCCAGCCTTGTGCTTATTTTATTGTTGTTATTTTTTATGATTCTGACCTTTCGGACTGGTCAGGGTAAGATTATTTGCAAAGAATACTCCATAAATATGCCTGTCAGGACTGGAGTTAACATTCAAGCGTTGCTGCTTAGCAAAAGAAAACAATATGCCAAAGTTCAATTTAGATTTCCCTGCAGGGCTGAAAATAATGACAAGACTCACTTAACATGGCAGGGATGAGTCCTGCCACCTCTAGGGGAGTGGCTGCCTTATGGTCCTGCTGCAGCTCTGTGCCTGGGTAACTTGCTGCTGTGCCTGAAATTTGGCGTCTGGCATCAGGTGCTGGGGCTCTCTTGGGGTGGAGGTGCCCTGGGTGTATCTCCTGGCTCTTGAAGGTGCCAACTCAGTCAATTAGTAGTTTTCTTGGATTTTGCAATTGAAATTTTTTTTCCTAACGCTGCACTCCTTGCTTACACTTGCAAATGAGGTTTTGTGGAGCTGCTCTAAGCTCTGTCCTGCAAAGCCGTCATCTTCCCATCCGTGCTCTCCATCCTTGCCCTCAGTGCAAGCCAGTGTGTGTTCCAAGCACAGCTTAAGAGAGCCCTAGTGCATCCTGCTGTGTTGTGAGCTGTGTCCTATGGGTTGCTTGCTGTGATCTCTAAGCACTTTGAGAATCACAGATTTCAGTGGGAAGCTGGTTGCTTTTCCTTGGTGTGACTAGTCATGGAAACCGTTCCTAGATGTCTCCCACCAGGGTCACCAAGGAGGCTTGCAGCATCCAGTGGCAAGAATCTTGCTTTACTGTCAGAAAACATAGTGGTGATTATTGATGTTTCTGCTGTCCTGTCAGCAGAATTAACTCCTATGGGTGGGAGCAGCACAAACAGTGAAGCTGGGAGCCAGCAGCTGCTATTTAGGCGTTAACCTGCAGTGTTTGAAAGCCACAGTCTGTTGTGTAGAGATGGTCTCTACAGAGCCTGGTCATAGATATAAACACTGTTTTTCAGAAGCATGTGGCTCTTCTGAAGTTATTTTTTCTTCTTTCCATAGATGAGAAAGTGAAGGTTTTGCAGATCACCTGCTTTGTCCACAGGAAGTTTATGGTAGTGGAGCCCCGAGTCTGGGTCCGAAACCCATAGGTTTGGCCAACAACAAAAACAAAAAAAAGCTACACGTGGTGCAAGACGGCAAATTCCCTGAAAAAAAATTATGCCATCGGTTGAGAAAGCAGACTGGGACTGGGTGGTGAAATAACGGTGCAAAAAGCAATGCAACTTACGTGAAATCATGAGGCACCTCCATGCCAGATCCCTGCAGGAGCTCAGCAGCTCTTGGTCCAACTCAGCAGTGCCGTAACTTGCAGTGAAGCAAGTGGGTCTGGTTCCCTGTCAGCATCCGTTGAGAAGTTTAAAATTAAAATAAATAAATGGATCTTTTTAAAAGATTTTTAAAAGGCCCTTTTTAAAATTTAGAAGTTGTTTCTCCAGCACCTGTAAATAACCCTTTTCTGGATTTCCCTGCCTTGTACATAAACGGAGAGGATATGGGAAAAAGAGAGAACTCGGGGTGGCAGAGCAGTGCCTTTGTAGTGTGGTGCCACACCCTCACAGGCCTGGTGGGAAGAGGTGTCCCCATTCCCATGGACGGCTGCCATCCTTCAGGTACCTTCAGGTGCCAAGGGGAAAAGCCCTTCAGTATGCAGAAGTTTTGCATGGCCCAGAAGGCAGCACTCTTTTTTTCTTATTCCAAAAGGGACTGGCAATTAGCAGCAGGGGTGATAGCCACCTGGAATTAAATTCTGTGAAGGCATGAGAAATAGTAGGGTATATTTAGAAATATCTATTGCATATATATACCTCTTAAAAAACATGTTGGAGATGCCGTATCCATAAATACTAATAAGGCTATTTGATTCCAATTTTCAGGTAAGATTAACATTTTATTGAGTATTATATCTGTCACATTCAATGCTTTAGTGTACCATCCTCTCAGGCTTATTAGCATAATTGCAGTGCTTAAGCAACAATAAAAAATTCAACAGTAAAATAGCGGTTAGCACAGGCAATTTGTTATCAAAAGCTTTTACTTAAGGACAGCTTTTGAGCATATTTATTATCCAGTTAGGGCCATACATTATTTTTATTTAGAAAAACAAGGGGGAAACATTGTAGGATTCCCCCTCCACCCCCTTTTTTTAATGTCTAAATCAGAAGGCCTGAAACTTGGTCACAGCCTTCTTCTGTTTCTTAAAATTGCTTGGCAAATTCACTTGGAGTGGGAAGGCAAGACAGCGAAACACATTCAGGTCTGGAGCAGGACTGAGACGTTAATAACTCAGCAGAACAATTCTGTCAAGTTCTGATGCTGACTTGGGTGCCCTTTTAAAACTCCCTTGTTGCATCCCAGACTCTGAAGACACTGTCCTCCCCCTCCATGGCCATTGGCACTGTCACCCCAACAGTGTGAAGGCAGGGGTGGCCCACCAGTGCCCCACCAGTGGCAGCCCTGGAGGCAATGCAGCCGTGTGCTGCAGGGATGATGCACCTGCAGACAAGGGCAGGGACAGGGCAGGGCCTGCAGCTAAATGGACTGTGATGTCAGTGCTGGTTGTCTCTGAGGCTGGAGTGGAGGAGCATGGCCTGGCTGTGTGACAGCACTGCACACTCACCGTTTCTTTTCTCACTTTGAGGACACTTATGGGAACAGTGATTTTCCCAAAGATCTATAGTGTAGATGTGAATGTGTACGTATTTGTGTGCATGCACTTGCTTGTGCACATACACACAGAAAGTCCATGTTGCTAGCATGGCAAGATTTTATGTGACTGTTTTAATTTTCAGAAAATTTTCTATGTGCATTTAAAATACAGAGTTGTACCTTGTAAATGAAGAAGTAAATGAGATTTAAACAATGCAAGATATACTTTGACTACGAGGTCCATCAAGAAAAGCCCATGGATTTGGTGAGAGGAAGACTGTTGCTATGATTACTTGTGATTCCTTTGGAGAGAGAGCCTCTCTCTGCTTGCATTTGCTCCTCCAACATCCTTCAGCCTCTGCTTGAGTTCTTGAGATTGTCACCTTCAATTATCCTTCAGTTATCAGACCTCTGCTCACCTTCAGCATCCCTCTTCTCTTCCCCATCACTGGAACTTTGTGTCTCTCTCCTCTCATGTGTTTTCCTCATTCTTTATTGTTCTGGAAGATCTCTTCTGCCTTGTGCTGCTTTTTCAGAGGTTGCCTTCCTATCTTCTTGATGTATAACTCTTGGTGGACCTATCACTCTGCCATTTTGGTGGTACCCAATGCCCGTGATGAAGGGCTGCCACGGCCCTGGTGGTGCCTTGATTGGGCTCATAGCCTGGACAAGCAGGAAACTTGTCTGGTTTTTGGCTCCCGTTTTGACTGTTATCTAAACTCACCATGAGGAGAAGTGAAGGAAGTGCTGCTGTCCCAGGGAAGAAGCTTGTGTTCATAGTGAAACAGGATGTGCAAGCAGGTTGTAGGAATTGGGAAGGGAGCACGTGGAGGCAGGTGAAACTAAACTGGGCAGATATTAGAGAAGTGATGTGCTTGTGGGGTCCTCTTCACAAACACCCTCTTCTGTGAATATGTAGAATTTGAAAGGAGCTGGTTGTTTCAGATCCTTTTTTTTGAGGGTGGGATAAAAACCCAATGTTATTATTCAGAGATAAATTTTGTTTCAGATTCTAGGGTAGTTGAGTGTATTGTGTTGGTACACAGCTCACTCTCATGAAACTGCCTAGCACTGCATGGTGTTTAGACTTTCTGTCAACAGAGAGCTTGGTGATGCTCCTGGGAATATGAATACCCAGAAACTGGCTAAAGCTAAACTTCCCGGGAACTTTGCTCTCGGTGGAAATTTGACTGTGATTTGAATTGCAGTTGAAATATGTGCTCTCTGCCTCCATGATCACCTTGAGGAATGGGGACTTGTTGCTGCTCTTTTAGGAACAAGTGGGTTCCTGCACAGACCTGCAAACTCCCCATTGTTGCTCCTTCTGGATCTGCTTTTCTGGCTTTGGTAGTGCCCAAGGCATCAGCTGCATGAGCATCTCCTGCTTGCATCTGGCCTTGCAGCTGGGAGAGAGCCTTCTGCTTCAGCCAGGGAAGCACCCTTCTAGGTTTCCATCCATAGAAGGAGCTGGACGACCACGGGAGTATTGATCTTGTTGAAGGCATTTCCATGTGGCTCCTGCCTGAGATTTATAGTCTTCCAACAGGTTAGGTAGAAAGGACCTTACAGGTCTCTTGTGCAGCTCCTGGCTCAAAGCAGGGTTTAGTTTCAAGATTGGATGAGACTGCTCAGAGCTTATCAAGACAGTGATGGCCTGGTGTGATCTTAAGGGATGATTATGGTATATCCCTTGGCTGACAAAAAGAAAGCTTGCAGAGGGCTTTGTAGGCTGCAGTCCGGTGTTAGGGTAGTGGAGTGGTGACATTTCTGGGAGAGGGTCTGGGTCTATGTGAGGGCTTGAGAGACAGAGTTTAAGTAATACAATGATGCAGTGATTCCTACCTGGAATTCCCCTTGTGAGGTGGGGAACACCATGACCAGGCCTGCAGGACTGGTGCTGCTGGGGATACCACACACTCTTCTTCATGATGGCTGGGGAGGGATGCTGGGAAGAGAGGGTCTGTGGCTGGAGACAACTCTTCATGTGAACACATCTTCCTTGAGGAGGAAAGTGCCTGCATGCTTCTTGCAGGGGAAAAAAAAATGACCGAAAGAATTTAGCAGTGATAAATGTTATAAAAAATACTTATGCTGGAATTTGTAAAGCTTGGAACATCTGTTCTCTACAGCGCTTTGATCATGTTGTGAGGCTTTTAAAATGATACTTCCATGAATTAAGTGAGATCCTTATGGCTGCAGGATTCCTTTCAGTGCCCTTTTCTTCATGGAGCGAAAAGGCAAATTTCACAGGGAACATTACATGACTTGAAACACATATTTTAATGGTTAGTATCAACCCAACAATGTTTTATTAGGTGCTAGAAAAATGTTCCAGTTCCATACCCCAGGAAGCAAAGCACTCCCATTTACTTTTAAGCTTATGGAAGCTGTACTTTGAAAAAAAAATTTAAAAAAATCAAGAATTCAATGCTTGTATGTTACTGTACTCAAAACCAAAACAAACATGGTGAAATGAGCTTAGACCTTTTTAAGTGGTTGTCAGAAAAAGGCCTTTTTGGGTTTTGTCTCCAAGCAGAGATGCAGGATCTGTGTGTTTTCTGAGGGACCCACAGCAAAGGGTGGTGAGACACTGATGATTTACGGCCTCCAGTGCACTGCCTTGGATTGAGTAGTTTTCATCCACTTTTCTCCAAGGATTCATGCTTTTTCCTCTCCATGTTGTTTTAGCAGGCTTCTGCCTCTTGCCTTTCCAGCAGCTGAGTGTTTGTGGCTGAGATGTTGTGATGCCGAATGTCTTTGGTATTTTAAGGAGCATGGAGAGCCCCATGGCAGAGCTGGGTTCTTTGCACTGTCACGCCTGGCAGGAAGATTTCTGCTCCTCCACCTTCCTGTTACTTGTAGGGGAAGGAGTATCTCCTGGGCTGTTTGCAGAAACAGCCTATAGGATGTAAGGTGCAGTAGGAAGAAGGGAGAAACTGAAAAGATGTGGACAAGGGGGTCTTCTCCTGTGCTATATTTGTGTGTTCATACTTAAGAAATCCTTCGCTGCTGCTGCAGTCAGCAAGTCTGGCAGCTCCCAGCAGGATGGTGGGGTAAGGCTCCTTGCTCTCCCATTCCCTCCCTGGGATGGATGAATGGATCTGTGTGTGACCTTCAGGCTCTACCCAGCAAGCAGGAGCCTGGGGCAATCCATTGTTTCTTCATTTAAAGACTGTCTAAGCCATGAAAGGAGGAAAAGTTATGGTCATAAATAACAGAGGAGAAATATGGATGGGCTTCCTAGTAAGGTTCTGGATGTCAGGGGTTAATTTATGAAAACTGAATTGTTTAATTCCTACAGCACCCAAGAGGTGAACAGGCGGCTTATCACCGTGACATATCCATTTATAGCAGTTTTCCTTTGCTAACACCTGCGACTCACTTCTGTTACATGCTTGTGCTGTCTGTTAATTATTTACCAACGATTTACAAGCACAGAGTGCAAATAAAATGTTTCTATGCGGAAGACTGCATTGCACACCCAAGATTCCTGGGAATTAGGGCACTGTACTACTGTGTACAATCCCATCGGCATTCCTGGGATCCTGATGGAGGACTCCTTGTATCAGCCCCTTGCCTGCCAGAGCTGGCACACTGAGAGGGTGTGTGTTAGTGAAGGGCTTATTACACACAGGGCTGCGGTATGTGAGAGGATGTGTCCTTTGCTTCCCAGCAGATTGATTTTTGCCATTTTAAATTACTTTTTCCTCCTCTACAAAGGCTCATTCTTCTTCATAAGTGATGGCAGCAACAAACTGTTAAAAAAACCAAAAAACACAGCGTGATGTGCTTTTTTTTAAAAAAAAATAAAATCGTATAGAAGTCGAGTAGCAGATTGAGTTCTGACTCAGCTCATAACTTATGATCCTATGCTATTTCTGTAGCATTTTTAGCTTATGACCAAATTTTTCTATATTAGGACATTGCCATAGAAAGTGTGTCAGTCCCAGGCTGCCAGAACCTGTCACTGTACAGAATATATACACTTTTGAGCAAGTGTACAAGAGCAGGCCAGCAAGTTCTTTGTTGTGGTTTTAAATTGCTGAAATTCCTTTTTTTTTTGGTCTGTTTGTTTTTGGTTGTTTTTGTTGATTCACTTAGCAAACAGTGCTGTGCAGAACAACGTAGCTGCTTTTTGTTTGTCATGCAGTCAGGCACTGGGCTCCCATCCCCATCTGTGCCTCTTGCAACTGGAATTGCTTTACTGGTAGATTTTCAGCCAGTGTATAATGCTGTAAGTCAGTTCCAGCTGTACCAGCTGTATGGATTTGATGGAAGTTGAGAACCTGGTCATACAGCTTGTGGTTTTAGTAAGGAAGGAGTTCTGGAGACGGTAGTCCTCTTCTAGGCAGGCAAGAAAGTACATGCAAAGTTTGTCTAAGCTCAGGGAAAGCGTATGTGAACAAATAAGCATCTGTGTTGCAGAGAATGTGATTATTGAGGAAATCCCGAAGTTTACGAGTAGGATTTTTTTATAGGTTCAAATCTGCTGTGGTTTCAGAGTACCTAAGGACACTTAATGAAACTGCAGACAGTTCAGCCCAAGCATGCATGGCGTGCAGCAGCAGAGCCATCCTTGTGTTTAGCACAGTTTTGATCAGTTCACTAATACAACATTTGCATTTAATTTTTCTCTGGATACTAAAGAGGAACGCAGGGTTAATGATCTGTGTCCTGTTTCCCTTCACAATGCTTTATTTGCACTTTGTGGCTGCTTTTCATGGTTCTTTGCAGCAGCCCTAAAATGTTAACTGACCTGAAGAAATCAACAACGGATGCCTAAAAAATTTGAAAGAAAAGCTAGAAAGGATGTTGCTTTCTAGCTTTTCATGTGAACATCTTGTACTCAGACTCCCTTTGATTAAGTAACCAGTGAAGCCTATTCATATGTGCTCCAATTAAAATTTAATGAAGTAAGAGGATGTATTCGTACATGCTGACTAATGCAGGAGGAATAGATTCCTGTAACTGCTCTGCACGCCCTTTCCTTTGCCATCAGGACTCAATTTACTAGAAAGCTCCTCAGCAGCTGTGGACCTCCTCTGTCATGAACAACCCTCACAGATCTGGGCTCTTGTGGTGGTGGCCTGAATGTGGAATAACACGGTTCTTTTGAATGGCAGAGCCTTACCAATGAAACCCAGTTTGGCTGATTGTAAGAGGTGAGGCAGAGCTTCTGCCCTAATGTGCTCCATTGGAAAAGATGAGGGAGTCACTGGATGTGTGCACTCTGTCTGCTCTGATGTTAAAGCTTTCATTGAGTAGTAGTTGAATGAGTGGAGCAACACGTTGCAAGAAGAGAAGTCCTGTGGGCCCTGATTTTTAAGTAGGGAATTGGTGCTCGAGTGGGTCCTGTATGACAGCTAAACTGCTGTCAGAGAACAGACAGGCTTTTAGTGCCTTGGCGTTTGCCATGGAGTTATTGGGTAGTTGCTTTGGTACTTGCATTATCAGAGGGATCCAGCTCTGCTTTGCAGAGCATTTTGCTTCTAAAATGTCACAAGGAGTGCACAGACCTCTGCTGGGACAATGAAATGACCTGCCAGGAGTAGTGCTGAGACTTGCTTACTTTTACACTGTCTCCATCTCTTCCTGAGTGTTTCCACCTCTGGGGCAGTAGCAGAGCTCCTGTATCGTCTTGCACCCAGGATGGGGATTGTTGGAATGATATTAAAAGAGCTAATCTGCCCATTGCACAGTGCCCTGTGACTTCAGCTTTGTGCGATGACTGATAGCCCACCTCTGGAGTGGAATGTGGCAGTGGGGTGATGCTACACAGCTATGTTAAATGCCATTTTTGGATAAGCAATGAAAGAACCTGCTGTATGCACTCGTAGGAGCGGGTTGGGCGACGAAACGGAAATCCCATGGTGGAATTTGCCTTTGCTGCTGACCCTTGCATGACATATGAGAGCTCCTCATCACCAGGCCTTTGTTTTGCCATATCCAGAATACAAAGCAGTGCTTCACTGGCATGGCTGACTGTTTTCCTTCTGTCTTGACTCAAGCTTTCCCGAGATACACTGAGTTTTCCAGTTCTCATCCTCTTCAATCCCAGTTCCATCCTGCCAAGGCTCTCACTTGTAGTGTGCAGTGAGTGCTGAAGAAGCCTTCAAAGGGAGATGCGACTCTGAAGCTGAGATCTTGGCCTTCATTTTTGGCCTGGAAAGCTGCTCTTGGAACAGTAAGCATGAGATTTCTCTTGAAACCTTCTTTGTGTGCTTTTCTGAAGAAATAGCTGGAAGGAGAAGACCTGTCAGTTGAGCTCTAAAAGAGAAACCTATTGGCTCTGAATACACTGGAGACATTATTTAAGGTCAGTTGATCTGTGAGAAGGCACAACTTATCTAATGCAGCCTAAGGTTAGTTATGCAACAGACAGGCTGTTCTTTGTTGTGAAGAACAACTTCAGTGTGTGCCTGTGAAAATCAAAGGTCTTGCTGAAGGCATGTTGTGTTCTGGCTGGAAGCTATTGGGTGTCCTCCTCTAGTGATTTTCCTTCTGTAGTAGATTAGCATCACAGAGAGGTTTCCAGTGGAAAAGGCATTCAGCTGTTGCAGACTGCAGGGGTGAGGCTGCCAAGAGGTGTGTGCTGTGGTGGGTGCTGGTGCAGGACCACGTATGTGTGGTGTTGTTTCAGACCAGCTTTTACTTCTGTTCTCTCTTCTGTCTGCATCTCTCTGTGTAATAGACCAGGTCACTGGATTGTCTAGTTGCCTACATAGGGCAATATTTTTGAGGTAAACACTGAAAGGAGTGTTTTCTGACCTCTAAAAAGAGACATGTAACAATTTGCTGTTTATATTGGTTTGAAATACGACATTTGCAATGTGCTGGCTGCATGGCACTGTCATCTCCTTTCTTGGAGAACTTTTCTTTCCCCATCATCTCTTATTAAACACGCTTCCCAGCCAAAGTGCTGTTATCTCTCCAGAGATACTCAGCAAATAGAAGAAAGGGTATTTTTTGCCTTTAAGACTGAAATTGGTCTCCTGTGCCTTGTGGGGTGGGTAAGAGTGAGCAGTTCTGGGTAGGCATTTTTCGATTTGACTCTCTGTGCACAGTGAAAAATTCTTTATTGCTTGTGCAAAGCTAAGCATAATATTCAGCAAGATTGCATGATATGCTTGTGGACGGTCTTCTTTCTGTGCTTTTTATTTGTGCAGTGTGTGCTGGGAGGTTTAATATTTGCAGAATGAAGATATTTTAACTAGCTTTGCACAAATACTGGTCTTGTGTGGTTTGTTAGCAGTGCCTTCCTGGGCAGAACTATGTGGGGTGGTGAAAACAATCAAATACTTAGAGAATTATTTTTTTTAGAACTTTATGTAAGAGATGGAAAAATTAAACCTTAAAAGGAAATAACCAAGGTGTATAGTCTAAAGCTGTTGCTTTTCCTAGAAGTTCAACTTAATATACAGGCAGCTTGGTGAAGCCCAAATTGTCTGCAATGGAAAGGACTGTGATGTGGGGGAGCAAACTGGTCTGGCCGCAGTGATCCCTGGTCTGGGTGATGCAGATGTTCTGAGCTCAAGAGGAAGTGTTCCCGTGTCCCTTAATGCAGTTTGGGACCAAAGGGTTTTGCTTAGTTGCCTCTTGCTCTGGAAGCTTTTGGCTGTCCGGCTGCTTTTTGCATTTGGCATTCCTGAAGAGTAAGCTCAGGTGTTGCAGTTAATAAGAAATTTCCTCTGGTTTACAAAGATCAGACTGTGCCTTCCCCCTTCTCAGCATCCAAAATGATTAGCATGTTCTATGAATTCAAGCCTATGGATTTTATGAGGACCCCTGACAGCCTGGGGTGATTGTGTTCTCCCCGAGCGTTTCCTAAGTGGGAGGAAAATCAATGCATCAAGGGGGACTGTGGCTGACATCTATTAATTACACTGTCCCCTTATGTCTGACATACCAGAAGAGGGTCTAAAAGGCAACCCCCTTTGCCCTGGCTAATTGATATGGAAACAAAATGATACAAATGAATGTAAACTGGTTCCTGAAAAAAGAAAAAGAGAGAACATTTGTTTGGTATTTGGAATTGGGAGGAGCAGTTGCAAACTGTAATAAAATGTACAGTAGCATGAGCTAGTTGGTTGCAGCAGCCCCCCCCTAAATTATCCCAGCAGCCCCACAGTGCCCCATGCTAAATGCTTGGGAATAAAACATGTTCTGCTGTTAATGCTGCATCAAATGAAGGCATTGTGGTACATGCCTGGGGCAGTGGGCTGGGGGATAATTACTGTGTCCTTCCAGTACACCATAGATGAGCTGATTTTGAAGCTTTACCATCCTGACTTCTGTAGCACAAATTCAGCTGAATATGACATCAGTGTTAAGAGCTGTGGCACTTGTGGTTGCAGCTTTGGGATTCCTTATATTTACTTTCTAGGGAACTAAAATTCAAAGCAGCTTTTATGGCTGTCATGACAATACTGTCAGTTTCGAAAGAGGTGGATAAGTGTTCATTGACCTTTAACTAATATGGCCATATCCTATTTTCTGTGTGTTTCCAATTAGGAGAAGTATGTTACGAATTTTGAAAAGAAATTATGAAAAGGGAAAAGTTATTTAACTGCAAGGCTTCTGCTTTTTCCCAAAATAAAAATAGTGAATTTTTGTCCTAGTGCAGAAGGTTCCACACAACTATTATTATAAGCTGGAAATCAAGATTTGATAATAGCACATACCATCTGCCACCAGTGGTGGAAGAAGACTGAACCCCTGACTGCTGTGAGCACTTTTCATTTGCAGCTTGGAGAGAGGCCCCAGGGCTTCACATCCTTCTGTGGAAGAGAGGATGGGATTCTCAGTTGCTGCTGCTGATCCTCTTCCTGAGCTCTTGGGTTTTTAGCTCTGTAAATAACAGGTGCAACATGTTGTTCTTGCTGGGTGTGGTGAATTGTGCCTTCGGAGTAAAATGAAGGGAAGTGTTGAATGTGCCAGGCTTGACCGAGCTCTGTCTGAAGCCATCTGCAGACTCCTGGTTTTCCATGATGAGAGCTGCACCAGCTCCTTGGGAAGATCATGGATAGTTTTTTCATGTATTTTGGTGGTGGTGGGAGGTGATGGGCACATCTGAGACAGAGTAGAGTCTCCCCCTGTGGTGCTTCTTAAAGGGCATATCCCTCCTCCTTCTTTTTCCTGGATGTGCATTGCAATATAATTTTATACTTTTGTTCCTAAGACTTGGGCTGCTTTTCATGAGCCATGGTGGTTCTTTTGCTACCTAGAAAAAGCAGAACATACTTTTCCACTTTTTAAAATGTACTTTGCTAAATAGGTATTTTTGTCAAATTGCAGTTTCCTCCAAAACATTTTTCTTTATATAGAAAATGGTATTCCACCTCTCCTAGACCTTTGCTAACAGCTGTTCTGCTAGCTAAATGTCACTGAATTAAAAAAGAAACAAAAATAAGAATATGATGATTTCGGATGAAGATTTTAGTTGACTATTTCGGTTCCAGGTAGAAGTAAATCTCTTTTCTGAATGTTGAGATATTCTGGGGATTACTAGCTTGCTATTTTACCCTGCAGAACAATGCAATAGTGCAGCATTTCTCAAAAACTGTTATACATGTAAAACATGTACATGGCTTTTGCCAGCAGAGAGAAGTGCTGGAGCGGCTCTATAGGACACATGGTATCTGAATGTGCTGCTGGTTTTGGTAACTCAGCCTTTAGAGCTGACCTATAACAAAGGGATAGTTTCAGGTCGGGTTGTGTAGGAAAAGGGAACCTGTGCCAGCCTTTTGAAGGTTGCTTTGATTTGTTGCTGGGCACAGTGAGGACTCCTGGGGTATTATCTGAGGATTAAGTGCAACATTAAACATTGGAGCTGGCTTGTCAAAGAAAGGGCAGTTTATCAAAATATAATTTATAACCAACAGTTTACTACTAGCTAGGGTAATTAATATGGAGCATGATGGGGCCCATCATTAATGTGCTTTGTTGTTTCAGCTTGCATTACTGCTGCTGGCAAGGCCAGCTTTCGAGGCTAATGAGGGACAGGGAGGAGAGAAATCTGTGCTGCTGTTAGCTGATGGTAATATTTCTCCAGGTCACACACTGTACTATGCATTGCATCAGATCACAAATCTCAGCCAGGCATACCTGTCCAATAAAAGCTGCATTTCCAAATTCTTGCTTAGAGAGACAAGAATTACTGTTTGTGCCAGGGTCACTCAGAGCCAGTGACAAACTCTGTTGGCATTGGGATGGGGGAGAGGGTGTGCAAGCTGGTCTGGAAGATGAGAAAACTTCTCAGTGGTCCAAATCCTACTTGAGTTATTGGTGAGGGAAGGCAGTTAGCATCGAGTGGTGGTGATTAGTGAACTGGTCTGTGGGAGGCAGAAAATAAGGGAGGCTTTTCCAACATTTTCTGATGGCCAAGTGCCCGAATGAGGGCAATGACTGGTACCTCTGATGGGAATCTGTTGGCGAGGAGCTTATGATTGGTTTGAGATGGGTCCCACTTCCTGATAGCCCATCTCGAAGTGCCTGAGAGCCATGTGACTTCACCAGAACTTCTGTTGTCATGCTAGTTTCCAGAGAGATGTTTGGAGCCATTCCCAGCATTGAGTTTAGCTGCAGCAGCCGCTTGAGCTCCTTTCTGATGTCTTGGTGAAGGATAGGGGAGCTGATGATACAGGTGAAGGATAGGCTCTCCTAATGTATGTGTAGTGTTCATGTTAAAGTAAAAAACACTGTTCTCATGTTTGCTGTATTAAGTCTGGGTTTGCCTGTATTCCAAAGAAAGATCCCACAATGTTATCAGAGTTTGAGTAATACCTGAGGCTGGAGGGGCTTGGATGCAGCAGTCAGTCAGGTTTCCTACATAAAGATAGCAGTGGAAAAACCAGACATTTTTGAAATTTGGCATGTTTGAGCTCCATGGTCATCGTGATAAATTGTCACCTTGATTTAGAAGAGTATCTTTTATTTAGCACTTCCCCCTTAATTTAAACATTTGGTCAAACAGCGCTTTCTGCCCACGGTGGCAGCACTTAACTGGGGCGCCTTTATAGTAGAGTGTGTTGTATGTTACTGTTATTGAGCATTGCCCAAATGGTTGAGAAGGATGTTTTACAGAGTCTTGTGTTAGTCCAGGTTTAGCTACTGACATTTCCCAAGAGCATCAAGGCTCTTGGGCTCTTGGCTCATCTGCAGGGAATCCAGAGGAACAAAACTAGAAGATTTCAGCAGTTCTGCCCCAGCTAGAACCAGGTCAGCAGTAGTCTCACAGTTCTCTCTGTGCATCTCTTCCAAATATGCGCTTTTTGGCATCTTTGGTGATAAAATCAGATGCATTTGTTTCATGCTAAGATGACATGATGAATGATACATTTGCCAGTTTCATTTCCATGGCCTTGGTTATAATGTTTTTTGCTGTGTGCCCTTAGTCATCCCCGTTGCTGGCTGTAAAGGGTGGAGGGACGTGCCTTGTGGGGGATTATATACACCCATCATGTCTTTTTTTTAGATCTCAGCACCTGACCTCGTTACTTATCCCGTAAAGGAGCCTCTTGAACATTGACTAATCCCACCAGGATTTATGCAGGCTGGCTGAAAGCCAAGTCCTCTCTGGGTGGGTGCAAGATACATCAAGGAGTTTGAACATTTGTGTCCTGGCTTGCCTTGAATTAATCTTAGTTGAAGCAGCTGATGACTTGGTAATGCAGTGTTATGCCATCATCATTAAATTAATACCAGGTAGGGCATGATGATTTTTTGACCATTAAGAATATTTGTGTGCAAACTACAAGGCTGGTCCACAGAGATGCAGAATGGGGTATCACTGAGAAGTGCAGAGTCCTTTGCACGTGCACTTAGTAGGTTCAGACTACAGAGCTGACCGGATGACTCACAACAGGATTGAAAACCTTGCTGTTGCTGATTTACTTTCCTTATTCAGAAGTATTTAATATTCCAGTTGGTCTTAGATTTTTATTGTTGAATTGATGTTTGTGTTGTAGCTGCAGGTGAACTTTCTCTTTGGGACCTTCAGTATATTTGACAAAGACCCATTTCTCTGAGAGCCACAGGGACAGCACAGCCAAAGATCCTGGAGTAGGGCACATGGCCAGAAACAGCTATCTCGAAAATGAACTTTTCTAGCTAAAATATCTGTGCTCTTGTCTGTTGTAGAGAAGGTCAAAATGCTATAAATGGCATGGTTTGGTTTGTTGTTAGAGCCAGCAGATTAGCCATCCCCAGTAATCGCAGTGTCCTTCCCGTTTGGAGGGTTCTTAAGAAATTTTTGCTAGAATTAGATTCATGCTCTGCAGAGCTGGGGAAGTTCTAAATATTTTGAATAGTTTTGAAAATAGTAATATTCTAATCACAATAAATAGCACAACAGTGATATATACACAGTGGTTCTAATACCACTCAAGTAGTCTTTACCTACTGGATGTGGTGCCTTGGGCCTGTTGGCGTGAATTTCAGCCAAATTCTAGTTGCTTTTCCAAACATAAAAATAGTCCTTTTCTCAAAAGAAAAGCTTGTATTTACTGCTTCATTTGTCTGTATACACAGACACATGCATAGGTAGAATTGGTAACACTAACGCTGTCTTCTGTGATTTCACAGTGTATTAGTGAGGAGTGTGTTGTTGGCAAGCTTTCCAGTATTTGTAAAAGGTCTGCATGGGTAATGAAATATTGTTGGGAAAATTGATCTAATTTTGAGATTGAGAGGTGTGAGAATAAAGGATGCTTTACTGTAAATTGTAGGTAGATAACAACAGAAACTCGAATATTAGAAGAAACTGGGTATCGCACAAACCACACACTTTCACATCACTAAAACAAGAGCTGTGCTCACACAGAAACTTGAACCTCTTTGCAAACCACAGAAAGTAAAAGGGAGCACTCCTGTTTCATTATTGATCTAATTGCTCTTTTCTTGATATGAGAATAGATATGAAATGCTCTTGAATATTCCAGTATGCGCAGAAACAGGCCATCACTTTTGGAGACTTTTAAAGGTGCAGCACATACTGATAAACAGCAAGGCCATTTATTTCTGAAAGTTACAACTACTTATCTAATGTCACCTAATTGTTCTTCTGGAACTGAATATATTATAGCTTTGATGAAGACTTTCCACTTGGGAGAGATATTAAATGGAGAGAGCCCAGCCCATATTTTCATGTGACTAAATCAGTTTTGGAAGATCAGTTGGTGCAATCTCTTAAGTCCTGTTCTAAGAAAAAGATCCTCTGAAGATTGGGTGTTTTGGAGTACCTCAGTGTTGTACTCCCCTAAAGCTCCCTTGTAACCCAAATTACTCTGCAGTTCTTTGTGGCCTTTACCTTTATCTATAATCTTTTTCCTTTGGTGTACAATCCCATTTAAGACCAAGTATCCTGAGTAACCTGAAAGTTTGGGCCTGTGGGACTTGTGCAAAATGTGTGTGGTTAAAACCTTGCCGTGTTTGCGTGCGAGAGCAAACGTGCATACGAATGAGGTTCCTGGATCGATCCAGCGAAGTCTGGACGCCTTTCTAAGCTGTGAGAGTCTGCCGAGGTGTGCTTTTCTGGGAGGGAGCTGTGAAGGTGAGTGTCAGTCTGTGCTCACCTCCGTGTTTTACAACACTGTTCCATTTACGACCTCCACGAGTTCTGCTGCTCCGCCTGCTCCTGCCAGCAGTCTCACCTCCTACTCTTCTGCAAGGCTGAGCAGATTCTGGAGTCTGCTGGCTGCAGGCAGTGCCAGCTCCCTGCCGGAGCCCTTCCCAAAGCTGGGGGCAGAGCTGATGGAAGGGGATCCTTGGTTCTCCTTAGGTTTTGGTAGTGACTTGTTCCACTGGCATTGGACACCTTCTCTTTCCCTTGGTTTCAGCAACTTCTCTCTTGCTTGGTTTCTGTAACTCAAAGAGCACCTGTATCACCAAATTTAGGACTCTCATAGAGTCATAAATGGGTTGAGTTGCAGGGGACCTTAAAGATTATTTTGTTCCTGCCCTGCCCTGCCATGGGCAGGGACACCTTCCACTAGACCATGTTGCTCAAACCCCATCCAACCTGGCCTTGCACCCAACCTGGGCTCTCAGCTAGAACTGCACAGTGGCTATTTTTTTGTAGTGGGTTATCCTAAATACCCAAGGATGAGAAAGAAGCAAGATGCAACCTTTAATAAAAGGGGTTTGAAGCAGTTTGGTTCATTTTGAAAAATAATTTTCACTTCCTAAAGTCTCCAACACTTCAAAATGGTCTTGAGATTTGCAGACAAGGTCACTTCCAGTAGTAACTAATAACAAAAAGTTGAGGGGAAGAGTGAGTTCTCTTGATAGCTTGTTCTTAAGACTTCTCAATGATTTGTTTGTTGAATCAGTGAAGAATTTTTAGCTGAATCCCCTGGCAATTCACTTTACCTGTATGTCATGTTCAGCTCATTGTAATTTTTCTTTCTTGTTTATTGGCTTGTTGATTTTTTTTTTTTTTCTGCTCCCTAAGGAAAACCAAATTAATTAGGTCTGTTTAAACCAAAATGAGGATGAGTCTCCAACTGGCAAGAACATGACTGCATGAGTGGAGAGATGTCATTTCTACAGAAAAAAAATGGCTTTGTAGCAGTTGTCCAAATTAGTGTTCAAATGCATGTTCATTCTAAGAGCATTTTCCCTTGAATTGTCACGCAGTCCCAAGGCACTGAAGACAAACTTGCACAAACCTATCCAAAAGTCAGCCTCTCAGAAATGTTAGGAACTTGCTGGCTTTGGGTCTCTGTTGCTGAGCCAGTATGAGAGGAAGTTGGCTTTTGGTTTAAGCAGATCAGGCCAAACCCAGATTTGTTTGCATTTGTGCACCAAGTTTTGTTTTGTTTCGGGAATAGCAGCTGTATATATAATGTAATGTGGGAGAAGATTAAGTAAACTCCATTCAGAAAAACTTTAACAGACATTTGGCAAAAAAAAAACCAACAAAAAGATGATAATTTTGTTCATTGTTTCCTCAGAGCTCAGAAAACCATTCTTTTGAGTCAAGGTGAATTGTTGATGTGTTTGTGGGACTAAATAGCTGTTTCCAAGATGCAGATAAATAGTCTGCAAGCTTCCAGATGCTGCCAGGAAGAGAAGTAAACATTTAACCTTGGAAATGTGCAGATCACTTGCTCAGGGCCTCTGCCCTGAAGGATTTCTCTGCTTGTACGTTGATGTTTCAGTAGCATGAGAAAGACCTGAGTTTGGATCGAGTCTCCATTGACCAGCTCTAACAACAGGCCATGACTATCTCCAGCGAGGTGGACCACACTCCCAGCAGGTGGATGTGAAGAGCGAAGGGGAAAAAGAGGGAGGATGAAAATGGTGTTTCTATCCATTTCGGTAAAGCTGGTGATACACAAGACTAACATTCATTAGCAGTGTTGAATGACAGTGCTGTGCTTTCTTCCAGACTCTTCCCAGTTCTTAATAGTGGCTGGATATCTCTGTGCCTGCTGGATGTGGGAGCTGGGGAGAGGAGAAGTGGTTTACCCTGAACTCCATCTGGAGATAGCAGCTGAACCAGGGTCAGGAAATCATGATCCTTCAGCCCTCTGGATGATAAGAAATTAATTTGTAATCCCCAGACAGGTTCAGAAATTTTAATCTTCTGCCTTGCTGCTGTTTTCTGTAACCTTTTGAACCAGAAACTGGAGAGTACCAGCATACGTGAGTTGGATTTCCATGTTTTTTTACAGCTGGTCACTTTTTAAAATATAACATTGTGTGCATGTCGTGTTCTGGTGCTTGGCCCACATAGTGGCGTTTTGAGTCATATGAATCAAAATTAAACTCAACTTCCACTTTCCAGGAGAGCGCTCCAGTTCCCACTGGAGGGTCATGTTGTCCTGAACTCTCACACAGTTCCTGCTCCATGATGTTCTTCCCTCCACTGTGAACTACAGAGTGGTGCTGAGCTGAGTACCCACCCAGAGGTAGCCACATTTCAGTGGCAGATGAAATTATTCCTGTCTCTATGAATTTGTAAAGCATTTTGGGATCCTCTAAAATGGAAAGTGTTGTTGTTTGTTTGTCTGAGCCAGTATTTTCACCGTTTTACTTCCATTGCTCCTGTTAGATATGTCGGATTTCATTATATCTTCAGATAAGACTCATGTGAAATGGGCTTCTATTTTGTTTTCTCACCAGAGGAGTGATTCATATTCAAATTGAAATGTTGTATTGCTCTAAGCCAACCTTCTCCCCATGTGCTAATGGGAGGAGAGGGAGATGCAGGCGTGGACTGAGCAGGATTATTTTTCTCCTATTGCATTTAGAAACTTTCCAAATGGCTTTTTAGGAAGGCACATGGACTGAACTGCCTGGCATGGGAAAATCCTGGTCTTGCATGTTTTAAGAATATGAGATGAGCCTGAATTTCATCGGCTGTCTGTTTAGGCTGCAGACCCCTGTGCTACCAGCATTGTTCTCCAAAAGGGAAAAGAGAATTTATGATCCATTTTAAGTTGAGGGTTTTTTTGTGTGTAGTCCTGTATTTTCCTCTTTATTCATAACACTAGCTTTAAGGAAGTTGCTCGCACTAGTTCTGGGGCACTGACTCCACAGGCACCTTTTGCAGCGCAGCCAAGGCCACCAGCTCATGGTCTCAGCTGCTGCCTGATGCTTTCTCCAAAGGAACTGGTTGTCATTCATGGAAAAGGAGAACTGCACAACGTAGCACACATTTCTGTTCTTGTTAGAAATGGATGCTGGCTAGCTGAGTCCAAACTTCCACAAGAAGCTTTACTACAGGTACCCTAGAATAGAGAGAAGAGATGCTGAGATTCCATCTGGGGTTTTCTCTGCATTCAGAGATCACAGAATCACAGAACACACTGAGTTGGAAGGGATCCACAAGGATAACACAAGAGTTGTGTTGCTCTGTCACCCACAGCTCAAAGTGAATGTCATCGTAGATCTTGTGGAACCTGGTGCCTGTCCCATAAACACCCAGACTGAGATAATAGTGTATTTAATGGAAGTCAGTAAAATTTGGGTGAATATTCTCACCTTAGTTAAAGTGACCTCACTGAGCCTACTCAAGAGGAGATTTACCGTATTTTAAACTTAAAACCCAGCTCAGTCTATTTGTTGCCTTGGTCCTTCCAAGTTGGGCTTGGCCGTGTGAAATGTTCCTTCCCCACTTGCCCTTTTCATTTCCACAGTGTTTGTAAAACTAGTTGTATGTTCCTAAGGTGCCCTCATGTTTTGAGATAAATGTGATATAGGAGGAGACATTGACACTTTCAAAGTACCGCCTGAGAAGCTGCAGAGCCTTGGAGGATCTGTTGCCTTTAATGGAATATCAGTGGCCGTGTCCTCTGTGTTGCTTTGACAGTTCAATTACACCAACAGGCTGAGGGCATTGTGAGGATCAAAAATGCTCTGCATTTTAGTTGGCATAAAATTAGAATTTACATGAAAGTTTTTCCAAGGAGGAAGAAAGAAAAGAGACAGTGACAGATCTTCATAGCTGATCGTAGGTTTGTTCACCAGAGGAGAGCTGGTGAGACAAATGTGAGACTTTGGTTACACGTCACCTAAATACTTTCTGACTTAAGAGCATTTGAGCTGGAATCACTTGCAATTAGCATGGGCTTGGCAGAAACTGGCAGTGCTGCTGTTTGCATAGAAACTGCTTATGTAGTCCAGTTGTGTGCCACGGGGAAAACTGCTGTTAGCAATTAGCACAAAGGTAGTTTTGAATTGGTGTCTGTGCTGTGGCTGCTCTTAGAGCAGCTGATGTCCTTGGTGGCACACTGGCAATGCGAAAAGCAAGAGCAGAGCTGTCTGTCACCTGTACCTGGTTTTTCTCACCTAAACATCTTTAACCTATTTGTCATCATAGCCACACATTTTTTAGGCAGCTGTTGGTGTCTGGGAGCTATTAATTGCATTGCCTGTGAGAACCCAGGTATGTGCATGGTCGAGGGAGATGTGATCATTGCAGTTTCCTCAGCTGGATGTGGTCAGGTTGATGCTGAGTGCAGCCTGTTGTAGACTCAGATGACCCAGCTGGGATCAATTGCCCAATTGACACAATAAATTATATCTGTCTGTTAAATTAAGTAAATAATGAGGACCAGAGGGCACCTGCTGGTCCTCATAGTCTGTGTTGCTGCTTGGAGGCTGGACAGAGTCTCCTGCCTGCTTGATGGAGCCTGGGAGCTCATGAGTGGGTGGCGTGGGAACTGGGGACAACTGAGGATTCGTACAGGGATGTGGAGTTGCTCCTTGGGGCAGAACAACAAATGTATGATTCTTGGCCCTAGAACGAAGAAAGCAAGACGCTATGGACTTGTTGCAACCCGTGCAGTCTGTGAATGTTTTCTTCTTGTCAGGTACTGCTGTCACATAAGTTATTTCATTGCCAAAGGGCAGGGAATGAACTATTGAAGTGAGAGGGAAGGGTATGTGCTGAAGGGCTGTGTTGTAAAAATCAGTGCACCAAGTGTGTAATTCTTCCCTTTCTGCTTTTTCAGTGTTTATTTATCTATATGATTTGTGGGGGGGAGAAGGGATGGTTGTGTAGGAGGTACATCTGTCTCATCCAGGAGAAAGTGCGTGTTCAGATGAGAAGGCATTATGCATACAATGCCTGAAATCAGCCCTTAAAATAGCACACTTCACATCTTAGTAATGTATTGAATATATCTGGATAAGAAACAGTCTGATTGAAGTATTGAGCTTATTGTAGTGTGTCTGCTGTGACTCATCAGGAAATTGAAAGTCTTGAGACAAAACTCACCCCCCTTCAGTCTTTTTGGAAGAGACAGGAATTAGTCTTAGATGGGAAGTAATTAATTGTTCTGTGATTGCCGTAAATAGGTACTGAACAACAAGCTCATACTGAAGTATTTATATCCTAAGCCCTGTCTTATGAGCCCAGCTATCCAGAGTCTCCATCAGACAGAGACAGTGAATAAGAAAGTTCTCTGGAATGAGCAGCACTTCCACCTACATGCATTTAAGCGAGACTGGTTGGAGGTGAGCTGGTAGGCTGCATGCTGTAATGAGCCATTTACTAGGATAATTGCTGCAGGCTACAAGTGCTGTTTCTACTTAGTCTGTCTATTCAATGCAAACATTAAAAAAGAAAAAAAAACCCTCTCCCTCAGTAAAGTCTATAATACTCTTAATCCCCAGTGTACTCCATGAATATTAACTGAGCCAGTGTTGTAACACCCCACGGAGACAGGTGACATGTGCAGCCCTTCTCATCCACCAGAGAAACTGAGGCAGTAGGTAGGACTTCGGCCTTCTGGGGCAAAATTCTGAGCAACAGCCTGGTTTGATGGTGACTAGGATGAAGCTGTCCTTCGGCCCTTGGTGGGAGTGTGGAAATTGTGACTTTCTGGGACTAATTCTATAAATTTAGGGTTTTATTTGGAGCTATTTGCTGCCCACTGTTGCAGGCTGCCCTGCCCTGCATGGGGAGTCACAGAGGGTGCATTGGAACAGCTGGCAGAGGTGGATTGTGAGGGGTTGAAATGTGCAGAAATATCTCCATAATTTACCAAGTAGCTATGGCCATTATGTATCTGTCTGACTGCAGGACATTGCTGGGAATCCAGATGTTGAGAAAAGAAGCAAGAGAATAAAGATTATCAAATACCTGTTTAAAAAAAAAAAATCAGTGCCCAGGGAAAAGGAGCTTGATAGCTTTGTGTTTGTCTGCAGTGAAGTCATGGCAACAGAACACTCATTTAGCAAAATTAACTGTTTCTCTATCTTACAAAAAAAAAAAAAAAAATCAAATGAAGATGATGCAAGGGAGCATCCTTTTATCTAAACTAAATGAGTCCATTTGTGCCAAAGCAAAGGAGTCATCCTGGGGAGTTTGCTCCAGAGAGCATGTACTTTATTAGAACAGAATGTAATAGTTGTCCCAAAGCCATAACTGTAAAAGCCTGGTGCCCTAGGCGAGCACTTTCAGTAGCAGGAAAACCAAAGTTAGGTTCCTGTACCCATATGGTGTCAAAATAGAAGCATGATTTTAAGCTTTTGGTTGTTTGGTATTTCAGCACAGTTAAGCTCTGGATACAGCTTTCAGGAGCACTATAATCTCTTTGAAGTTCCTTATGGGTACTGCTTAGTCTCCAAATTATTTAGGCATCTTGGGACAAAATGCTGATGCTGCGTTGGTTTGAGTGTACCTAAATACTTGTAAAAATCCAGTTGCCTTTGTCCCTTTAACTTTCATTAGACCATAGGCTTCTTTCCGCCAAAGACTCCTTTTTGCCTCCTAACTTAAGTAGTTTTTGAAGTAATTCTCACACAAGCCCTGGAAATAACCCCTCTGTGCTACTTCTGTTTTGACGTTCGCTGCCCATCTTAGTGCACAGACCACTCAGTGAAGCAGCACGCAAGGTGAACCACACAGTGACTGTATTGGTAGGCATGAAAGTTCATTTTGCATCATGGAGAATCTCATATTTGAGAAATTGTTCATCTTGGTGATGAGCAAGGGCAAGCTCCAGGGAAAATATCACGAACGCAAATGTGTTGCTTGAGGCACCTGGGAAGCGGTGTTTCTCTTAAGCAGTGTTTTCCAAACTGATTTTATTTTGTGGCTCTCCTGGAAATCATTTTAGGCAATGCCTTCTGGCTTCCGTGAAAGCATCTGACAGCAGAGATGCAGAGCTTTTATCTGTAAGAAGGAGTCTAACAGTTTGGGGGAGGTTTTTAATTATGATTCAACTTTTCTGTCAAAGGTTTTGGGGAAACTTCAAACTAATTGGAAACATGCCCATTCATTGAAATCACAGAATCACAAAATATTCTGAGTTGGGAGGGGCCCATGAGGATCATTGAGTCCAGTTTTTAAGTCAGTGCTCACGAGGTGAACTTAACTTGTTTCCCATTGCTTCTCATAGCTGAATGATGCCTGTGCCTTTCTCCTACAACTTAAACTTTGGTTTAATGAATGGGAAGTGGGAACTGAGTATAGGTGGATGAATTCTGGTCAGTGAAGGAAAGCCGTAATCATTTTATATGCAGGTAAATAACTTGGATGTTGTTGTGGAGGTCTTGCATGTAAAAAGCCAGTGTCTGAGGTGTTTTGTTGAAAACATCTCTTGCAGGAGGGACCTTGTGAATAGTGGGACTCTTCACACTGCTGAATCATGCCCATCAGAGGGCTTGCAGAGGCAGGCTGGGGGTCCATGATGTTTCCCAGCTCAGGCTGGTGTATTTGCAAGAGTGGCTGGCTGTTTCTTTCCACTTGTTTCTAATCCCCAAGCCTGGATATACCCTTGCTTTAGCTGTTGATGGTGTGAGAGCAGAGGGTGAGGCTGTAGCAGCCTCCTGGCAGAGAGTAGGATGACCTGGAGGGGGAAGAGCAAGCGGGTGAGAGTGGGGAGTGCAAAACCCAGGCAGTCACACAACAGATGTCAGAGGCTTTTAATTTTAAGGAGTAACATCTCTCATCTCAGGCTTTCTGCAGCAAGGGATGAGATCCCCAAAACAGAATGCTCTTGAGCTAGGCAGCCCCAGCCCCATGGACTGTCCCAACACTCATGGGGTGAATAAGCACAGCAGAAAAGCCTGAGCAACTGCTGCCAAAGGACTGGGAATATGCAGCTCACGGTGTCTGTTGTGTCTGAGATCTCTGTAAAGTCTCTCACATCTTTCCTCAAGTTTAGTTTTCCAGTGGAGGCTGTTGCAGTAATGAGAATGTCTCCCATCTGCTCCTCACATGGCTTGGCACATTTAGCCAGAATATATATATATTTATTATGGGGTTAGCCAGTGGTAACCATGACAATTAGACTTATCACGCAGCATTTTTTTTCCCTTCTTGAGTCAGTTTGAAATGCTGACAATTAAATAGATACAGTACACTTTAGAGATCCATCAGTCTCTTTGTTGTCTTGACAACCAGAGTATATTTAGAAATGTAACAAGTACATGGAGTTCAATTGCACTTTTGCTAAAACATAGTTTTGTAGTTTGATAATTTAATCTGTTGTTTGTAGATCCAGGTGCTTATTTGAGCTCTGCCTCACTTTCTCTTTGGTCTCTCTGGGAAGCTCCTACATCGGCTGGTGAAAAGAAGGTCCTTGCCAGGCAGGGAGCAAACCTGCCCACAGTGTGTGGCAGGAGCTTGAATGTGGGGCTGACAGCCCCTTCCCGCTTGTGTACTGGATGTGCTGTGCCCCTGCGTGCTCCTGTGTACTTGTGGTTTGACTATTGATTTGCAGTGCAAGGGGAAGGTGGGTGATTGTTGTCCCAGATCTGCTGTCCCTGGAGATCCAGCTGAGCAGTGTGTCCAAGCATCCTCCCCCAGAGGAGCTGCTCTCATAGTTCAGTAGCATTTTGGGACAGGAGGACAGTACCATGGAGTGCGACTCTGAAAGACTGTGATGACTTTCTTCCTGCATCTGAGCTACCTGAGCTTTGGTTGCCACTGGGCGCAGCTCTCAGCCACTGAAGCAATAGAGGAGACTGTTTCTGCATCTCACTTCTTTTGTTTTATCTTTGATTTAATGGGGATGCGTCTTTTTGATTTTGCCAAAATACTACTGCTAATTTTTTTTATTTTATCCCTTCCTATTTGATGGCAGAATTGAACTCATTGTCTCCCCACTGAGCTGGAGCAGCAGCATCTGGGCTAGCTCTCTGGAGTTATGGGTTTTAAGGCTGCATTCAGGGCTGGAGGAGCAGGAGGGAATTACGATGAAGTGCACTCTGGCAGGCTCTAAATATCCCTGTCTCCCACCACCTCTGTGTACACACTGATGGTGGGTGTGTGTTGAGTGACTGTGTTCCTCTTTGCCCTTTCCCTTTTGAGCCAGTAGAGAGCTGTGGTTGGTTGGGCACCTGTGTGGATGTGACAACGATACCTGTAAATGTGATGACATGTCAGCCCAGAAGAGCAGCTGGGATGTGGATGTGTGGCTCTCATCTACTGGCATCCTGCAGCCCAGTGGCTGTGAGACACAGGTTGGCACCACAGTGCCCGTGTTACATTCTTAGAACAGGACCGGATGGTGCCACTGCCTTGCCTAATTTGTCCTGGCTTACAAATCTGTATGAAGAGAGACATCCAAATGTGTATCAGAGTATTTCCCTGTCTTGTGTGATGAATAAATAAAAGGAAAATCAGATGAGGAAATAGCACAGCCATTCCCAACCACCCCTCCATCTGGCTGATCCAGGTTGCGATGCTGGTCGGGGTACCCCTTCAGAAGGCTTGCAGATCGAGGAGCTGCTAAAAGGGATTTCTTTTTGTTGGTGGCCCTTTGTAATCAGCACCTGAATCCCATGGCAGGGCCTGGGATGCTCGTGGATTTTCTGCAAAATGCTAAGCAAGACTCTTCCACCTCTCCCTGTCTTAGGGTTAATTTATAATAATTGCTTGGCAGTAGAGTTTGGTCAGAAGAAGTGGAAAAAAACCAAAAAGAGGTTTCTCCTTTGTTAGCAAAGCTGTGGCAATGCAACAGTCTGAACAGGAGCTTGGTTACAGAAGATGGAGTGGCCTTTTGCCCATAGGAACCAGTTCTTTTGGTGAGATGGTTTAAAGACAACAATGGTAGGTCCGTGGCATGTCTGTAGTGATGTTTGGTAGCATCCACAGCCAGTGACAGCCAGCGAAATGCATCCATACTTCCTTGGGTGCACAACATCTTGTCTATGTATTATACCCAAAATATAATTTAATAAGGCTCAAAAGGAGGACAGAATGGCATGATTTTGCTTCCTTACCCCGTGTGTTTCTTTTTCATTCATTATCTGTCAAATAACGTTTGACTACACAGTGTGTACACAGCTCAGTTTAATTTTTCTGTTTTCTTTCCTCCCTCCATTTTACCAATTTCCCAAAGAAAATCCCAAACTATAGTTTTATATCTACTCTAGCTTTGTTTGTAGACTGTTACAATGCCTTTTTTCAGTGTTTAATAGCTGCTGGAGTTTATTCTTAAAATATAACTACTAAAATCCAATGATCCTAATGAGTCTTCAAGAGTGTTTTAAACAAGTTATCCCAATCCATCTGACAAAGATAATGGTCTTCTATTAGAAGATACTTAGCTGGAGGTTGCATGAGCTATAATGTTTATTGGTCTGTACATCTGTAACCAGACAAAATCAGAATAACTCCTTGGATTTCAGTGGAGCTATATCTGTTTATTACAACTGAGGCTTAGGCAGCGCTTTAGATGCAAATTGCAACCTCCTGTAAAGTTAAATGGTGTTTTGATTTAATTCCTGGAAGCAGTAATGTCAGCAAAGAAGTGAAGGGCTGGGACCCACATACCCTGAAGTCTGTAACTTTGGGTTGCTCTCTTTCCCTTATTGTCAAGATCAGATTCCATTGGTTGGGGCTACTAATTAACATGCAGCTTCTCTTAAGAGAAGCTTCTCTCCCAAAGGCAAGCAAGAGAGAGTAGAAGTGCAACCTATGCAGATTATGTATCTCTCTCTCTGCATACTTTGCAGAAAATGACAGTGGTTAGGTGGTTCTCTCTGACTGCTTGTGGTTGGGCTGTTGACCTGGAGTTTGTGCTTTCCAGCTCCAAAAATGCAAAGGCACTATGCTGAGTTATCTGGCTGTAATGCAGAGAGAGCTGTGATCTCCTTTCCCTCGACTCATTTGTGCCCCTGCAGCCATCAGGAGTCATGGACCACCAGTCATCCCCCCCACTGCGTGTGGCATAAGTGATTCACCATGCGTTCATTTCTGGTCACATAAGGGCCATTAGTTTAAAGCAGGCTTGAGGCATAGGTTAGTGTTGGCTATTTGAAGTCTGAAGTCTGAAAGCAACATCAAACAGGGAGCAGAAAATGTATCATGCACAGAAAAATCTCTGGGATTTGTTTCTCCCTTTAAAATATAATAATAATAAATTCCAAACTGTTTGCATATGCTGTCTCCTCTGTGGTCAGGACACCTGTCTGCCTCTTTGCTGATACTTGATATGGGCTTACAGTGCTTGCAAAAATGTTAACACAAATTTTTTGTCATGACAAATATGAAAAGAATATCCAGTGTCTGTGTGGGCAGGTCCTCAGCAATTTTTTCGGTACTTCTTATGCTTTGGTGTGGATCTGAAGCAACTGCTGCTGTTCTGCTCCTCTTCCATCACCACAGACCAGGAGGGCAAAGCTGCTGTCTTGCCAGACCCAGTTCTCCTGAGCAAAGACAGCTGATGGTGGGTCTAATGAGCTTTAGCCTGGTTTTCTTAAAAGAACCATGTCTGTGACTGGCTAGATATGTCTTTCCTTCCTTTATTTAATGACTTAATCCCTGGCTAATCTCAAGAAAATAGGGGTGAGGATGCAACTAGGAGGAGCTGGGGGTGACCTGGTGCAACTTGGAGCATGATGGGCTGGGAGAGCTGGGGCAGGCAGAGGTGGACCTTTCACTAATCATCAGTAGTATTTTTTGAACTTGCTCATTTCTTCTCCAAGTCTGAGATGAAAGAAAATAGAAAACACCAGATAGGCTCAGATATCAATCAGATGGAAGCATGAGAGACTGCTGGCTGAAAAAAGCTTGTGGTAATTTAGAAAACCTGTGGTTTTGTTTTAATTGGGTGTCTTTGGAGGCAACCAAAAAGGAAACCAGGTCTGGAGATGGAGGTAGGGTTTGGGCTGTCCCACCCTGACTCTTTTTCCACAATGGCTGTGTGTTTAATGCATCCCATCTTTGCTTTGATGCTCCTTGATGCTTGCATGGCAAAGCCAGTGCTGAGGGAGTGACTCACTGTTGGCCTGAGCAGCAGCAGAGCCTTGGGAAGAAGAGGCCTTTTAAGCATGAGAGGCAGAAGGGCGTCTGGTCAGGCTTTGAAAGAGACTTTGTTACCTGCAGCCCTTACGTCAGTGCCTTTCACCAGCTCTACAGTGATTTAAAACAAGTAGCTTCTTTTCCAAATAAACCTCAGCTACTCTGACTCTTGCTCAGATGTAATCTGTGCTGCCAACATGTGAAAAACCCTTATATGGGTCAAAACAAGGACAGACTAACACATGAGTTGTGTCAGAGAGGGGAAAAAAGCCATGGTCTGCTCCGTACAGGAGGGCAGCTGGCCTTACATGCCCTTTTGGGGATGTTTTCTTCGCGAGGTGTTACAGTCAGCTTGTTTTACTTTCTGCTTTTACGATGAGCAAGATGTTGATTCTGACCTCTCTGTTTGCACCCACAGAGGTCCCTTGGAAGAGCCTGTCCGTCCGTCTGTCTGAGTGCCTGACAGAGCTGCCTTGCTTCCAGGTGAGAAATGGATCAACTCCAAGGGCTTTTGCCAATGGCTGAGTTTAGGGAGAGTGGGTACCACATTCAGTTCAGCAACTAATGGGCATTTCTCCAAAACCTGGGGTGGTGGGTGGCCAGCCTGCTCAGAAGGCTTGAAGTGATTTTACTGTTTTGGAGTCCAGGTCTAGAACCAGCAAACGTGCAAGCCCTCCTGAGAATGGGAGTGTTGCATGGGAATAATTTCCTGATTCCATGGGCCATATTGCTTTGTTTCTTTACTGAACTGTGATACCGTGGTTTGACTGCAGGGCCAGATCGCAAATTGGAAACAGTGTCAGGGCAGTGGTATGTCTTCAAGCTTCTCGCAGTTGTACCATCCCAGGAGGCAAAAGGGTGCTAGAGGTACTGCAAAGTCATGACAGCTGTGGGAAGAAAGCAGCGTGCAGCCCTGCTGAAAAGCAGATAGTGAATGAACCACTACCCTGGTGGTTTTGACTAGTGGAGTTTCTTTATTTGCCATGGTGTGACCTGACTTGAGGACCATAAGAGCTCCTAGTAGTATGCCAAAATCAAGAGTAGTGCTGCTTCACCCTGTTGTGTCACTGAATATAACTGCACTTTCATTCTCCCCTTTTGCTATGCAGTGCACATCCCTCCTTTCTTCCTTTACCCTCTTCTTGTGTTTTAATTTTTGTGTTTTTTTTTTTTCTGTCGTGTAAATTATGGCTAGCTGGAGATGAGATTTCAGCGTCCTGTTTACTGCAAACAGGGTCATTAATAAATGTTGAAAGACAAAGACAGACCAGGGATTAATAAGCAGAGGACAGGAGATTAATAGCAAGAGAGTAGAATTTGGTTCAAGGCCTGATCTTCTCAGTTGCTGGGTTATGGAAGATTAATGGCAGCTCCTCTGTAGTCTCACTCTTTCTGTGGCAGCTTTCCTGGCTAAGTCTAATAAACTGTCCCAGTGGGTTGCTGTAAATATGAAATCTAGGAAGAAGCCCATCCTTACATACTGTTAACTAAATAAGACAGTATTAGATTTGCTTTCTATTCAGAGCTTAAGCAACAACATCAATACATTTGTGAGTGGTGAAGTCAGATTTTCAGGTGCTTACAAATCCTCTCAAGGCAAAAGCATATCATAAAATGTATCTTGCCAAGCAAGCTGTCTCTGACAAATTGGTTTCTTACTCTGTGTCCTGTGCAAGAGATTAATTTCTCTTCTCTACACTGGGTTTTCAGCTTTGTTTCTGTGAAAAATTGGTCTCCTGACCTGTCGCATCTAGCCTCTTATTAGGCTTGGAGTGAGATTATATAATTGTAAGAAAACACTAACTTTGGGAAGAACATTCCTGGTTAAATTTGCCAGAGAACTGTAGGAGTTGGGGCTGTGTCACAGAAAGTTTATTCTGATAGAAGGGTGCGTGCAGTTCTGGGTGTCCTGTATAGGTCATCAGCCACCATCTCCCACCTTACGACTGAAACTACCAAGCCAAACACTCCTGTAGTCCTTTGACTGCTGCCCTCGAGTATTTTTCGTGGCCTTCAAAGGGATGATCCCAAGCTCTTAGTGCTTAGGGTTAGAGTGATATATAGGTATGTGTATGGACATTTTGGGAAGGAAGCAGCTGTGTTGCTGTAACAGTGAGCGTGGTGAAGCCAGGGCTAACATCAGAACTTTAGCCAGTATCAATCAGACTTCAGCATTAGCTGAATTTCTTTTCCAGCGAAGAAAGGCTAGGCACTGCTTCAGTGGCCCTGTAACAAA
This sequence comes from Grallaria varia, assembly GCA_013396735.1. Lineage (NCBI taxonomy): Eukaryota > Metazoa > Chordata > Aves > Passeriformes > Formicariidae > Grallaria > Grallaria varia. The sequence continues at coordinate 1,524,533 of VWZG01012361.1, read as the reverse complement.
TCTTTTCCCTTCTCATCTTCTCTTGCATGCAGTGCCCTTGGCTTCTCAGAAGTTAATTGATTTGTCTGTATTATGATTCTCTCTTTAATTTTATTTGTGTAAAGAAGAACACACGCTAATCTTTCTCCAGAGAAGTGTTTCCCATTGCTCCTCTTTGAACGTTGGCCCTGGGTCTGCTGTTTCTTAATGAGCCTCTAACTAAGCAGCTACAGTTCCCACATGCTCCAGCCTTGACACACGCATACTGATACAGCCACGTGCCTGGTCCTGGTTGAACTGAGCAGCCTGCCTGCTGCCCTCGCTTGCTTGCTGCTTTGGGATTCACCTTAGCGAGGCAGCACCTCCCTGGGAAGCCCTACAAGCAAGAGAGGGGGCTTTATACCTGCAGGTAGAGATAGATTTGGCATCAAATGAGCTCTCCTGTGAATTGGAAGGGCTGTAACCTCTTTAGCACACTGTCCCCCGACCCCCAGGTTTGTTTAATGTGCTGCTCCAGAAGCCTGAATTCCTGTGGGCTGCGCTGCCCGCGGTGCAGACCCGAGCAAGCACCGAGCACTGAGCTGAACACCCAGTGCTGCCTTACTGTCTGGTATGCCACTGGCTGCCAGATCTTTGATAGCTTGTTTTTAATGAAGATTCCTCCTGTAATTCCTAGAATATCTTTCAGTGCAAAAAAATGAGCTGTGTGTGTATTTTGCTGTGGGCTGAATTTTTTCCTGCTCTTCACAGTTCCCTCCCTGAACGGAGAGGAAAGGGAGGGGGAAGCAGCTGACTGCTTTTTTTTTTTTGGTTGTTGTTGTTTTTCTACTTGACTTCTGTGAAATATGTGGTGATCAATCGCTCACAACTAACAAAATGTTTTTGTTTCTCTTTGCAAAAGCATATGGGAACTGCAGGAAAAGCATATGGGCGTTTTTAGGAAAACATATTGGTGAATGGACAAATTATAGTGGTGCCAATATGTTTTGGATGTCTGGCTAGACCACTACTACTGCCACACTTGCTGGCATGCAAACACATCCACAAGATTTTCAGCATGTGAGTGGTGTGTAGTTGCTCCTGGGGAAAGGCAGGCTGTGCTGGATCAACCCCTAGTTAAAGCAGTGCTGTGATCCATCGCCGGTGTGCGTGACTGCCTCACCATGTCCCGGGCTAGGCTCGTGTTTACGGCAGCATATCCATTCTCTCTGAGCCCAGAGCTCCTCTTGCAGCTGGCTGCAAGCAATGATAATGGTAACCATTTTTCTTACTGAAGCCCTGGACTGCAGTCCTCATAACACCTGAGCATCTTGCAAACAGGCTGGGCAGCCTCTGGTTTTCTTCTGCTGCTCTGTCGAGGTCTTTATATGTTGGCTTCAGCTGTCATTTTTTATTTCTTCAGCAAGGGGCTTACTTTTGAGGAAAGGCAGAACATTTGCCTTATTGCTTCTGGTCCCAGTCCTGATTGCCCTGATACTGGTGATCTGTGGAAAGGGGTCCATGAGCAGGAAGAAACTTGGCAGGCAGGGAGTGATAAAGGGATTAAGTGGTCTTGGTTGGTGGGTTGGTTCTGGTTGCGCACAGCATCCCTACGGTGTCAACTGCCCTGCTCTGGACCCCTGTACAAGGAGAAGTCCTTGATAGCTGTGACTGGGCAGCCCTTTCCACTCACCCTGGCAGCGAGGAGGGGTTGCTGCCTGCTCTGCCTCTGTCTGTGATGGGCATGGCCGTGGTGGGCTACAGGGTTTGGTTGCAGCTCTCTGCCCACATTTGGGTTTAAGCCAGTCCCAAGGGACTGGCTGGGGTGTCCTTGCACAAGTGTGCACGGGGATAGATACTGCCTATCTGTAAGAGCTCATAGTCTAAGTGAACGAGACTGAGCTGCTGAGAAGGATGTGAAGGTCTCTGAGTACCGGGGGAGACAGACAACAACTGAACTCAAGGGTGGTTTCACGAGCAGGTTCAGCCAGTCTGAGTTTGTACCATTGTTAGAAGAGGTGGTCCGGCTGTCCCTGTACCCCAACCCTCATTTCTGCCATAGCATCACTTTCATCGTTTATAAGACATGAGTGATGACACAGTGGAGGGAGCAGAATGTGGCTGAAGACTGAGGGTATAAGTAAGATGCACATTTGGGCAGTCATTTGAACATTGTGTTGTTTATCTCAGTTATGAATATGCACTCAAACATTCTGAGTGGTAATTCAGCACCTTTTAGTGTTCTTCCTCTTATGCTAACTTCAGGATGCTTTGCTAGTGAGTAATTTTACATTATTTAATGTAGCCACTTTCCATATAGCTCTTTTGTTCCGTGAGACAATTCCCTATTTTATTATGCAAACAGTACATTAAGATCCTTGTGGGCCTAAGTTCCCAGCAGTGCTTGAGATGACGGCAGAGAAGTAGGTTATTTCAGAAATCATGATTCTTTCCTCTAGAAGCTTTCTTGGAGTTCTGCTTTAACTGCTTTTGATATTATATGTGCTTTAAAAAAAAAAAGTTTAAAAAAATCCCGTAATTCCTAAATGTTATAGAGCTCAAAAATACGCTATATGCCTTGTCACAATATTTAATACAGAGTGCTATTTACAGTAATGAATCAAAATGTCAGTTTTTAAAATATGAACTGTCAGAGTGTTCCTACTTTGCAGAAAACTTTGATATGACAGTTTGTTAATCATATGACTATTACATCAAATGTGTCTAAGAGTTCTTTTGCTCAACAAAGTCTTTTTTTATTCTTTTCCCTGTTAATTCTGGTAGGGTTGTTTGACTGAATACACTTTGATTGGAGGTCAGGAAAATCCAGAGCTGAATGCTTTTGTGTATTGACAGAAGGTATGTACCGCCTGTGTTCTTGCTGGTCATGGTCACCTAGTTTTAGATACAGCCTGGTTTGGATCACCTTTCCCTTGTGTCCCCAGTGGTCATCCCAGATGTGCTGTGTGTAGGCTCAGGCAGCAGGGCTGGTGGAAATGAGCCCTGACGGACCAGCACTGATGCCTCTGGGAGTGACTCTGCATTTGGGGCAGCTGGGCTAGAATTGTCTCTTGAGTAATAAAAAGCTGGATTGTACAGTAGCATTTCCAATCCCTATAGTTTTAGCATAAAGGCACAAGTAAACTAAAGAACAAATAAATTTAAAAATAAAAATAGAGGCTGCCTGTGCATCCTTGGTGAGCTGAAGGGCTGGTTGTGCAGAGCAGGGTGTGGTGTTGCTTGTGGAGGAAGAGGAGGCAGGGGTCTGGGAATGCCAAGGTAATCTCCCCAGTGGCTTTGAATACTCTGAACCCAGGTCAAGAAGTGTGTTTGTGCCCTGAACTCCCTTCCATTAGTTTAGACTAGGTTCCTTCCCTTTTTCTGTTCTTTTGTTTCTTTATCTGCAAAATGGGAGTTATTAATTGATACTTGTTAACTCCCAAAAAGACCTTAAAGCCGATTAGTCAATAAACTGCAGTTCCTGGTGAAGACAAGGGAGAGCTTATGTAGATAGGCATGCTTTAGAAAACAGCCTCTGGAAGGAGCAGAGGGTTCAGCATGCTAATGGGAGGACTGGAGGCCAGAAAAGAGTCCCAGGTGTAGCAGAGTCATTTACCTTCACCCAGAATGTCTTTGTACCACATTGCCTGAGGCTTCAGATGGATTCCTATTGCTTATTAAAACCCTCAGTTACCATTGCATAGGTCTTACAAGTGCAATATTTCTGATTTGGAGTTGGCCCAGAACAGCTATGGGAATAGGAGGAGTCTAAGGAGGCAAAAGCTTTGTGTCAGCAGTCCAGAAAAGAGCAGTGTGGGCAATACAAGGCAGTAAATCTTAGAATCATAAAATCTTAGGTTTGAGTTGGAAGGAAACTTCAAAGACCATTTAGTTTCAATGCCCCTGCCATGGGCAGAGACACCTTCCACTAGGTTAGGTTGCTCCAAGCCCCATCCAACCTGGTTTTCAATACTTCCAGGAATGGGGCATCTGCAGCTTTTCTGGGCAACTCATTCCAGTGTCTTATCATAAAAGCTTCTTCCTTAGGGCAAATCAGATGGTCTTGATTATGAGTGTTTTTTGGGGCCTGATTAACTTGGCATTTTAGCTGGGCATGTCTATCAGATAACCTCAACACTTTCACTGATCTTATTAAAGACGTGTTAAAAACTTGTTTTCAGGGGTATAGTGTCATATTTAAGTGCACTTTTGAGTAGCACATCAGCCGGCTCTTGTATGTGAAAGGCACGAGTAAAGGCACTGTGCACATCTGAAGTCTGGTATGTGGAGGCCCACTGGGTTTCACTGGTGGAAAGAGATTTGGGAAGGTGAAGGCAGTGCTGTAGCATCTATCACAGTAATGTCCTGCTGATAGTGGAGATGAGGAAAAAGTAGAAGGGGAAGGAGGTGGCTGGTGGGTGAGGCGATGACAGCAGGAGAGGTTTTGCTGGTGGTGGTGCCTGATGTGGACCACCAGGAAGCCTGGGAGAAGCTCAGGTGAAGCCAGTCCCAAAAGGCTCTTAGACAAACACATCAGTGGCAGAGGGATTGCCAGCAGTGAGGGCCACCAGCAAGATGTATGTGAAGGCATCACTTCTCAAACCGTGTCTTTGTCACCTCCACCAAGTGAGTGTTGCTGTGTTGCCTCATCCCACAGAGGAACATTGGTTATTATTCAGTTTTCATTTTAGACAAACCACATTGTTAGTGCGATGATTTTTCTTTTATTATTGTTACTGCAGTGGATGGAAAAGGAGCTCTAACAGATGTATGATTAGCAGGGCATGAAATTAAAATTTGTGTACAAGGAAAAAGGTTGTTTACTACCAAATTCCTCATTTGGAAATTAGGCGATACTAAGATTGGCCGTGCAATTCTGCAGCAGACCTGCAGCCCCTTTTCTCCCTCTCCCAGCAGCACTGGCTGAAAGGCAGCAATATTTTAAATGTTACATTTAGTAAAAAAAGTAATACCCCGACTGAAAGGTGAGTACCTGCCTTTGGAGGCAGGTTATCCAAAGAGATTGTTCTCCCACTCTGGCACTGATGGTGTCAATTCAAGAACACATTTTGACTGATGTTTAAGCCCCATAGATTAGGGAAAATTGAATATTTTGTATGAAAATTCATCTGGGTGGAAAATAAGGTTCTGATTGAATGATTCTGAGTGTGGGTGTGTACCTGGGTGGATAGTATTTTGTGGGAGAATGCATGACACGAAGAATGGAGAGAACACTTCAGAAAGTGGACCTACGAGGATGACGACGATGCAAACCTCTCGGACTCAGAAAAATCTCCCAGACTAGACATTTTTGCAGTTTGAGTTTAAAGTTCTGTGTTTTTGCGTGTTTATTGTTACGGTTTTGATTTAAAAGCTTTATTGTTGCCCCCTTTCCTGTTTCTCCCCTCATGGTTGTTCCTCTTGTACTTTTATACCCGCTTCTCCTCCATCTTGGCTTCTTCCCCTCACGGTTTTCCCGCCTTTCGCCCTAACCCTGGTTTCCTATTGGCCCTCAGTTCCTGCGTTTGGTGGCGGTCACCCATTGGTCAGTCCTCACCCTGTTTTGCATACTCTCCCCTTCTCTGTCCAATCACTGCTCAGTTCTAGAATCTTCCCTCAGAGCCCCATATAAACCCTGGGCCGCCCCTCAGTAAAGGCTTGTCGCCATTTCACCCCTGCATGGTGAGGAGGGTGCTAAGAGTCATCATTTTCAGTCAACTGCTGTCAGTATTTTATTGCCCAAATGCCGGAAAATTCATATTTGGAGTTGCCGCTATAGCAGCATATGCAGAGTGGTGCAGGTTGGTATGTGGTACCCACTCCTTTCCCCCTCTTTGTGGGTTGGTCTTGTAGCCAGACCATACCTCATCCCTCCAGGTGTCTTGGGAGTCCCTGATGTGCCTAGATGCTGGTAATGAAATTTTTAGTTTGAGAAAATGATAATTTTGTCTTAGGAGCTCTACCTGTGATGCACAGTTCTCAGGTATAACCGCTCTTCCCTAATTTGCTTTAAATGTTATAGAAACATGGAATGGCTGGAAGGGCCTCATGGGGATCATGGAGTCCAACTCCTGGCCCTGTGCAAGACACCCCAAGAATCACACCATGTGCCTGAGAGTCTCTGGTGATAAATTTTGAGAGAGCTACATTAGGAAAAGTGCATCAGGAACACTTCGTTTACACTGTTGAGATAACCCAGGTCCTACCTAGGACTGAACGTTTCCCAGGTACTTCGAGTTTCTCACCTATCTCATTAAAGTTACTTTGTCCTCTAAAACCTTTGTGGCCAATTTCAAGCTGGCACTACTTGAAGTCTGTTGGGCTACTCACGTGTAAAGTTTCACCTGGGTGAGTGTTTGCAGACCCAGATCTGAGGTGGTGTCATGATGGATTCTGCCCGCTGAGCCTGGATGGCACTGAGCAGAAAATAGGAAGAGGGATAAAAGATTGTTCCTGTGCTCTGGGAACAATTGAGACAGAAAATTGCTTCCAGGATTTCTTCACTTTTCCACAGAGGGTAATCAGCCTGTGTAATTCTCTGCCACAGGAAATACTGCCTGAATCTGTTACCCAAAGACAGCAAGCAAAATTCAGATAACAGCCTGAATACCAGAGGTGCTGCGGAGCAGGAACTGTGCCTTACTCAGGGCTTTTTTCAGTGTAGTGGCTGCTGTATATGTCATGGGATGTCACAGTGGTGCAACTAATATGACAGGTAATTGAATAATTGCTTAGATACTTGGCATGTTCTGGTACACAGTTTGACTTTGGTGCCCTAAACAAGGAGACTGGTAAAGAGAGTTGTGCTTGACTTGGGTTGTACCCCTGAGATTGTGGGGGAGGTGAGAGCAATTCCAGTGAGGTCATGGGTGTCCATTAACTTCAGTCCTGCTCTTGGCCCATTTTTAATCTTTGCTTCATAAATGTAAGCAAATCACAATTACTGCATCTTTATTTGTTAATTTGGAGGATGGGGCAGCACTTGGGCTACTTGCAGGGATTTGAGTTAAGTTTCTAATAAAGCCTCTCAGCCATGTGTTTTATTCCAAATTTAAGAGGAAATTATTTAAATTTTTTACTAGAGTTAGAATAGTTGTGACCAAATCACTGCATGACCATTATTACCTGCTCAGCACTGAGATTTGATTCTTGAATTTCCGTTAGCAGGTCATACTGGGCCAAAGGATCTTGAACCACTAAATAGAAAAGAATAAAATAGAATGGAGTTGGTGTTTGGTTATGGGCTCTGGATGTCATTGTTCCTGACTGTTCATCTGGCTAATGTTTGCTTTTGTGTAGTATTTGTCCGTGTCTGTGCTTCTGTGCACATGGGGAAAAGGAGGACAAATATCACTGGGGTGGATTAGCATTAAAAAATAGTTAACTGATCAAAGCCATAAAGCTTGTCCAAGTGAATTCTTCAGAGAAATAGTTTTGAATTTCCCAAGCAGCCGCAGGCCATAAAAGCGAAGCGCTATCATTCAGAGATGCAAAAAATCCCCTTCTGTTGGCGTGTTGGACCTATTTTTTCCTTTTTAGGAGGGGATTCAAAATGTTTTCTTAATTTTCTTCTGAACAGCTCACTGCTATCCATCTTGAGCCTTTGCCTGCTCTGTTACCCCTCAGTTTTAACCCTCTGCTGAGATCTGTATATCCATACTTAGCATTTTGGATGCCTTTTTGTTCTGAGCACTTTTTAGTGGGATAGCCCTTACAGAGCATGTCTTGTCTCTGAGCTCACTGTTGTAAAGAAGGGGCTAAACGTTGTCCCCAGTGTCTGGAGGGGGGTGCCAGGGAAGGCAGGATGCAGACGGAGAGTGATGCTTGGAAAGGTTTTCTACATGACCTGAAGGGATGGCGGGGGGCCCTGTTCCCGATGCCATGTTCTGTCTTGTTACTGGCCTTGCCCCAGCAGGAGCACCAGCCCTACCAGGTCTGCAGAGAAGGTGGGGCAAAGCAGGAGGGAATTTCATTTCTTTCACATGGAGGAGAGAAAACACATTGTTCATTTGCTCAGACAAAGTTATTGAGGGCTCATACTGAAAGTTAAGCAACCAACTTCTGGGAATTTGGCACATAAATTTGCTTTATGCTTATGAAAGTCTCTCTTTCATAGTGTTTTACTTCATCGCTTCTTCTTAAGATGTACAAAAAAATAAAGTTCTGGTGTATGGTCCATACACAGTATTTGGATAGCATGATCATTAATAGGAATGAAAATTATACTGTGGTGGCTCAGAGCTTGCCAAGAAAAAAAGAAAGAAAAAAATGTCTCAGAAGACACGAAGTGCTTTGTAGCTGAAAGTGCCTGTTGCCCTGCAAGGACTCAGCTGTCCTTTTCAGTCCCAGTCTTCTCTTATTAAAAATATTTTACTGCCTAATACCTACTAGCTTTTTAATACTGCCTAATTGTATGCACGCCCCCCTAAAAGAAAGCCACACATATTTTTCTGCTCTTGTAAATGTTCAGCTTTAGGGCCCCCAGGGAGGGTGTTAATGGCCGTGTCCTGGCTGCCTTTCAGGCAGAGAATTCCACTTTTACTTCCCTTGTGAAACTTGGAATCTCATTCTCTAGATAACCAAATTTTAACATATCCACATATATATATATACATACACATTTTATGTAAGTAAAATCTTTCTTGTGGTGAGCCCTGAATATATTTTCCTAGAAGCTGAGGTCATCTTTGTAACAGGTGGGCAGTGCATGGAGGGCAAAGCTGTGTCTGAGGGACAGGGCTGTAGCTTTTGGAAAGGGATTAGATGCTTGCACAAGTGTGGGCATGACATTTGTGTGTGCCATGTCTACACATCCTGTGCTTGGTTTCTGTGGTAGAGCAGAGATGATTTACCCACATAGCAGGGCCATTTGCTAGGGTGAAGTCATCAGCGTTCAGTTACTAAAGCAATATAGAGGCTCATCCATATACAGGATAGTGCAAAGTAACTGTGAAGCTCATCCTTCTCCTCCAAGATTGTGCTTTGGCCTCTTATATAGGCCATGTTCTACCCTCAAATGGCAGCAGTGCTCAGCTACTGATAATGTGAGGAGAAATTGAATCTGAAGCTGAGGGCCCTTCTGCTCAGGGAAGCTATTGCAAAACAAAGCTAGGGTGTGAATTTAAAGTGAAATGGCTGTTCCGAGCGTACTTCTCATGTGGGCAGTCTTATTCTGCTCTGAGAGGGCCTTTGTGTAGTTCTGCTTCATCCAGTGCCAAAGGCACTCTCAGTGCAGAAAGAAGAATGCCCACACAGGGAGCGGATAGCTTTTCCAGGCTATTTCACCATGCTGGGGAGTCCCAGGAGATGCCATGTTTTTATGTCCCCATGAATGTTGCAGGAGCTTGTCCTTCATGCAGCTCACCCTTCCACCCGAGCTTTCATGGGAGATGTGCTTTGTGATGGGCATGTGGTGGAATTGTGTCTTCAGCACCCTGCTGGGTGCAGCATGCATCACTCATTTGCCTGAAGCTCTGGGGCAGATCTCAGTGATCCCTGAGACATTCTCTGGACATTGCTGATATTGCAGTTCAGCATTCTCCATCAGTGCCATTGCACTTGCGCTGAAAAGAACTCCTGTGAGAACATGTCTTTGTTCATATGTTGTTCCTTTTGAGATGAAATCGTCAAGCAAACCTGTGCACTGGGTATGATCATTATCTGAATACTGTTGAACAGGGGGGAAGAAAAAAAAAAGCCCATCTGCTCTACAAAGAGGCAGTGTAAAGAGCAGGCTCTGTGACTAAATAAATTCACATCTGTTTAGCAGAACCATCAAATGGCAAGCAGAGGGGCCTAATGTGAATCACATGTTGAAACCACAAGTATGAGCGAGATGAGCTGCAAAAGAGAGAGTCTGGAAGTGTTGATCCATGTGAGCAACTGTTGGTTTCTCTCCTTATTCTTTCCCTCTACCAGTTTCCTGAGCAAATGATGGAAAATCAAAAAACCTGTTTTGTGCATATGTCTGTGCATACATGTGTGCATAAGTTTGTATTCCTTGCGTGATTAAATGACCTTCCTACATCATCTTGAGCCATTGGAACATAACTGCAATTGGAAGGGCACTGGATGGGGGTGGGGCTACAGAGGAGGGAGAACAGGGCTGATATGAAGAGTGCAGGTGAAGCTGTTCCCTACTGATGGTGCTTCACAAAAAAAAAAATGGCCCTGGTAGCTTGTTATAAAAAGGAACTTGACTTGGAAGTGATTCCTTAGGATATGTCTCCAACAGTGTCATCTCAAGGAAGCTGATGAAGCAATCTAGAAGCTTCAAATGGTAGGTTATGCCTTCATGTGCTCAAGCTAATTTCAAAATAGGTATCTGCGTACCAGTCCTAACAGACTGCATCTTTCCGTGGATCAATGTAATTTCTTGCATTTCCCCCTTGGTGTTTAAAGCCCTGCAGAAACAAAAGGCAGTTCATGTTTCTGTATTCATTGCATTTGCAGTTTTTTTGGTTTTTTTTTTTTTGTGTGCCAAGAGCATATCAATACAATTTCGAAACTCAGTATTTTTTGTGACTTAAGGCAACAGTTTCTAACTTAAAAACAAGAAAGCTTTGGGGATGTACATACAACTCAGGCGCCTCAGTTAAGGTTATTTGGCTCATCTCCATAGCCCCTTAGAGTGTCCGTGCAGAGGAGCAAGCATCTTCTCTCCCGCAGGATTTCATGAATAGAAACATGCAATAATTTTAGTCTCAAACAGAGATTCTTGTTGCTGTCTTGACTTTTGTCCTAGATATTTTGCAGTAAACGAGGCCAAACTTGCAGGAACAGAGTGATGGAAGATAGGCTGTTAGACCTGATCTGCACAGATTCTGATCCTCCTGCAGCTCAGTCTGCTCTCTTTAGCTGACAGAGAGCTGTGCTCATACGGCTCACCTGGGATGTGAGCTCTGCAGGAGTGCACTGGAGGTAATGAAGCACTTAAGGGCTGATGTGGTTGAAGGTCCCCAAGGAATGATTAGGGTGTTGGCAGTTGTGTTACTTTGAAAGAGAAATATGTGCGTTACACAGCAAAGGCATGCTGAAATGCCTTTCAGATGCTTACTTGTGTGTGAGAACATGCTTTGCCTTAGACCTGTGAGATAGCAGTAGCAACTATTGAAGGGCATTTGATAAATGGAGCTGTGTGTGCCTTTTACCAGCTGCATGGCCCAGCTGCCTGCCCTAGCATAGCTCAAAAACAAGTGGTTGCCAGCAGTGGCTAAAATGCAATAGCATGTAACTGTCTCTAGGTACATTAAAAGTTTGGTTCTTCCTTCCCTCTTAAAACTCCCTCTGCTCGTGATGCATTTCATCTCTTCCACTACCCACCGCCAGTTTCTTCTGGGAAGGTGCAGTGAAGGTAAAAGAGCATCCTAATGTTTTCCTAGAGACTGTCAGGTTTGAGCTATTTCACATCTAGGGAACTGGTGTGGCAAGTCTAGTATGCGAACTCTTTTGTTACAAAAAACTTCCTACTGATGTCTGAAAAGAGGAACAAATGATGAATTTGGGTGGTCAAAAACGGAAGACACTAATGCGATAGTGGTGGAGCAACTGGAGTCAGCTTTTTAATATGATGGCCTTGTTTAGGAAACGTGCAAGGTTAGTGTGGATGCCTCACTGGATTAACTTAATTTTTGGCACCATGGTTTATACTAGTTGTGGAAATATCACCCAGAGCTTTGCATATCACTGTCCTTGAATGAACGGACACAGAGTTAAAAGGGAAGAACATCAATTTCCTGGTCTGGTGCTTTGTGGTTTTATGAGTTTCAAAGTAGAATTGAAAATCAAATCTTAAACAGTTGTCTTCTGTCACAAGTTTCTAGTCAGAGCAGAACTAATGCCCTGTAGTTACTAAACCAGAGATTTATCTTGATGTGCTCCAGAGTGTCATGGTATGCCTTGCCTTTGCTTTTAATATTCCTCTTTGCCCATTTCTCTGTGCTTCCAGAACCCCCCTTAGAACAGGTATCTTCTCACTGAGCTCTGTGTTGTGTTTTTTGCAAATAGCATAGAGGTAACTAATACCACCTTGTGACCTACCCCAGATCCTGTGTGGCCATGGACATTGTGGAGCTCCTCCAGCTTAAGCACTATCTCAAAATATGCCTTTTATTCTTTTTTATTTCTTGGAGTAGTCTGTGAACACCCAGTCAAATATGAGTTGAGTGTGTCCTGTTGTTGCCAATAAAGCAAACTGGATATGGGCTGCTGCAGGAGGAGCCTGGACAGTAGACTGAGATGAGTTATTGCGTGCCTTTACTCCCTGCTGTTGAGGCTGTTATCCAGTCTTGCATCAACCAGTTGAAATGGGATGTTGAAGAGCTGGAGAGGGTCCAGAGGATGGTCAGTCAGGGACCTAGAGCACATGGCCTGCAAGATGAGGCTGAGAGAGCTTTGGCATCTGTCTCTGATGGAAAGGCAGCAAAGGAGTCATCTTGTGGCAGCCTATGACTACTGCCAGGGGCATTCTGAAGATGACAGAGCCAAATGCTTCTGTCCAGATGGCAAAGTAAAATGCCATGGACTTGCATAATGGGCTGGGAGATTCAGCTGGAGAATTGGAAAAACATTTTCATTGGGAAAGTAGTATAACACTTGAATGAGCCACCAGGTAGCAGGGGATTCTTCATTTTGGAGGTTTTCCAGGACGAAGTCACAGCAAGCCTTATCTAGTGTTGGTGATAGTCCAGTCTCCTGCTAAAAGCAGGACTTGGTAACCTGCAGAGATCATCTTTCTTTCCTGACAGTACTGCAGACTTTTAGCTTCTTAAAGGAGGAATCACTTAAATCTTCATTTTTGTTTTGTGTTGCAGAAGGGAGACAAGATGACTCTGGGTTGCTCATGTCTTGATAATGTCAAATCACCTGTTGTTGTGAAACTCAAAGGAACTTAGTCTTTTTTTCTGACTGTTTATAGGAAGAGTTTCATGTACTTCCTTTCCTACAGTTTTCATATGCTCAAATATCTTGCTTTCATTAGCAGTCTCTCTGCAGCATCAGTTCCCAGTCATCTGGCTGTAATCACTCTTCTGTATGTTAGGATACAGGATTTGCCATAGGAAAAAGGCTATTTCCCCTGATTATTTGCAAGGTGCCACAGGCTGAGCTGTCAAAATCAAGACACAGGTTGGTGTAGTGCTCAGGAAGGAGGAGAAACCATCCAGGGATTTGTTGTACTTGAAGCTGTGACTTCCAGGGTGGCTTTGGATCTGGGGCAGGAAAAGTTAAGTGGATCAGATGGGAGGAAAAACATGAGGGATTAAAGATTTTAATTCTGGACACAATTCCTGCCCATTAATTGATTTAATTTGTTGCATTTTAGGCATTAGAGTTTCAAAGTCTGGAATGTACTGCCAGCTGCTCAAGCTGTCACAAGAAGGGTATGGTGGCATTGGGCCTGCATGTACTTCCTTCCTGAGTGGGGCCCATGCTGTGCTCGGGTTCTGGGCTGCAGCTCCTCTTCCTTTCACAGAGACCCTTCTTGATGGCTTGGGGTTCAGACTACCCATAGCAGATATGTTTTCTTCCAAAGGTAGCAGCATCTGACTCTTCCTGCAACCACAGCTACTTAGAAGAGGAGCCTGTTGTAAATTGAAAACTCACCTACACCCACACTTGCCTTGCTGGGTAAGACCTCAAGCTCTGCACTGTTTTCTTGCTCACTCCATCAGTTTCCCACCGAGCTCAGATCCCTGCTATTTCTCCCCAGGCTGAGACACACAGAGTGCTCTGCAAAGTTAATACAGTTATCTGTGTGTGTCAATATGCTGCCATGGTTCCATTTGGTCCCACTGGGATCTTGCTGATATCTCGCAGCTGAGCTGAATGTTAGTTCTGCGCAGTTCCTTCTTGTTTACAGCCAGCATCAGCATCCAAACTGCCTGAGCTTGCTCTAACTGCCTTAACCTTGCCATCTCTTATTGTCCTGTTTGCTTTTCTCTTATGTGGGACTCTTGGTAGGCCTGATTCCAGTACATCTCCATTGGTTAAGAAGTCCAGTCCCTTAATCATTTTATTTGATGGATAAGCTCTGTGTTGCTTGGCAGTCCCTTGCTGAAGTAGGAAGCCAAGTACTGATCTGTGCTATAGGCAAGACATTGAATATGGGCACAAAAGAAATAAAAGCAGCTTTTTTTGGCAAAGAGATCTTGAAAATAAATTGTATGCAGGAAAACAGTATTTGTGCAAGGGAGCTCATCGTCTGAGACTCCCAAAATAATCTTTCTGCATCATTCTGCTTGTTTTTGCTGCCTCTATTAATATATTTCCTCTCTCATTTTGTGCACAAAATTCTGAAACATCCATCTCAAACTTTTCACTGTAGTGTAGCAACATCCTCACAATCTTGTAGGTCAAGTTATCAGGAAGAGAGGATTTAACAATTGGAAGAAATTTGTCTGGCTCAGAGCTACCTCCTGGCTCAGCTCTTCAGGTTCAGCCATAAACTTTGCTGTATTTGAGTAAGCCAGCAGGTCTGCCTCCTCCATTGCAATTGCCCTGGGGTTTGTTGTGACCACAAGTAGCTGAGTCCTTGGATTGATGTTTTTTCCAATATGATTATATTTGGACTAACTGAGGATTGTCACAAGCCACGAAAGTCAAGAATCAGCTTGCTCTCTGGTGAAATTGTAATGCTGTCATTAGAGTTGTATTAGATAGATCTATGTCTTTCTTTCAGTGCACATGGACCAGTCAAGTTCAATTTACTGGGATTTTAAAGCCTAGTTTGTCACTGGACAGCAGGATGTGACATGGCTGTAAAAGGAAGATCTCGTTCATCAGGTTTTATGTGTGTGTTTTGCAGCAGCAGTCAAGTTCAAATAACTAGCATCTAATCCCAAAACTATTAACGCAATTATATTGGGAAAGAAAAGAAGTTTTATGTTTAGTTTGCCCTTCTACCTTTTCCACTACTGAAGCTGATACAAGAGAAATGAGCTAAGAGGGAAACTTAAGGGTGAGTTCTTGATTGATATCAAGATTGTCCCAGCAGAAGGCTTTTGGTATAAGAATGATTATGATATTGGGTTGATGTCTGATGAACTATTTTCACGATGACATTAACCTGTGTCAAGCATCTTTGTACCAGAGCGACTATTCTTTACCATCACATGTTTGCAATCTCCACTATGGACTTTCTGTCTTCCTGTTATGTCTGAATGATGCTGCAGAAGTTGTAGTGACTTCAGTATGTACAACGGAAGTCACATCCCAAACTGGTGTGGGTGCAGCTGTGCTTGAAAAAAAAAAAAAAAAGTTTTTTTCCAAGTATTGGTTATTTACTTACACGAATGGGCACAAGCTCTGTTCATTTGCAAGCCATTGCAACTAGAGAATAAGGAATATAATGTTGCATTGCCAGTAAGTGATATTGCTGGTGTATCTTAAGTGGGATACAGTAATTTCAAACCATTCTGAGTGCAAATAAAGTCACAGCTTGAAGTCTGCAGTTTTAGTCATAGAATAACTGATTTGGATACATCCAGGGATCTCTCGAGGTCATCTGGGCCAACCCCTTACTCAAACCTTACTCAGGGTGAGCTTTGGATTTAAGTCAGGTCTTCTGGGAGATCCCATGGAAGTTTGATTGAACCTGTTAAAGCCAGAGTGAGACATTACCTGGCTATATTCTTTGAGGAATAATTCAGCATAAGCAGTGCTCTAAGTTTCTTTCTCCTTTAATTCCTCTGATTACATTAGTGATGTCCCTGCAGCAGGAAATAGGTGAATGCTCTCAAGCCTGTTTAACTGGAGAAGTGACTCTGATTTCATTTACGTTTTTATTTATTTTACTTTGAGGGAATTGGGATGAAGATACAAGCCCCTGTATTATCCAGGCAATTGAAAGAAACTCTGGATATGAGGCGAAGAGGCAGAGATAAACTTGGTCCAGCTGCCACCTGCTGTGAGAGGCTATAGCAAAGCATCAGGAAATGTCTGTACACTGTAAAATTGGTGCAAGCAAAGAAACTTGTTCTTGAGGAGGGATGTGGCACAAGGACTCGGAGTCCATGTGGATTGTGTTGTTTGCATGTGATCAAGAAGGCAGTCACTGGAGGGTGACAGTGTTTTCCATTCTTCTTCATCACCTCTCAAAGTGTCTTGGTGGCTCAGTTGACTCTTCTTAGCTCTCCACTTAGCAATTCTTAGCTCAGCTCACTGGTGGTAGAGGTCACATCAGCCCCACGCATGGGATTCCCAGTGCTCGGAGTCATTCCTGAAGCTTTGCAGTTCTGGTTGTTGCCATGATGTTTGAGGAGCTTGAAGGTCCAGAGTCAATTTGCTGCTGGGAGGGCTTGAGGGAGGAGCTTTTTTTGACTGATTAATATTATAGAACTTAAATTCGGAGAGATGTTGTGCAGATAGGCAATGATTAAGAGAGTTCCAAAGGAATCCAAATTCCCCAAATCACATAATTTCCTATATGATGTAAAATTGATGAAGATAAGTTGTACCATATGGGAAAGACATCCCAGAAGAGCTTGCACTGAGTGTATAAGTTCCTATGGCACTTCCTATATTTGGTCAAAGAGCTCTAATGAGATCAGAATTTTGACATTATATCCTCTTTTGAAGGCCACAAGAAGTAGGAGAGTTTAGTGGCTAGAGATCATCAGCCATAAATGGAGAAATAAATTCATTTAACTTTCAGAGGGGGCAGTGCCAAGAAAAACAAGCAGCTTTGGGAGTTTGTAAAGAGCCAGTCTCTCTGGTCAGCCTTGGTTCCTGCATTTAGGTAATTAGTGGAGTGGAGGTGATGAGGACAGAGCAAAGAACTGTATTTTGGCAGTGTTTGGGTTTGCAATTTGGGGAACTTCAGGAGGAAAACCAAAGAAGACATCAGCTCAGAGACATCCAGTCTTATAGGATGTACCTGTAACAGAAAGGGGCAATGAATGACATTATTTTGTGTTGTGAAGTGTGTCCCCTTGGCTGAGTTATAGATCTGATCTTTGGAACTCAGCTGGAAGGTGAAATAAAGTAAAAAGTTTTCTCTTTGAGTTCTTTTACATGGATGAAAGAGAGGAGAAAGTGGGGAGAATGTAGTTTGCCTTTCTACACATCTCTTGTCAGCCCTTAGAGACAAACTCAGGAAGGTAATGTCTGGATCGTGTATCAGAGAAAAGCCCCAAGCATCTCCTGTCAACAAAAAAGGTCCTAATTCCCTGTATCTGGTCAGTCCTTTGACCTTAGGAGTTATGGTTCACTGTGCATGGGTGATACTAAGAGAAAACGCCACAGACCTACATGAAGCCAGTGAATTTAGGAAGGCGTGGGATGGAAGGCACAGCAGACTGTCTGGAAGCACAGACGGTTGTTGCTCCTTTTTTGTTAAACACTGTTGCTACCCACTATGAAACATTAGCTTAATTAACTCAGGGACAAAATCTTCTGTCTTGACGAAGTCCATCAACATCCAAGGAGTATTTGGTCCATGTTATAAATAAGAAAATGAAATGAAGATTTATTTGGGTACAGTCTAATCACAGAAAAGCCAGCTTGTCTCAGAGATGAATGTACTAACAATTTCAAAAGTAGACAAATTGGTACTCTACCTTTCCATTGCTTATCTGATACGAGACTAAATTGACTTGGAACTCTCATTGTTTTACCTTTGCTTCTCAAAGGTGAATGACATTCTGTAATTAAAAGCAAAAACAAGCTCTTATTGCCCACACACTTATAAAAAAAAAAAAAGCAACAAAAAATCCTTGTCAGGATTTTATTACTGCCTGGTATTATCTTCTATTGATATTCCTGGTCTGACATTTTTAGATAATGCGGTCTCTGCTTGGAATTCGTGGATTCCAGTTCCTCTGCTGTGGTGTATTCTTTCATGATTAGAATTTTCTGAACTTACACCATGAAGATCATCCTAATGATAGAACCAGAGCACGCTGTTTTCCTTATTTATGCAGTGTGATTTCACTCTTTGCTCGAATGTTATTTATCATAGTTAGTCTGGTCTTATCCTCTGCCTCCAAAAGTAGGTGATGACTAATGCTTCCAAAGAAGGAAGGATAACAGAACCTCAGGCATCCACAGCTGATTTCGGTCAAGTTTTTTTTTTTTTTCTAATATTATTCATAATTTTATTCCTTCTATTTTAAGTTGCCATTCTTGAAAAAATGGTCTTACCCTATCATCCACCATTTCTTAAAAAGTAGCTGGAAAACTGAAGAGAATTCAGAGTAAACATACATGAAAGACTCAAGAGAAGTCTGCCCTTTACAGGGAGTTTAATTGATACTTAGTTTTGATTTGATTTAACGGTCGACCTGGCTGTGTTCTGAAAGGATCTGCATAAGGAAGAGAGTCAGGTCTGTAATGCTGATGACAGGAGCATAACAAAATGCAATGGTTGGAAGCAGAGGTAGCTAAATTTAAAGCCAGACATAAAGGAGAAGCTGTAATTATGGTGCTTAATTGCTTGTCCAAACAATTTACTTTGTTGAATTCTCCAACACTTGGATTGTTTCAGTTGAGGCTACGTGTGCTTTGTAACAAATATGCTTTAGCTCAGCAGGAGCTTTGTGGAGCAGTAGTTGGGTACAGCTCAGTGCTGAAGGGCTTGTCGACGTGGTTGATGAGAAAGGCTTTCAAAGCAGTGATGTAAAGAAGATTTAGGGGATTTTTTTTTTTTTTTCTGGGATGGGGCAGTGAATTTGGGAAGTGGGTATTGCCAGAGTGGTCAGTGAGTAAGGAGTCACAGACAAAGCTTGTAGCAGTCAGATTAGGAACAGCGTTGTTGGGAGTTGCTGTTGACCAAGGATGGCTGTAGGACAGTGGCAGGCAAAAATGCAGAAGACTTCAACCAAGACAGAGGGAGACATGACACTGATGAGGGAGCAAGAGATGGCTGTCCCTCTGGGAGGGCTCCCAGGGGCACGGGCTCTGCTGACAAAGGTTTTTCCAGCCTTGCTGTGTTAAATGTTACGTGACTAGATTTATTCAGGTTTACTTGTTGAATGCAAACCACACCCGAAGAATATGTTTGGAGCAGAAATGTGGGGACAGCTGTCAGTTTAACTGATAGGTTAACTTTCCAGTGGCAAATTACATTTAATGGAAGGAAATACCTCGAAAGTGAAAGGTGTGTTTGCTGGTGAGCCAGAAAAGCACTGCTGTTGCCTACTGAAGGTTCTCATACAAGTGCAGGAACCACCGTGATACAGAGGTAGTCACATATATAAGAGTAAGTTTAGAGCAAGGGCATTACTTATAGGCCCAAGGTTCCCTGTTTTGATTACTTGTCCACATCAGGAAATGTTTTGCTCCAAAGAAGCTTCTGATTCAAAACGAAGCAATGTTGCAGGGGACAGAGGGGCAGCACTGATGGCTTTGTTTGAACTAGCCAGGATATTCCACCATGGAGAAGTCTGCAGAGAGGTGGGAGGCTGTGACTGTCTCCAAGCCATTGCCCCTTAAATTTTTCTTTGCATTTGGCCTTTTACCAGCAGACAAAATGGGGGCAAAATAACAGCAAACCCAGAAATTTAGCTTCAGCTATTAAAAAGAGCTTCATTCATTTTCTTTTTCTATGATCTTGCAGAGTAGTTAGGCTAAATTTAATTGAGTCTGGGGAGCTGGGGCTGGAACAGACGAGGAAAAGGGAACTTGCTGAAAACACTGTCAAGGCACAGATAGCAAAAACAAGTGACAGTAAATGCATAACAGAAAATGAGAGGGGGAGAAAGAGGAAGAGAAAAGGCTAATGGGGAAACAATTAGAAAATACCACCATGGCCAAAACAAAGGCGTTAGAGGTTAGCTCAGAGGGAGCTGCGTGCCAAGTTACAGTCAGCAGCTGAGTTACAGCAGTATGTTCTTCACATTCCCAAGTTGTCCATAAGAGCAGTCTGCTTCTTAAGCTCATTCATTGAAATTCTCATTGTCTTCAGCTGTCCTCAGAGCTGTGCAACCTGGCTGCTGAAGCAGACGTTCTTGGTTTGTGCATCATGCAAGCCATCCCTGCCATCAGCCTGGCAGACCCTGAGAGCTCTGTGGAACCAAGGCCTGCTGCCTGGGAGGTGGTTAAGGAACATTCCAGAGCAGGAATGGTAAGATCTAGTCAGTATGGCAGTAATGTCCAGGGTCTGAGGCTGCTTCATGCAGCAGCATGCTCTTTCCTATGAACTGTCAAGCCAGAGGCTGAAAACCTGTCAGAATTAAACTCCAGGATGCTTTTAGCAATGGGTAAAGTGCAGTTGCCTTTGGATGTAATAACTGCAGAGTGCAGATTTGTCCTGTTTAGCTGAGTGCCCTTACTGCTTTCTGATGTTAAAATCTAGATAGTCTCTTGCGTTTTATTGCTGCTTTTACAGTTTTGAAGGATGTGGGAGGAGGAAACATCAGTGTAGGTAAATCTTACTGATGCAGTGACAGTCATTTTCTAGGTCTGTAAGGGCTGTTGTTGGTAATGGGAAGTACCAGGCAGAGGGACTGTGGTTCCCATGCCCTCAGCCTCCACTTGCCATGACTAGTTTCCTCTCCAGCACTGTGGGGAGGACCTGCCTTTCACTTCTTGCTTTCAGAATGATGCTCTGCACTCTTACCATAGGTTTGGGTGACAGGCATATGGGTCAGGAAAACTACATCCTTGCAGCTCAGCCTTGGATAATTGCCCGTATCCAGGCTGTTCCTGCCAAGCTCCTGTTTGCCTTGTTTCTGGCCAGCCAGTGTCTTCCTTCACTGGTATCGAATTCCTAGTGCAGCCAGGCTCACTTTCTAGTGGTAGGCATTGTGAGACCCCTGTCTGCATGTCAAGCAGTCAAACTGCATGGCCAGGAAGAGACAAGAGTGCCGGGACGGATGCTTGGCACTTGCCAGTTCCTCTCTCATAAAAGGAGTGATGGAGGTGGAAGATGAATACAAACTGTCCACTTCCTAGTGTTGGGTCAGACATTGGGTCTTAAAGTAGAAATTACTTCTCAAGTAGGAAACCTGTAACCTGGAGTAAATGTATTGTGTTGGAATAAACATGCATGTATACCCATCAGTTCAAATAGCCACTGCTGTTAGCTGAAGATACTGTCCTGCACTGCCATGTGGAGACCTTGATCCTTTCTCCTGATTGACTCAGCATTGCCAATTTGCTAGGACATGGCTATCCATAGAGGAACCCACAGGAATACATTCCTAGTTTATACCCAAGAGTCTTCATTTGCTGCTTTGATAAAGGGCTCAGCTGAATTCGTTCCACCATGAAGCTTGTAGGATGCAGCCAGGATAAGCTGGCAGAATAACTCTGCTCCTTGTTCTCAAAAGCTTAGACATTTCTAGTGATGTGTGAGCCCAAATTAGGAAATAAGAAAGGGAAAAATTTCTCCTTTGTTCTCCCTAAACAGACTTAAATATGGTATTGGGTATGTCTTCTACCTGCCTAAATGTTCCATATAATCCTGGGTGCTGGTTGAAGAGCTCAGTTTCTTGGAGAAGCAAGCATGCTTGGAAATCTTTGCTGTGAGGAACTAAGGATATGCCCAGGTGGGCTGAGAGCGGCCCCTCCAAGGGGGTCTGCACCCTCCAAAAGGCCACCTTCCATCTGTCCTCTTTCTTTTTTCCCCACCCTGAGCTAGGAAAACTGTTCACACCAGTCAATACAGTCCTTTGGTGTCTTGCCCAGCAAAGCTGCAGCTCTCTCTTCCACCTCAGCCCCAGCAGATTGTGTTTTACTGTTGCGGTTAGAGACTGACCACCTTTGTGTGAATCCAGCAGCTCCTCTGCTTTGTCCTGTTGTTCCCAGATGGAAGCGCCTTTCTGCCATGTCAGTCTGCTCATGTCTCCCATAGCTTGGTGCTATCTCTTGCACTTATGCTTTTCCATGAGCAAAACAAATATTTTCTGATTGGGTCACAGGTGCCTGCTGGTTTTGGATGGCCTTGACGAGTTCTGACACCAAAGCAGTGTTTGGGCAGAAGTGATGGGGTGCTCAGGAGCTCCAAATTAGTGTTAGCTTTGTCTGTGTGGGATCTTCATTTCTCCATCACTTCTTAAATCCAGCTCCATAGGATCATCTGATGGTACTGTAGGACTGTCATTGCTACCCAGCGAGTGTGGTTTGTGTGTGGTGAAAAGCACTTGTTTATTGCAATGAACAGGATTTTTATGGACAACATTTTCAGCAGCATCACAGTCCAGTTCTCAAAAGTGATGTAGGCTTTTAAGAGGCCAAAGCCAAGATTTTGATAAATAAGTAATGATTTGGACTGCCTCTGTTTTTTGTTACACAAGTCAAGATGTCTAAAAGGAGCCGGGTTGTCAGCGGTTGTGGGATTCTGGCATTTTTTCAAAATTGATATGCTTTTAAAATGTCTTAAGCTGGGCATTCAGAAATGGAGGCATCAAGAATGATTAGCTGCTTTTGAAATCCTTTTTCTTAAAAGTATGAATGAAAACCACTGGGGCATGGGGTCCTAAATGACATGTGAAAAAGTGCTAAAAGTATGTTTTGGAAGTGTGTCTGCCTATCTGTGACTAGACTTGTCCCCAGAGCACCTGCACTGTTGTACTTTAATGTGCTCAGAAAAGCCTAATAGGGAAAGGCAAATATATCACTACTGTGCTGAACGGGTGGTGGGATGAATGGGCTGCTTCAGGGTATCAGCCTGTCTCGACTCTGGTTGGAAGCACCAGAAGTAAGTTCATCAGTAATTTTGACCTGAAAGTTTGTATCTTATGTCCTATACATTAGGAGCAATATTGTTTAAAGTTAAGCATGCATCAGTTAAATGTGTTTTGTAGGTTTGATTTTGTAAACCATCAGAATAGTAGGAATGCAACTGTTATTTCCCCAGCCTAAATTCCTGATGTACGTGTGACTCTTTGCCTCTCATCTCAGTTCTGAACCATGTCTCATCCATCCTGGCTGCCACCCAAGAGTACTAATGAGCCTGTTGGTCATGTTACTGCAAGGATGGAGACCACACACACCTTTGGGACTCCCAGCATCTCGGTGTCCACCCAGCAGACTCCAAAGAAGTTTGCACCTGTCGTTGCCCCGAAACCAAAGTACAACCCATACAAGCAACCAGGAGGTGATGGTGAGTATTTATTTTTTCAGGAAGGAATCACAACTGTCTTAATTCAGAGAAACTGACTGCTAACACAGGCTGTTCTTGACTTGCTCTTTGTTGGTGAGTTTGTGGAAGCCTTTCTGTTTCAGACCATTCATATCAAGAAGAACACTTGCTCTGGCTACCTACCCTCCTGAGAAATGCAGGTCTGGGGGAGGACATGGGGACAGGTTGGTCTTGGTTTTAGTTGGAAGCAGATATCCCAGGGCCAAGCCTGATACTTTTGAAGGGGTTCTGCTTGTTTGGCATGTGATGATTCAAGGAGCTCAAGCTCGAACAACCATTGTCAGTGCTTGTTCTTTCATCCCAGAACAGTGAGAATCCTTTACAAACATGGGATTGATCTGTAGGAATATGGGTGTAATTGGGGGTGCTAGGGCATAAGTTTGGCAGAACAAGTCTAGAAGTGCTTCCTCTTCAGCCTACTGGCTGGATTGTTTTGATTTTATTCTTTTCCCTCTAATGTGGAGCACTCTTGAATGTGAAGTAATGTGAAAGATAATTATATGACCATTGCAATAGCCTCGGGAGCTGTTATGTTAGCGAAACAAATGCCTGCCAGTTACTATGTCTTGGCCTTCAGTCTTCCTCTCTTCATGAAACTGAGCAGCAAGTGTGGGATTTGGGTTCCTGGTTTGTTGACACATGGAGGGAGGGAGGAGGTTCCTCGCATCAGGAGTGCATGGTTGGAAGTGCCTCTGGAGTCTGCAGCTGGAAGCCTGCCAGCTGGAGCACCTGGGATGCCCCTGGCCAACAGTGGAGAGTGTGTGATGGAACCTTACTGCAGCAGAAACAAGGTGAAAGCCAAGGATTTTAGGAAAGAGTGGTAGCTGTCTTGTTAAGGCATGACTTTTCTGTTCCTGGTGATTTACTATACTTAGTGATGGGTGGAAAGCTCTTCCCTTCCTCCTCTCCAACCCTTCCTCAAAAGAAAAGCTCAGTAGTATTCGAGAAAATTGCCCAAACAGCTTTTGTATATGGTTTTGGATGTTCTGCTTAGTTCCATTACCACTTTCCCCTCTTTTGTATTGAGCACAATAAATTATCATTTGTATATTTCTTCCTCTTTTTGCTCTGTCTTTTGAAAGTTGTATGCATTTTTAGGAAAACTACAGAATAATGGAAAGGAGAAAGAAAACAAAGCAGCACATTAGATCTTGCACTTGAGTGATTTTCTAAAGAGAAGGATAGCATGTAGGAAAGTTGGAAAAGTCTGATGAGTGTTTTGGTTTTTTTTCCTCTGCCACTCTAACTTTGGAGAATTCAGAACGAAAAAAGAAAATGTGTTGGAGGGGGAAGAGCGAAATCATATGCACCTGTTCTGCTGCCTTCAGTAACAAAACTTAGTGAGAAATAGGAAGAGAAAAAGACATTTGGAATTTTAAAAGTAAAAAATAATCCGTTTCTGAAATGCAATGAAAATGTCACCTTTAAGTCAAGTAGAAATTCTTAGTTTTCTAATTCTCTTGAAATTAAAAATAATAATGGAAAATAACCCCTTTTTGTCTAGGAAAACTGTTCTTGATCAATCACTTTTTTGTGTGTGTGAAAAAGGTCAGTATGTTTTAATTGTCAGTGCTTTAGTGATTGTAGATCTGATTATATGTGACTCAGGAACATTATAACCTTCCAAAAAATTCTGTGCTTCTTGGCATTTGGGGAAAGAGACTTTCCCAAAGAGCACAGCAGGCACTGCAGGCTGAGAAGGGGAGACCAGACACGCAAACATTTCTGGTGTAACCCTGAGGACCTGGTCCCACAAGCAATCAGGCATCACTTGGTCTGTTGGAAACCAGGAGACAATCAGGACCTCAGAGAGGGACTTCGTCAGTGTCAGTCCCTTGCCTTGTCTGATGCTGGGCGTTTGGAGATCCCGTCATTATCTGACAGGCCTGGAAGAGCTAAGGGTTGGCCAAGACCTGGTCAGAGACAGGCTTAGTGATGTGACAACGTGCCTGCAGCTTAAGCTAATCCACTTTCAGAAGGTGACAGGCTGCTGGTCGCTGTCAGCAGCCTGTGCAAAGCCATTACCCAGCCATATATAACCCTGAGAAAATGGGGCTTCTGGGATCTGGCAGGCGAGAGCGGGGCAGTGAGAAATACTTAGCCCAATGTGCCTCATTCACTTTCTATGGCTCCCTTCTCTCCTCCGGTCTCCCTAATTGTTTTTTCAATGACTTCCCTGGTTTTTGCAGCAATAATTCAGCCTGAGCGACAGCTCCATGCCCCACTGGTTCCCTGCATACAGGGGCGCTGGGAATCATTTTGCCCAGATTTGTTCTCTGTTGGTCACAGGTCGTTCCCATCTGGTTAGCTGTGAGTCTGTAGTGGGGGCAAGCTGCAGCATCCCCTTACATCCTGGTGTGTTTTCATCCCTCCTGCCCTGCCAGAGCTGCTTAGCTAGAGGAACATAGGAATTACCGTGCTTCCTTCTGCCAGAGATGAGTGGGAGCAGTGGTGCTCCTCAGGGGAAGGGCTGTTCTGGGGCTGTGATGGGCCAGAGAGCAACTGTGTACATCACAGTATTACCTGCCCCAGCAGTGTTGCTGGAGTTGGTTCCCTGCAGCCTTTGGCAGCTGGAACAGTATCTGGAATCTCTCCGGGAGACTGGCAAATTCTGTTCCTGGTAATTGCTTCAGCTCATTGCTTTTAACATTCGTGAATATGCATCTCCTGGCCTTGTTTCCTTTTTATTTCGTAGGTGTGTTGCTTGTACGTAGAGGGTCTATCTGGCTGATTGCATTTGTGATTTTATTTCTTGGTCATGTTGAAAGCACAGGGGAAAGACACTGGAGTCACAGTGGAGCAGGTACTGCGTGAATGTGTAGGGGGAGTGAAGGTACCCCTCTCTCCCTTTCACCTCCCACCAAAGCATTTCCTTTGTCTCAATTTGACTTTAATTTTATTTTTCTTTTCCTGACACCTGCACAAAAATCAGCCAGAAGGTGCTGATTAAGCTACTTAATGGAACTTTGAAGGAAGTTAGAAATGGTTACATGACTAAAAAAGGTGAAATCACAACAGCTAGCAGTTTATAAACCAGCAGTGTTTTAATGTAACTTGAAGCACTCAGTGCGTGTATGGTTTAGACCAGTGAAGTGAACAATTTTCCTGGTGCTGCCAGCCCCCCTCCGTGCTATTTGCCATCCTGAGTTGCTGCGACTTGTTTCAGACTAGATTTATCAACTCATCAAAGCAGAGACCGTGTCTTGCTGTTGCAGAGATCTGTTTGGAGGCTCCTGGGTATCACTGTAGTAGTGGCAGAAGTAATAATCATAATTGTCATTATCATCATCATCATGAGTAAGACCGCAGCTCTGCCTAACATATTCTGCACAGGTCTATACCATGCAGAGAGCTGAAGAGGCAGGCACAGCTGTGTTTTTTTATAGGTCATACAAACACCAGACCAGACGTCCATGTGCTGTGGTCTGGGCTGGGTTTCTGGAGGATTTATTGCTGCCATTCCCCCCTGTGATGGTTTGCAGGGGATTAACCTTGCCTGGTCCTGGGAGGCACTAGCACCGCAGCTCCTGAGAAGTGCAAGTGCTCATCATCTTACACAACTCTGTATTTACCCCACAGAGAGAGGAGAGCTGTTTGAGCTTGGGGAAGTTTATTTGCAAGATGCATTGGGAGGAAGTTGTAGCTGCTGATGAGTTAGGCTAGAAATCAAAATTTGATGTCCAGACATTTGAGCTCTAGAAGAGTTTAGCCAGGGTCAAGGGTGGTCCTTGAATTGAGCTAGATGAGTTTGAAGATTGAGAGCATCTTTTCTTCATGCTAGGAGAAGATGAGTCCTGAGATGGATGAGGCAGCATCCAGCCATGGGTCCTGACAGTCCCCTTCTTATATATTTGGCTTCTTTGTCCATGCTCACGTTTGGTGTTACCTGCCTCCTCCCTCTGTTCCTCAGCAGACCCTGTCCAGCACTGTGCATAATGGGTTTTGTCCTCTTTACTCACTGACCAAAAAAATCTCTTAAGCAAAGTAATGCCTTTTTCCAAAGAGTGAGTACTAATTTTGTTTCCTTTAAAAGCACTGGATGTCCCATCATTGAAAGCACTCAAGGTCAGATTGGATGGAGCTTTGAGCAACCTGATCTAGTGAAAGATATCCCAGCTGATGGCAGGGAAGTTGGATTGATTATTTTTCAAGGTCCTTTCCAACCAAAACCTTTCTGTGATTCTATGGTTGTGCTTCCTCGTTTCCCTGCCCTGGTCTCCAGCTTTTAGACTTAAGTTGGTATTTCAGCATCTTCAACAGAGCTGGAGCCTTACGGAAACGCTGCCACACAGCTGTTCCTATCTGTGCTGGGCTCAGGAAGATGGAAAGGATTTATAGCTTGCAGATGAAGCAAATTCCCATTTCTCCTCTTTTCCCTAGTTCCAGAAAATGGGGCCTCACCCTCCAGGGCAGACTAAGGAGGCATCTGGTGTGGAGTGTGAGGTTGGTGATGGCTGATCTGCTGGCCTTGTGCCCACTGCCATGGGGCTGGTGGTGCTGGCGTGGCATTGCGCGCTCTGTGGCGTGGGGAGGAGAGCTGGCAGCTGCTCCCAAGCAAGTGCCAATGAGGCAGGGGAGCCAGGATATGCTGGGATGGCACTGGGGGTTTGAGGCCAGAATCAGGGACTTCAAAAACATGTAAAAATCTGTTGTCAGTCTGAGGTCCTCAGAAAAGCCTGAGTCAAGGCCACTGGATGGCTGGAGTGCAGTGAGTGGCAAGCGTTGTGGTGCGATATGCCTTTTGGTGTGAATCCCTCTGCTTTGAAGCTTGTTTTGGTAACCACAAAAGCTCTTTTCCCCTTGCTATTCCCCCTCCCCTCTAAGTAAAGCTCTGTGAGTCCCAGAGAAATGTCACTATGCTGATACAGGCGGAGCACAGTCATGAGCTGGGGAGGCTCAGCTGGATTGCAGGGTTGGGCTTTCGAGTTCAGCATTTGTGAGCATTAGCACAGGTCCCTGTGGGTTGGATGCACTCTTCTGCCACTGTGTACAGTCACTTGAAGGAGTATTTCATGGTGGTAAGGAAGGGAACAAATCTGTCTTTGCCTGCTGGGAAGGGCCAGATCATTTCTTGGCTCCCAGATGATCTCCTGCTCCAGCAGAGATGATCAACTCCACTCCCAAGAAACCAAATTCCTCATATTCTTGCAGTGTCTTTTTGTTCATGTGAATCAGACCAGGCATATATCTGAAACTGCCTGAGACAGACTGAGGTGCTGCAGTGCCAGCCCTGGCCAGAAGAGATGTGCAGCCACCATCCCTCACAGGGCAGTCACTTGCTTTGTGGAGCTGCCTGGTGCTGGAACATGCTTCTCTGTCACCCTCTGAGGCTGCCAGGACATGCTTTACAAAATTAGACACTTTGGCTTACGTAGCTGGGTCCTTCTAAATTCAGTATTTATTAGTCCTGATGTCTTTCCTTGTAGTTGCCACCTTGATGTGGAAGCAGTTAATACAGATTTAATAATGGAAACTAAATGAAGGGATGAGACTCAAGGCAAGCTCTTCCCTTCTTCTTTTCCTGGGCACCTTTTAGATATGGTGAACAACAGGTCTCATGTAAGGTCTTTGAGGTTTTAATTACTTTTTTTAAATTTTTTAAATTTTTTTATTTTTTAAAACATCTCCTTCCATTTACCTTGGTTGGAGGACTGGGCAAGTGACTCATGAGACAAGGGACAACAGCAGGACGAGCTCCAAGGTGTCGTTGACACCAGTGGGTATGCTTGAACCTAGCTGATTTAGGTTTCCCAGGGTTTGACTCTCCATGCTCTCCTCCTCTTTATGTGTGTAGAGGCTTTTGAGCACTAACAAATTATGTTCTGCTATGTCTGTAGGGGACTGGGAGCATGAACTGTCAGGCTGTTTATTGTTTTGCTATTGTATTTTTTTTTTATAGGCAGATATACCTAGTGGGTTTTGTTTACAGCAGCTGCTTCAGTAGCTCTGTCTTAATTTTTGAAGCTTGGGTATGGATTTATTGGACTAGACACTCTGTTGTAGCTGCACTGTTCCCAGCTCTGCAATCTTTGACAGTTCATAGAAGCTAACTGTGTCCAGAGTCTATTCATTATTTGCATTGAGAGCCCTGAAAGAATAAATTCAGGCTGACATGAAAGATTGTGAGGTTTGTGGGGTTTTTTCTGATTGTCTGCTGGGTCTGTACCCCATAGCAGGAGGAGTTCTTGGTAGTGGAAGGGCTGTGTTGGTTGGGAGTCAGAGGGCTGCTGTACCTGCTCCTTGGTGTATCTCATGAGTTTCTGCAGTGCCATGCTGGTCATTGGTGCTTCAGGGGGAAGGCAGTGGTGGGGAAAAAAGTTTGTCCTGGCTGAGAAATGCTCTAACACTTTTCTGGTCCCATCATTGCAATGGATCCTATGGTCACATCCCTCGCAGGGCTGAGCTTGAGAAAAGCAAATGTAGTTTGAATAAAGAAGTAACCCTACTGCTGCAAATCATCCCGACCAAGCCTGAGCACAGCCTCCATTTAGTGGTTGTTTTTTAAAGAAAGCTTTTTTTTAAAGTGCATGTTATAAATTTTAAAGCCATTCTTAATCCTTGCCCTCGTTCTTTCCTGTGTTTCTTACGCTGACTGAAACGCAGCAGATGAAGCAATACTTTATTCATTAGTGTCAGAACTGCATCATCCACAGGCTCTTACAAACTGTAGCCAGTGAAAATGAGCTTGAAGCTCCAGGCCTCTTTGTGGTTGGTTTGCTACCTTCTATGCAAGAGCATTTAAAGCACAAACAAAGCCCCCAAACACTGGCGAACAAGCAGGAAGGCGGGGATCCCTCATTAAGAAGTAGCTGTAAACCAGTTTGGAGCAGCCTTTCGGAAGTCTCCATTGATTTCTCTCTAATGACATCCTCTTTCCCATTGATTAGGAAGCAAGTGAAACCAGTTGGAAGTGAGTGGTGGTTCTCATTTGTATAATAGTGGATTTAAACTGCCCTAAGCGAGCTGAGCCATGTTGAAGAGGTGTGAGACCAAGCTGATGCCTTTGTGCCTGGGCAGCAACCCTCCACTCGATAGCTTGTGAGTTACGGAGACATGGAGTTTTGCCCAGTTGTCCACAGCACAGTGACCACTATCAGGACCTGTGATTCTCCCAGTGTAAACAAACTGGCACTGTGTGGGGCCTTCTGTTTTGACAGCAGTCATCCCAGAAGTTGTCGTGCTGGATAACAGTGTCTGCATCTGCTTTTTTCTTTTGTTTTTTTTTTTGCTAGAGACAAATTTGTAGGTTTGTGTCTTGGCTTTGCTGTCAGGACAAGCATTTTCTTTTTTGAAATACTACCTCAGAAAAAGGCACTAAGAAAAAATGTAACATAAACCAGATGCATAAAGGCTGTTCTTGAAGGAGTATACTTACCTGTAGTTCACAAAATGTCAAGTCAAGCCACCAGGTTGTATTAAGTATTCTGACTGTGTTTTGTTAGAATTACAAATATTAAATTTTCACAGGCTCTGGAACATATTACCTCTTATTTGGGAACTACTTGAAGTAGTACCTAGCCTTGGGTTTCATTCTGGGGAGTAAGCTTGTTTTTTCTCAGTTATTTGGTATCATAAAGCAAACATGGCACTCCTCAGCAGGTACATCTTTAATTTTTTTGTGCCATGCTTATTTTTTTCTCATTTTCTTTTCCTCCTGTGTGTCTGTTCTTCCAAGATACTGTACTTAATTTTTCCACTTCATTATTTCAAACATTGAATAATGATTCATCTTAGCAGTGGTCTGTTCTGTGAACCACAGTAGTTTGGGTAGAATAAGGAAAAAGGGTCAAAAAAGGGAAGGGAAAAAGAGAAAGAAAAGGCGCTTCTGACACACACTGGAATGGAAAAGAACCATCTTTTTATAACTTGAATTGCAAATGTCTGTCATCAATCATATCAAACCTACTTTTATAAAGATAATGTTTGTCCTGTATGTGTAGTTTTAAAGGTCTGTGGTGCCCAGTCAAACCAAGAGACCAATCCTAATGCAGAAATAGCTTGAACTGAAGCAGGCAGCACTTGTCTCTTTTATTTTAATCTGAAATTTTAACATCCTCCAGAAGTTAGTCTGTTTAATAATAACAATTGTTATACAACTGTTACCATTCGAGTAATATTTTTTTTTCTCATTCACACAGTGCAGCTCTTCTACATGCTGAAAACTTAACTGTTGTAGTAGAGGATTATACCTGTGTTCTTCCTTTTCTCTGCCTAAAGCTTTTTTTACTTTGCCAGAGTGAGTCCTGCTAAGTCAGAGCAACCAGTAAATGTCTATTGGATTATATTACAGGTTGGTCTAATAAAAGGTTAGAAGAATGAATGAGCAACTCTTGAAGCCACAGAAGCTGTACTTGTGGCCAAAGAGTAGGCATTTCTGGCAGTGAACACTACACAATTACAATCTGGACTAAATGTACCATGCCCAAAATGCTTGTTGCTAAGCAAAGCATGTTGAGATGGACTTGGCACAGGAGTTGAGGGTCCCTGAGCAGTTCTGAGAGTCCTGTGGCTCTGCTTGGCTCAGGGAGGGTGATTTTGCAGGAGTTGTGCAGGGCTCTGCTCTAGTACCTGATAAGCAGAAACCACTACCCTAAAATTTCCCTTCTGTCTTCTTCTTTAACTAGAATGCAGCCTGGAAAGTCATAGTCATGGAAGAAAGGGCAGGAATGTTCTAGGGACTTGATTGGGGATTTACCCAAAGTATTTGAGGAGCTGTGAAGTGCAAAAGACTCACAGATCTTTTCCAGTTCTTAATTCCTGTGATCACAATGACTAAGGAAGGATTTTGGTTTAGACTAGACATAACCCAAACCATGAAGCCAAGCCTGGCACGAAGGGCTGGTTGGTATAAATCGTGCTGGCATGACAACTGGCATTTGTTTTGCCAAGCATTGAATTTATGGGAAATGACATGGAGGTGAGGAAAGGATCTGTGCATCTGGGCCACCTCTGTTACAAGGCCCACTTGGAAAGATTTAGCAACTGGCTTTTCCAGATATTCTGTAATCCCTGTCATGTGAGGGTCTGCCCAGGGGTCCTGCCTCAGGAGCTGCCCAGAGCGAGCTGATGGTAGGAGAAGGACCCCTCAGGAGTAGGAAAATGGTACTGAAACAGTGCAGGTAAACACAATCTTTCAAGAGTAGTTTTAATAGAAGAAATTATATGTTTGAAATTTATGTTATAAAAAGTGAATGTGATGAGGGTTAAATTCTGACCAAGTGGAACTGATGGTCTCTGAGGCTCACGGCCCAAAACTTACCAGACCTGTTCTTTGTTAATAACATTGATGATACCAACTTACCTGAACTTTTTTCTCCATGTGTTCCTCAGTGCAAGCTCCCAATCTGTGCTCCAGCTTTCTTATCTCCTCCACTGGCCCCATCCCCTATGGCTTTTTTGCCAGGCTGTGACTGTTTCTGCATGAACTGGGAGCCTGTTGGGCATCCCGGTACTTTCCTTGGGTTCACTGTGCACTTACGATTGGGTCTGTTTCCAGCTGCTTTCCTGATCCAGCACAGTGTGTCTCAGCTCTTTGCAGGACTGGGTCGTCTCTCAGCCCCTGAAGTGTCATGATCAGCTTTACATTGTGCTGTCAAACTCTTCAAGGGGATGTTCTAACCCTAACTGGACTGTGTACATTCAAAAGTTTTTTTTCAAGAGAATGAAAAGGAATAAGCGTAGTTTGTAGGCTGCTTCTCGGGAAGGATAAGAAAAGGAGGGTTGCTCAGTGAGGATCTATTAACACCGTTCTGACTGGCAGACAGTAAAGCACAGGAGGTAAAAGTCCATTCTTTTCCTTTCCCAGTCCTGTGATTTAAAATGTTTGAATGTGCACTTCTGAAGCCAGGGAAGTAAAAGCCCCCAGTTGTGCCTGGAGACTCTGCAAAGGCCACAGCGAGCGAAGGGGCTGCGGAGTGTTAATACAGTCCATCATTTTGTAACAAGCCCAATGTTCTTGTATGAGCCGTGTCAGGCTGTTGTCTGCACGCTGTCTTTGCTGATCACAGTAATCGGGTCATAAGAGAGGGAGAAGTAATAGCGCGTCTCTTAGCAACCAGCCCCAGGAGAAAGAGAAAATTACTCAAACAGACTATCCAGCCAGGGAAGTAGAAAGATGAAATTTTCTGAAAGTCTGTTGGAAAGTGCTCAGGGACATAATTCTTTTATGTGTGAGATCCTTACAGGCTGGATCCAGTGGTATCAGATGCTTTTTTTTTTTCTTGTTGTCTTTCTGGTAAACTTTTATTTTTAATTGGCCTCAGAAAAAAGGGGGGAACCCTCTGAAACAGAGGCATTAAAAAAAAAATAAATGATAGATTTTTGTATTTTTAACAATGCCAAGGAGAAGAGAGGAAGGGAAGGTCAGTGTGTGTCTCAGGCAGGAGATGAGGGGAGCCTCTTATCTCTGCGTGAGTGCTTTGAATGCTTCCCATGTCAGATTGAGCCAAAGAACATTGCTGTATCTGCCGACGCCACAGCGGCATGTACAAAACAAACTTGTTGGGTCTCCATTGCATTGCACAGGGTGTCATGTCCCATGAGTATCACGGGCTGTGTGGTGTGTTGATTGACAGCTTGGCAGAGAGCTGGACCTGACATGCCCTCATGGCAGCCGTGCTGGGAGTGCCCAGATGAGAGGTCAAACAGAGCAGGTACTGGTCGAATTCCTGCCAGCAGCCTTTTTCTCATTATCCTGTTTTTTCCTCTTCCAAGCTACTGGTTTGTGTTAGACTTAGAAGGTAACATCTTTGAGGCCTTCTGAAAGACCATTTGACCGATGTTGTCCTCAGGTCTCAGAGGGGAGAACAGTTGTGCGAACAGTCTCAAAGTCATAGTAATAAATTCAGGCATTTGTAGTTTGTGTATGGGATGGGAGAAGCTTGTGTGCTTATATCTTATACTATTAAAACATTTTTCTTATTCCAGAAAGCTGCACTTTGGGGTTCAGCTAATTGATCTCCTTCCCGATGGGGTATCCTGGCTCCTTAGGGGAAGGGTGCCATGTCTGGCATGGCTTGCCCACCCTCACTATGCAAGAGCATAAATCCACGTGTGTTGAATGGAAAGGGATGTACTCTAAGATGGTTGAGACTCCCCAGATTCATGGTTGCGTCATTAAAACTATTGCTGGGACAAAATATTTCTGAAAGACTTAGTCTCTGGCTTTGAGGAGACATAAGGGCACTGTTGCATGTGTGAAGGAGAATAGGCACTTGTAGGTGTCTGATTCAGGTACTGATCTGTGGCCTTCCTCTGTTTCTCTCTGCTTTGTGATACCAGGGCACGTCTAGATTGTGCAGCAGGATCAGCTCGCCCCTGCAGAGGATTGACTTCCAGTACCAGGTTTACCTTCAGATTCATGTGATTTAACTAAGGCTACAGCCATTCCCCCAAATTGGACTCTGGGCAGTTGCATAAAGGGTCCAGGCTGACCTCTGGGCTGCTGTGGTTGAGCTGTTCTTGGTACCTGGGTTCACTCCAGTCTTGCTAAAGTTTTTGGAGACAAAAGCTGACTTCAGCATCTTATCCTGGGAATAATCTGTAGAAGAGTGGAGAAAAAACTCAACCTTGCAGCTGTACAGAATTAATAGCTTAGGAGCAGCATCTACTACTGTCAGGGAAAAGTGAGATAAGGAACAATATTAATTGTAACTTCTTCCAAGCAAATCATAGAAGCTGCTGCTTTGCTGTTGTGTCATAAAGAAGGAAGACTTTCTTCCTTAAAAGTTTAGTAATTGAAGACTTTCCTTGCTATTTTTGTGAGTACCAGTAAATGATGTTTCCTGGAAATTTTCCCCCAAATCTATAAATACCACCCCAGGGCTTACAGCAGTGACTCAGTTTGGGAAGTCAACACCATGCACTTCCTCAGCACAGTGTGGTAGCCCCCCAGCTGGAGCAACTTCTGCAAAACTACTAATCGGTTGTACAGTTGGGGTCCTTCTTGAAAACTGAATTCCTGTAACTAATTCTGACTGTCCTGTCATGTTAGTGATGATGGCACAGGGGGCAGAAGTGGCTGAAGCACAGTTTGAATCTGGAAAGTTGTAACTGGCATTTCAGGTTGCCACCTTTCCTCTCGATAACGTGCTCATCAAATGACCACAACTGACGGATATATGAGATGTTCCTAATTGCCACTGCTCACTGTCCTGGAACCAAGATTATCTCACAGATCCTGCTTTTGTAATTGGGTTCTTTCCTCCCTCCCATTACACTTTTGACTTTACTTTCATATCAGCTGGGCACAAATAGAGCCATTTGTAATTCTTTGTGTGATGCCCAAGGAGAAAAAGAACCTGGCCAACTGAATTAATCCTGCAAGAATAGAAGGAAAATTGCATTGGGAGCTCAGGTCTGACATAGCTGTCTTATGTAAAAATGGATTTATAAAGACAACAGGCAACACATGAAGGAAGTATGAGCTCGGTAAAATCACAGCTGGCCTATGTCTCCTCTGGTATCAGCATGAACAGGAGACCGTACAGTCATACCAGGTAATGCATGAAGTGTTGCAGTGTATTCCTCATCTTATGCTTAGTCCATTCAATGGCTTAGATTTGGACTAAATTAGTAATTGAGTTTTCCTTGTTAACCCACCCATGCCAACATGGATCCTGCAGAGCTTGAGGCTGTAACCATTCTCTACACTCAAAAAGTCAGTTGCGTTTGAAACATAAGAATACTTGACCAACTTCTCTTGGTCCATCAGGTGCTCAGCCTGTGTGTGTAAAAATGGGACATGTGCCCTAAAGAGTGAGAGATGACCTTGCAGCAGAAGGAAGGGTTTGGGCTAGTGGATCTCCAGCTGCCAGATCTCTTAAGTTTTGTCTAATTACTTGCTTCCCTCACTAGGATCACTAAGACTTTTAGACTTAGCTGCAGAATGATTGGTTTGGCTGAGCCTGAAAACTCATGACATTGAAACGGTTTCTTCATGCCAATAAATCATTCTTATTGGATAGACAGAAAATACTTTAAATTTAGCAACTAATTCAAGACAGGAGATGTGATGCATGACCACAGCTGAGCTATTTCCCTACAGTCACTGTTGGACTTTTTAAACAAGAAATTGCTGAATCACCATGATTTCGTTGTGAGTATATGGTGTTTTCCTGAGATATCATGGAGCCAAGCTAGTGGAGGGTCCATTTGCCTTTTTATGCCTTCTCATGTGGAAAGACCATTATAATATTTCTGTTTCTGGTGCATGTTTAGTGCTGCCTCTTTGCATCCAAAAGTGCTCTGGCTAACGATCCCTTTTGCCCCCATGAGAATGTGTTTTGTAACTGCAGAAGGGAAACAAATAAAAGAGAAATAAAGTAGCAGGGTGACTATTTTGAGAGATGAGCTTTCGCTTGGTATGTTGATTTTCCTAAGAGATATGGCACATCCAATACCTCGTGTAAGTTGACCATCCAGAATGGCATGGGTCTCTGGAGCGGGAATATTCCATTTTAAGACTTGGTTGGGTAAGACGCGGGCTTGTGTTTGATGTAGGTCACCAACTATTTAAACGTTAAAGTGCTATGAATTCCACCTGTGAAACTGGAGGCGGAGGTAACACAAGTTGGAGAATCTGGACCTAAATGTCAGGGCCTAAAGGTCACTTTTCATCAGAGGAAAGTGCAGTTGTCACCACAAATGTGGGGCTGCAGGAAAGGAATTGTGAGGCTCCCTGTCTCCTCCTCCTAGTATTTGACCACATGTGCTTAATTTACACTAAGTCCAGAGGGCTGGTTTTTTTTCTGACCTCTTATGACTCAAACAGCCCTTTTTGGTTTTTTTTTTTGGCTTTTTTTTCCCACTGTCATCCAAGAACTGTGAAGAGGTTTCTGAGCATTTGGACAGTGACTGAGATGGAGCTGAAATCAGAGGTTTCTCTTCTAGCAGTTCTGGCTCTGTCATACCCAGAGTAATGAAAGCTGTTTATGAGTGGATCTGGAAAACTCATGAGGCATCAGAAGGAGCAGGAAGATGCGTCTTATTTCTATAAGCATTTAGTTGCAAAATCTTTCCTCTACTTACTAAAATGATTAGTCAAGACTACTGGAAGGCAGTGAGTGTCTATTTGTGGGGACTGGGGAAGGTTTGATCATCTCAGATTTCTTCCCTCCTTGTTTTTCCTTCCCTATTGCAAATGGTAAATGGTTAAAATGAGGGTATGTTTTGAAAAGAAGGTTTCTAAAAGGAGTTTGGAGGATTCTGTCCTTGTTTGTTAATTATTTCATATGGAATAATTACCACATGCAAGTGGCCAAGAAACAACAAAGCATTTGTCTGCTGATCCCGATGGTTTAGCATGCTGTTTGAGAATGGAATTTTGCTTTTGTCTGGTTGTCCTTCATTCAGCAGTACCGCAGGGCACATTACCCTCTGACGCTTACAGAGCCCAGTTGCTTCTCAGTTAGGTCAGTGATGGCTCCTCTGAGAGGATTTATATAGAGGAAAACCTGGAGTGAGATACTTGTGTCAGGGGTGGCCTAGTTGAGCTGAAAAAAGAAAATACTTTTAGCTTCAGCTGGTAGCTCCAGTTTTTATGGGGAATAATCTGCACTGGGACACAGATGTGTTTACTGTGAAAATGCCAGTTTTATAACACCATATCTATGTGCTTTTTTATATTTGTTGGAAAACAAAGAGAATGGAGTTTTCTGTCTTTGATTAAATATTTTTCTGTTAGGGTCTGGAAGCTGTGTCCCAACAGGCTTGTTCACATACTGTACTTCAGCTGTGGGCTTGTCTTTTTGGGAAGGGAGTTTATTTCACTGTTAGCTGGCCCCTGGAGACAAGGGACTGGTGAAATCTCAGTGGAAGCTGTGTGTTTGTAGCTCTCATAGGAGTTAGCAAGTGGAGTAAAGCTGGAAGCACTGCATTATCTTCGGGTCACCCTAAAGACTCGGGTGGCTATCACTGATCGCAATTTTTCCACCTCCTAGTCATCATATGTGTGCTACTAATGTTAAGAAGGCATCTTTAGCCCGAAGGAAGTGCTTAGATCTTCAACCAGTAGCACGGTAGTTACAATGCAGGTGGGCTGGTGGATATAGTTCAGCTGTGAATGGCCTTCTTTGGGGGCTTGGGATGTTGCTCTGAACACAGTGGAGAAGCCTGATCCATTTCTCATCAGGTTGACACATTCCTCATTGACGCTGGTACCTGAAAAACAAAGCGTTGCTTCTCAGGCTTCATTGACACGTCGTCTGTTGCCTGTTGTCTCATAAATCTCCCCCTGAAGGTCTAAGTAAACACCCCTGGGTGGAATCAGCAGATCATTTTTGTGGCATTTCTTGTCATCTAAACAATAATTCATTAAAAATTTAAAAACTATTTTGCTCTGGAGAGGAAAAAAAGGGAGCTGGTGCCTGCCTTTAAAGTTTCTGTCTTGTATTGCTTGGTGATTTTTGTTCTGTTTTGCGGATTTTTTTTAATATTTTATTTTGGAGGAACTCAAGTTGATAAACTGAAAGAAAACCATCCTATTACAAAAAGCTTGAGTGCTTCTGAGAACATTTAAAACAAGGATGACTAGAAATGACCTTTCCATCCTGAAGCAAACTTTGAGTATATTCCCCCTTTGGCATTTCTAATGATAGACTTTCCATCTGGTCTTTGCTTAAAAGCTAAGATGCAACTTGGATTTTTTCACGTAAAAACTGTGCATACTCTAAAACTAACCCTCTTGATCATTTCACTTCAGGGAGAGCAGTGCAGAAACACTGGGAATATTTGTTTATTTTTAGCAACTTCTGTTCTCCTGACAGCAGATTCCTTTTTTCCCAAATCAAGCAGATTCTGATGTGAGGGAACCCCGGATTTCCCTCTGCTTCAATCTAGGGAGATTATACCCCCTAGAGGAGATGAGATTTTTAATGGAAATTGAAGAGATGTCAGTGGCCCTGGTGGAATCTGGATCAATGGGGAGGGATTTGTGGTTACTTTACCCTGGGTAATGCTGACATTTCTAACACTGAGAATTCCCTGAT
Source organism: Grallaria varia (assembly GCA_013396735.1). NCBI lineage: Eukaryota > Metazoa > Chordata > Aves > Passeriformes > Formicariidae > Grallaria > Grallaria varia. Next base: position 1,485,509 of record VWZG01012361.1, on the reverse strand, counting down.
CCCAGTTTCCCATAGTGGTTCCACAAAGCTGAATGTACTAGAGGGAAATCCTGACAAATGAATGCTTCAGGGAAGAACTGGGGATCTCCTGAGGATTACCAGTGCAACCATTTAGCCTCATTTCAGCAGAATCTTTGGGGAAAATATGTAAACTGATCCTTTTGCTTAGCAAAGCATTTCGGAAAATGCCTAATTTGATACATGCTTTGTGAAGGCCCTTGGGACATAACATTTAAGAATGCACTTGAACTTAAGAGTGTAACCGAGTCTGTGCTGCATGCAAGCACGTGTGTGCATGAGGGGACTGTTTCTCTGGATCACGTGCAGGAGCATCAGAGAGCAGATTTTCACAAATTGTTTTTGTTTTTTTTTTTCCTTCCAGTAACATGAGTCACACTGAATGTGTTTCCTCCCTCTGTTTGGTTTGTTTGTTTGTTTTGTTTTTTTTTCTTTCATCCCTCTATTCAATGAAATTCTACGAGAATATATGTCGGGGGTGGGTGGGAGATTACTGGGGAGCCATCCATTCCTCAAACGTTTTTCTGGTGGGAATAGCCAAAAGCAAGTCTGTTAGCAGTCACGTCTCCATCAGCACTGCATATGTGGTTTGCGCAGAAAACAGGTTTTCTGAGCATCAAGAAGACTGCAGAAGAGCAGATGTTCTTTGGAGGCTCTTAGCAGGTAGATACTCTGCTGAGGGTTTTGGCATTTTTGCTGCAGCTTCTTTTGGTGACCAACTTTACTAAAACAATGGGAGGGAGAAAGGATGTTGCAGATAATGGCAGAGAACAATTCTGGCACACGTAGCTTCCTCTTCATAAAGCTGCTTTTCCCTTGAGGCAGTATATCTTGCGTCTTATGGGAAGGAAATCATACAATATAAAAGGAAGTCTGAACTGCTTACCAGTGAATTTAGAAGCATAGAAGTTGGATTCTTTTCATGAAGAGACAATATGGGGCCTGTTCCAGTATATTAGGGAAGCTTTTTTAAGATGCCATCTCCAAAAATAGGAGGACTATGGGAATCACTTCTTTAAAATAATATTTGTGGGTGGCTTATGTTAATATTCCTGGAACCTTAGGGGATGTATGCTCAGCATAATGAAGGTGTTCAGAGAACAAAAGCAGCAGAGGCAGTATCTTTAGTCTGAGCTGCGGGGCAGGACAGAACATGGGAGGACAGCTTTATATTCCTGGGGATGCCTGTGACGTGGGTTGGAGTGGTCCGAGGGCTGTCCTCGCTTCGCTCTCCTGCAGTAGCTCCTGAGGGGCTGTTCTGCCTCCAAGAATAGCTGGCACATTGCAGTGCTCTAATTATGCTTGTTTTCTTGCCGCATCTCCTGCCCTGGGAACGGCGTGCCGGCTGCCGGCTCTGCTGCCAAAGGCTGCCTGCCTACGGCTCTATGGCCACTGCTGATTTACAGCACCCGGTGGTGGATCAGGGTAAAAACCTGGGTCCATCCGAAAGTTTGGACCCTTTTAGCCTCTCCCCAGTACTCTTCTCTCTTCCAGTTCTTCTCACTTAAGATAAAGTCATGGGGAGAGAGAGAGAGAGAGAGAGAGAGAGGAAGAAAGCAGAGTTGGTTTTCTCTGAGTAGCTCAAATGGCGAAGTCCAGATATCTCCAGTAGACATATCTGCCTGAGGATATTTTATGCAGACCTTAGCAAACAAAAATATAGTAAATAAAAAAGCAGGGGGAAAAAAGTGTCAAGAATCTGTCCAAAGAATTTCTGCATTTTTTTGCAGAGTACCTAATTGAAGGGAATTTTTTTGATAAAGGCTAAATTGTGTATGGGCATGAAAAATTCATCAGAGAATTTAAACCATTTCCAAACCACATGAAACATTAAACATTTCAAGCTCAAGAATAACTTGAAGATGGCATGCATCATCCCAAGCTTTAAGCAGTCATCTGATTTTTCTCTTGCAAAAGTTAAATATATAGTAAATGAGAGCCAAAGTAGGTTTTATCTGCTTTCTCATGATGACTGTGGAGCCATTGCCTTGAAAGGTTTTGCTGGCTGACCTGATGCACAGCTTTGTTTACCTGTCTTGGATAGGTGATTTTAGTTGCAATGTCTTAAAGAATGAGGGGAGCAGATATCAGTGTTGCAGTCAGTGTCCTATTCTCTGCTTGTGATCAGCTCCAGACTTGGGCTCTTGTCTGAGTGGCTCTTAACTTAACCTTTTAAATCCAGTGAAGTTAAAGATTTTAATCAACCAGGATGCTAATCACCATGACATAAAGTTATATGTATGGCCCGACAAGGATATAAGGTAAATCTCATAGTTTTGTGCAAACAGAGAATCCTGTTCTTTAAATGATGTTTAACATATACCTTTACACTTTGCCTAGATGTGTTATTGAACTTTAAAGCTAGGTTATGCCTTTATTTTTTAATTTGAAATTCTTTGTGTAGAAAAATAAGCAGTGGCTAAATTCAGAACATTCTCAGATGTGTTCTTGATTGCTTCTTGTTTTCTTGACAGCCCAGGTAGCTGAACATGCCATGTTTTCTCTTTATTTAAAGTTATTCACTTGAGTGTCTTGCATCAAGGAAATCTGACTGTGATTGTTTAAATCCTCTAGGAATGAGCTTTGCTTTTGCATAAAGCAGTCACCTTGGATGACTGGATGCAGCAAGTCATGCATTGCAAAATTGCACTGTGAGTTTTTACAACATGCTGCTATTCAGTTTCATGTAGGAAAGCTGGTTAATGCTCTCCAAAGGAGGGTGTTTCTTCTCTAGGAGAACACCAGGACCATGACTTAAGTTTGTCTCGCTGTGCCAAAGGTGGTGATAGAATCATATCTCAGAACCATCAAATGGTTTGGATTGGAACAGACCTTAACGACCATCCAGTTCCACCCCTTTTGCCATGGACCGGGACACCTTTCACTAGACCAGGTTGCTCAAAGCCCCATCCTACCAGGTCTTGAACACTTCTGAGGATGAGTCTGCAGCCTCTCTGGGCAATTTGTGCTTGGGCCTTGCCACCTTCATGGTAAAGAATTTCTTCCAAATATCTAATGTAAGCATACCCTCTTTTAGTGTAAAGCCATTCTGCCTTGTCCTGTCACTACATGCCCTTGTGAAAAGCCCCTTCCCAGCCTTCCTGTAAGCCCCCTTTTAGGTACTAGAGGGGGGTCTAAGGTCTTCCTGGAGCCTTCTCTCCTCCAGGCTGAGCAACTCTTTCTCAGGGAAAGTGTTCCCAGCCCTCTGTTCATCTTCTGAGAAAACCCTGCAACCTTAAATATCCCTGTGTGCACCCTTAGCAGGGGAAAGCGTTCTCACTGTTATGCTGTATAAAATAGCACAACCTTCCCATTGCTTTGCTTGGGACTGGAAAAAGGCAAGAGAGTAAGTGATAGTCCTCAGCTCTAGAGCACCACTTAGATCATGGGAGAGAGACTTCTGTCCTTGCTGTAGTTCATGAAGAAGGTAGAGTCGTTGACTAGAAAATTCTCAGAGCTGATAAGCAAGTTGGATTGACGTGTGGTTTCTGATTCATCATAAAGCCTCAGCACATCAGGCATTTATGTGTATTAAAATAATTTCTGAGCAAAGAACCTGCCTGAGGTCTCTCTGGCTACTTGTACTTGCTGGGAATATCAAATTGGAAGTCATTCTTCCTGCGTCGTTTCTATCTGATGGAGGAAAAGGCCTACTCTTACCACCTCAGTGGTGGAGGGATTCTTGTTACATGGTAAGAGGGACCGTCCAACTCTTCCACTGTGCTGCTAAGTATTCTCTCCCTCCCATTCACTGCTCCAGGCATGTGCCTGTGGACGCATGGGAAGATGTGTATATTGCAGTGGGTACCCATTGTCTGTCACTGCAGGCATCAGCAGACCTCCATGTGTGACAGAGGCTTTTGCGATCATAGAAGATTTATTCTCTTCTCTTGCTCCCTGAGCACACATTCAAACAATATATCCATTTTAATTGTTTTCTGAGAGGTTATTAATATTGGAGTGGGGATTTAGAATGAAGATCAATCATTAATCTGAAAAGGATAGATCTGCACTTTTCTGCAGAAAAGCTGGAAAAGAAGTTAAAAGAAAATCAAGAGAGGCTCCCTACCTAGCCTAATTCAATTCTTCTTTTTTAAAAATTGTCCAAGTAATGGTTCTGAGGGAAAACCAGACCTCAGAATGAAGATTTCAGAAGTCCAGCCTAGAAACTGTAGCAATGTTACTACAATTTGTTACCATTTTTTTCCACAACATTTTATTTTAAGAATAAAATCTCTGGCTTTTCAAACAAAACCACAGTCATAGCAGAGGATTTTAATTTTCTTCCACATTTTTCCTTTTAACAATATCCACAAATATTTCAGTAATTTGTTTTCTGTTGGTTAAATAGAAAAGTTTTAATTCAGTCTGGAAGTGATCTCACACAGGTTTCTCTACACCAGATAATTGACCCTGCTTTTATGGCGAGGGCACCCTCAGTTGCTCTGGGCTGGTGCCAGACCCTAATACGTTTTCTCTGGAAGGGAGGCACCATATGCTGAGCAGAATTACAGCACAACTGCTGGTTTCATAGACTGCTTTCTCAGAATGGTCAGAAGATTAAAATGTGTAAAATGTGTGCTTGGATGCCTACTATCCCATGGCCATTCCTGTTGGGAGTGCAAGATGAGAGTCATGTTTCCTCCCAAACCTAGGACCACGCTACCACGGTTTATCCCTGCTTCTGTTCTGAAGATAGGCAGTCTGCCCGAGTCAGTTTAGGGAGTGAGTGCTATTATCATCAGTGTCCTGCACGGGAATATGATTCTCATCCTTGGGAAATCCCTTTTGTGCCTCTCTTGTTCACTGCTTTAAGTTGCTCCTGATGGGAAATGCTCTCTCTCCTGTTGTTTTCCCCACTGCCGTACTCTGGGCTCTCGCAGTCAAGGAGAAGGATGGGGTGGTTCTTGTAGGAGATTTTGTGGAATATGAAAAAATAAATGTAGTTACTTATCATAAAAAGTCAGTTTAGCATGTTTTTTTCTAGCCAGTTACTTTGTTGAATTATGCAAAAGGGTAAATTTTAAAGCATTTCTGCTCAAAATGAGGCAATAACTGCACAGTTGAGTGTGTATGGTAACTCTGGCATGTTGGAAAGTGGTCTTTGGTATGGAAAGCTTGTGCATCAGTGTTCTAGGGTAAAAATCATCTTAAAGAAGCGAATGCCTGCATCAGTGGTTTTTCTTCTCTACCTTCTCTGTTATCAAGAAGTATAGTAGAGAGGATGTGGTGTACCTCCAGGTGGAATCTACCCAGGAAAGAGAAACTCCTCTCCTCTTTTTTATTTTCTTTTGTTTTTAATCCCATTTTTCTTCCATGATCCGACCAGATCACGTGACATTTTTAATAGGTACCAGCAACAGGAACCACACTAGCACCACTCCATATAAATGTATGTTTATTCAAATTTATATATGGAGGTAGAATCACAGAATTATTTAGGCTGAAAAAGATCTTTAAGGTCATCAAATCGTTATTAACTGAACACTGCCAAGTCCACCGCTAAACCACGTCCCTAAAATTTGGGTGTGGAGCATTAACTATTTGTTTTGAAAAAACAAGGTAGAAGGGAATTCTGTGTATCCAACATTTAATTTTCTCTTAAATTATCTCTAGGGATTAAAGATGTAATTTACTATCCAGTGCTTACACTTGTGAATAAGAAAGCAATTATTTTATAGCAGGAGGGAAATCTGGTTGCTTTTTTGCTCCCCAGTAGCACTGGCTATCTGCAAAAGAAGGAAGAAAGCCAGTGCTGTTTGTTTTAGTGTAAACAGTGAGTTGAGATACATCTCATGAAGACACATTTTTCTTCAGTCTTTCCAAGTTTGGATATTTGTAAACATTACATAGGGAGGTGTGACAAAGAGGATGGGAGGAAATAAATTACCCATTTTGAAAGCCAGTCTTTGGGTTTGGTTTGACAAGTTCACCTGAGCACTGCGCTTGCATTTCCTGCTTGGTGTTTTTGCTCCAGTCTCTCAAACAGGGAGCAGAAGACTTAGTGAAGAGGACATGTAGCAGGAAGGTTGAACCCATCACCCAGGGCTGGGCTGCTTATGGCACTGGTTTTTGTTGTCCCTCTTCTTTGCATGCTGGGCAAGGAGAATGGATCCAGCACTTCCAGATGTTCTGCAGCACAGGCCACTGCTGACTGCGAGGATCAAGCCAAGGCTGCAGAGCATTGATTTCCTGTGACTGCTCAGATTGCAATTTGCCCCCCAAATGGGAAAACAATACAAAACCAGTTATAGGCAAAGATAAATCCAACATTGCTTAAAACTCTTGGCTGCAGCTTCCAGAGCTTGAGGAAGTCCCTTGGCAGTGAAGAGCTCTGAGAGATCTTTATTTGTGATCTGTACAGTGTTTTGTATTTCATCACTAAGCACAGAGAGGGTTTGGTTGGAAATAATATAGGTTATATCTGATGGACATGGTCCATGTCTTCCCTGTCTGCTTCCTCAGGGGAGAAAGCTGACCAGAAAAACAGACTCATTTTCATTGTGCCATGCAACAGAAGCCAGGGAAAATGAGGTCCTAATCCAGTGGCGTAGCTCATTTTTTTCAACTCCTTCACAACAGCTCTCTGTAGTAAATGAATGCATATGTCAACTCTTGTCAGAAGCTCTTAGGAATGAACAAATGAGTACACCACCATAATCTAATAAGCAAATAGATAACCTGTTCCAGTTTTGTTCTGAGTGAGGCAGTGTTCCCCTCATTGAGTTGTTTCTTGGACGGACCCTTCACTATGCAGAGAAGGATTGTGTGTGGGAATGCAGCCCGTTTCCCCTCCAGAACAGTTTGCTTTTCTGATTTAGATGCCCTGATTTCCATTTGTTTGTGTGGAAATTTCTGCATCTTAGCAGGCTGTTTTCTGTCATTTTTTTTAGAAAACGATTCAGAACTGCTTTTGCCCACATTATTGCACCTGAGCAGCTGAAACTGAAAGGGATATCTCATACTAATTGCTGCACAAGTAAGACAGACTCTATGCTTACTTATACAAATAAACGCTGGAGAGAAGGCAAAGGAAAGATTTTCCTGCCTGTGGATGGAGGCACAGTGGGGTTAGGTGACATCCCCAATGTTCTAAAAGAAGTCTGTGACAAGGAATGGTGCTTAGAGGTGTTTTTTTCTTTTTTTTTTTTAATCTTAAGGCTCTTCTTCCATCTTCTATTTTAGCATAGATTTTAATTAAAGTTTTACAGTGCCATGGGCTGTTTCTTGGATTGGCTCGACTTTAGTACTTTACTAAGCTTTAGTAAAGGACCGATGTATTTTCCACAGAGCTGAGTTCTGATACTAGCAGACCTCTCATCTTAGCAGACATCAGCGTTACCGGGATAAGTGCCATGTGTGATATGTTCAGAGTGGGAGCAGAGCTGGTGTACTTGCATCACGTTTAGAAAATGGTTGTTGAGATGAGCAAAATAAGTCATCTCTATGGCAGAGAGGTTGGTGTGGCACATTGGCTGGTGTGCTCTGCCCCACAGTCATAGGGGAAAATAAGCTGAGGAGTCAAAATGCAGCCCTGTATCAATGGCATTGTGCTTGGTGGTGTGTATTGCAAGTGTGATGTGTAGGAAGTTTGGCTGTGCAGTGGGGAGGACAACCCAGGCCTGGGTTGTACCTGCCTGCCCCTCCCTGTGACCACTGGGGCTGCGGGAGCACCGGCTGGGATTTGCTGGGTAGGATGGCACGGTTTGGTGTCTGCAGCCACAAGCTGAATGAAAATGCAGTCTCATAAAAAAACCCCATTGTTTTCACAATGAGGGGCATCCACTGTTGAAGTAGCTGAGATTTTGCATAATTTGGGGAACTGAGCCCTTGTATCCTACCCTCGTGCTTATTACTGCCTTTGGGGTGTTTTGAGAGGGAGGTCAGTGGGTTCTGTTGTGAACCCTGGGGTGGAGGGGATTTCCCCTGTTGGTGACCAAAGCTGGAGTGAATGATCTTTGTACAGGACAGTAACAACAGCTTCTGTTTTTACTAAATTAAGTTGCTCACTAAAAGCTGTGTCACTTGCAGTGAGCTTGGCGTGGTGTGCCAGTGCTGCTCCTTTTAACAGTCGCAAACTTGTGGTCAATGCAAGGGGTCCAGCCTCCAGTCCCACTGAAGCACCTGGCTGTGCCTGAATGGTGGTAAAGCCCAGTTACCTCTTGAGAGGGGGTAAAAAAATGGCTTTTGAACTGCTGCCTCAGCTCAGACCCAAATGTCAAAGCAGCCAGTGCTGGATCTCCCTGTTGGCACTCTCCCTCACGGCTCTTCTGTCCCCATCAGAGTCTCATCTGCTACTCCTGAAAGCTTTAGTACCTTATTCTGGCTCTAGTAACACTGGAAGAAATCCAGAGCAATTCCAGCAGAGCTATTTTGGATTTGTGTTTGCAGGAGGAATTGTACCTAGAGGTTTTAAGTTAATCCCACGGTCATTTTTCCTCTGTATATTTAACCACTGAAGTTCATTAACATTTCAAAGTTTCCCAGGCTGCTTCTTCCATTATCTCAGGCAGCTGTGGTGAAAGGCAGGAGGGTGGTAGTCTGACTGGAGTTGTACAGATAGGAAAATTGCTGGAAATTGTTTCCAGTGAATCCCTGGGGTTTGAGCAGTTGGATGGCAGGGTGAAGGTGGAGGTGAGGATGCATAAACTGCCATGGTACACATTGCCTATTGACTTTCCATGTAGTAAACAAAATTACCAGATAATTGTTGGTGTGTGGTGTGTTTTTCGTTTTTTTTATTTGAAGAAAATATTTTAAGCAGGACTGCGATTCATAGTCCTGAACTGTAGGGGACTAATGTTCCTGTTCTCCAGCTGGGAGAAACTAATTCAACATCTTGTGTTGTAAACACTCACTCATTTTAACTGATTACACCTCCAATGTTCCTCAAATCACTAAAATTACTAATTGCTATTCCTTACACATCAGAGAGTGAATCCTGAATAATTAACCCCAAATAAAATTAGATGAATTGGCCCTTTTAATTAGAATCCCTGCTGCTGTTTGTTCTGAGCTTCCTTTTCTTACTGTTAAGAGACTTTTAGAATGATTAAAACTGTTTAAGACTTAAACAGCCAGTGACCTTTTAATACAATATAAATCCATAAAAGCAATATTTCAGCTAGCAGGTGGTGAAGTAAATTTTCAGTGCAACTACCTGACAGACTCAGTATTCCTTTTTTAAATGCGGAGGATGAAATTAGCCAGTGTGGGGCTTTTTTTTCTCCCTCATGCTTATTAATACAGTAGCTGATTAGCACAAGTAGTTGAAATGGTAGGATTAGTGATTGGTAAGAGTGGTAATTTAAACAGTGCTTTGGGTTGTTCAAGGTGCTTTATTTTAGGAATCCCAGGCCAATGTATATTTAGGTGGATTGAGTAGCTGGTGTGTCATCATGCAACAGTTTCCGCTGCACTGTTGTGGTGTCAGTGACCTCTCGCAGTGTGGTTGTGACCAAAACATTATTTTAATCATGTGCTTTCCTTGTCTAGTGATGTGTGTTAAACACAGATGTTACAGGAAAATATTCACTTTGGGAAACTTAGTGAGATGTGTGTTCACACTTAAGAGCCACCAGGTCACATCTAGCTGAAGTTTTCTATAAAAATCCTGTGACATCACTTTGCAGTATGAAGTTTCCCAGACCACTTAGTAGTACTGATATTCTGCAGGCTTTTGCAATGGTTATTGTGGAATACAGGTTCATGGAGCCTCAATCAAGTATTTTAGCCTAGTGCTCAATGAATTAGGGTTTAGGTGTAAATCTTAATTGTTTCAATGTAGATCATCAAATACCAAACTTTGACTTCCTGCAGTAGAAGGTAAATACTTGACTGGGCAGTGCCTGTATCTGCTCCATACTTTGCCAAATGGAGTCCGTTTGGATCAGAACAGAAACACATTGGGGAGGGGGAGTTGCTCTGTCACTGTCCTTGGTTTGGTTTCTGAGTCAGAGTTGAGCTGTGTTTTTCAGGTGATATTCAGACTGATTCTGGACCAACTTGAGAGTCAGAAATTATCAGGATGACGATGAGAAAGGTTATTTTTGCTTGGAAGGAGAGAAATGAAAAACATCTGGGCATATAGTCCTCAGATGTCAGTCAGAGATCTGGGAAGACCAATGTGAACTCATTTTTTTTTTCAGTCTGCTACTCCTAAAAGCTTTAGTGCTTTTTTCTGGCTCTAGTAACACTGGAAGAAATCCAGAGCAATAGGTTTCTATAACTTACTGTTTCAGAGAAAAAATGGTGGCTTGATTTTTTGTATTGTATATATATATATATTTTATATATGTGGGGTTTTCCCCCAAAGAGTCTCTTCTTACTGAACATATGAGACCTTCTTCATTTCTAGAAGTTCCAAAGCTGCAAGTCTTCATGTCTAAACAAGTGTGTCAGTCAAGGGGGGAGGCAATTACTGTGCTGCAATTCGTTTGTTGACTGGCAGATTTATCTCCTGAAAACAAAGAACTGAGACACAAGCCTGATCCAGCAAAAACTGAAGTGCACTTAAAAATCTAAAGGATAGACTGTAAGTGACAACGATGCTTGGTGCATGAGAAAGGATGTTTTTCTCAGCTAGTACTTGGACCCAAAAGGCATCAATCAGCCAGTGGCAAAAATGTTACCAGTTTCTGTTCATCTTGACAGGCTTGTGCTGATGGAGCTGTCTGTTAAGGCTTTGAACAATTTTTGTTTGTATACTTAAAAGTGTAATAATGAAATGCCCAAATCTCCTTGGAAAGTGCTGTGAGGGGAAATTTTTGGGCAGAGAAGGGTAACAACTTGCAAGTGCATCTGCAATGGCACAGATTCAGTCAGGGCCAGAAGCCTGGCTGGGACCTGGGAGGCATCGCTTCTTATGTCTCTGCTGTAGTTTCCCAGCACAGCCACGATGGACCGACTTAATTTCTGTCTAATTACTTGAACGTACAATATGCAAACATTATATTGCTTAGAGTGGACCATTACTGGCGCTGACAGTCTCGTCTCTCGTGGTTGCATCGGGTGATGCTCCGGCGCAGGAGCAGGCACGGGTCTGAGAGAAGAGCTCAGAGCTGCGGTTTCACGGCATGTTGCGCCGTTGTATCTGAAATAACCAAGCTGGCTCATGTGTCTCACTGTGCAGCCCCTTCGTAGGTTGACTCATGGTCTCCACAGCTGTAAGAAGAAGGAACAAGTAGCTGGTGCAACAGGGAGTGTTTATTTTCTCTACTGAATATATGGTAATGGGTAGAGATTTCTCATTGTATGAGCTGAAGGCAGGCTGTGTTGCAGTGCGAAGAGGGGCAGGATGTGATTCCCTACCTCCAAACATGCCTGCCCCAGGCTGCCTCCATGGGGAGACTTGCCATCAGAAGGCAAGTCTATTCACCTGCCTTGAAGTACAAATTGCTTCCTGGAGGTGCCCTGATCTCTCTCTCTGTTGACAGAGCTCCATGCAGTCACTCTTAAAACTTGAAGTACATCCAAGTGTTCAGGCTGATGCCAGGTGAAAGTCGACCAAAATGCCAGTCTCGGTGCTGAACAATAATCAATACTAATGAGCCTTTTGCTCATTTTATCCCTTATTCACAGACAGGTTAAATCTGTCAGGAGAGGGTGAGTGCTCAGGGTGGGAGGTGCCCTCCACCAGCCCATGGTGAACTGGTAACTCAGAGCCCCATTCCTCTGTGGCTGTCAGTGCATCTGTGCAGACCAGGGGATGGTCTCTTCCTGAGGCAGCTGCCCACACAGCTGATGCTGAAGGTGGTCAGCAGTGGGTGGCAGTGATATGCTTACCCTGAACATGGATTTTCCTGCCTCCTCCCACGGCTTACCCAGCTCTGAGAAAGTGACATCTGTCTGGCTTGCAAAGCTTTGGGGTTGAGGGAAGGTCCCCAAGGAACACTGTAGGGACACCCTGCTTAAAGGGAATGTAAGCTCCTCTTATACTCCCTCATATTTAGACCTGTTTCTTCCACACATCATGTAGAATCATGTGCTGCTCAGGACACAGATTTTCATCTTTGCATGCTTCTCTCTCTGCCAGAGGGAGACTTCCAGCAGTGCCAATAATAATAATACAGCTTTCCCTTCTGCATCCAAGGGAATACTCTCCCGTGAGTGCAGTGGGAACAGCATCAGGTCCTGTGGCTGTGTGTGGGAAAGAGGAAAGCGCAGTGGCAGAATAAATAACTAAAGCTGTGAAGGAGAAGAGCCCATCTGTTTACAGAAGACCAGGAAAAGGCCAAACATCTGCAAGGTCCCCCCAGTTCATCAGACATCTGCTCTCTGTTTCCCAGTCTAGAAATCTTCCCATTTGTGGGGAGAATGGAGCCAGCAGCTTATCTAACATGGGATGGAGTCAGCAGAGCTAGTCTAGGATGCAGTAAAGCCAACTGTCTCCTACTGCAAAGAAGAGTGTTTTCTTCCAAACTCTAGGAGAGGACTCTTCTCTTTTCCTGTCCTTTGCTCCTTTTCTGAAAAATCTTGCCAATGCTTTTTTTCTTTCAGGAGGAATGAATTTTCCAAAGGGGCAAAATGGTATTTGGTTTGTATTTGTTCTAACAGTCATTGTTTTCCTCTTCCGTTATAGCAATTGTTATTTTTCCCTTCTGTTTGTACACAAGATCTGCCCTTTTCCCTGTCTCGTCCCCTCCAACACATTCTCTACTTCGATTTTTCTTGGATGTTTTGAATGATTGTAATAAAGCAAGAGTGTCTTGCTAATGTGCTGTGCAGGGAGATCAGTCTTTGGCATTGGAGCCGGGACTAACTGGAGAAACATCATCTGAAGCGTATTCTTTGGGAACTATGTGTCTGCTGGAGTTGAATTTGTTTGCAAAATCGCATTGGCTGGTTGGAGGGTCATTTTCAGAGCAAAGGAAAAAAGTTTACTTAGCACTCAAACATCCCAGCATTTTTTAGAACTAAACACTTAGATATTAATTTCAAAATCTTTCTACTTTTCTTTTTACTCTGTATTGTATTTCACATGATTTGAAATAAAAGATTGGATTAATTACAGGGCAAAGATGACAATACTGCAGATGTTATTGGACATATTTTTTTTTAAAAATCAGTCCTGAACTCTAGAATAGCATGAGCCAGTAGGTTTCATGGGACTTTATGTATTGGAGCAACGTGGTTGTCTTAAATTAGTTTTCAGTGTGTTGTTTTCAAACTGTCTTTGAGCGTGTGTATTTAGGATGATACTTTCCTCAGGATTCAGAGGCGGGTTTTTTTTGAGTCCCATCCGTGCTCACTTGGGGGAAAATGGGAAGAAATTACTTTCCTGGGAAATAACATCCCTGAAAGTCCTAGGGGGAGTTTGTGTCTTTCACAGACTGATTAGAAATAGAACAGGAAAAGTTTCCAAGGCTGCAGACCCATCTGTTTCCCATGGCAGATTGCATGGAGGTGCCGTGCCGGTGGTGCTGGCCAGCTGGTGCCCATGCCTGGGGTGGGCTGAGCCCAGAGCTTTGAACCTGGACACAGGTGGCCCAGAGGACTGTGGGTTACAGGAGTTTGACTCAACACTTCTCTAAGCAGAGCCTGCTCTTTGGTGTTTGGGGATGGTGCTGGACCTCTAGCTGGGAGGCAGTGTGATTCTGCAGGGAGAAAGGGTCAAGCAGTGACTTCATATTTCTTTCCAAAAGGATTAACATCCTCCAAAAGCAACAGTTCCTATATATGTGAAGTATCACACTTTTATTAATCTGAAATTTCCATGCCAGGTGCTGCACGCAGCAGAGCCAACTACAAACTTGCAGCTTCATAAGAAGAAATAAAAACATGCCAAAGTGGTCCAAATTGCAGGCAGCTGCCTTCCCAGGAGACAAATCCAGTATTAATGGCAAACACTCTTTTTGCACCCTTAGGAGGTGCTTTGAGAGCCTGGTAGCCTTGTGTCCTGGTGCCTGCAAGCAGTGATGCTCTGCCCATGTTTTCTTTCTAGTTTCTGCTCCCATGTCCCATGAAGTTCTCAAGGATAACTCTCTGCTCCCATCTCCCATTTCTGCTGAGCTGGATGGCTTCACAGCCAGTATGCTGCTTTGTCATCCCATCAGCACTTTTGGATGTTTAGTACGAGCAAATTGAAGTGTAGGAATTTTGTACATCTGCCCCCTTGTAAAAATCCTCCCAAGTTAAAAGAACTGGATGCTTCTGTACTTGCAACTGGACCATCACATGGTATTGTCAATGAGAAGACCCTGTAATCTTCCCAGAAATTCTTTACACGAAGTTATAAAGTCCCGATAGGGAGAGGGAGATGCAGAGAATGTGGTTGTCTGCCAGAAGCGAGGATGCAGAAGATGGGCAGGTTTACATTTTGAGTTCCAGCTCCAGCCCTCTGTGTGTCCTCTGCAGCAGGGAATTCCTACTAGTAGACAGCACCTAATGCTGTCTTTACATGGATCAAGAAGAGTTTAGCACACAAAGCAGAGTGAACTGGATGGGATCCACTGCAAGGTTAGACATGGGGTGTTCATTATGGCAAGTTTTGTAGTTGCCTCTGTCAGGTTTGAGATGCGACTTCAGTCTGTGGAGCTGCTTATTGGTCCCCTCAGACTTTGTGGCACGTCACCTTTTGCTGTGTAGTCTGAGCACCTCTAAGCAAGCTGCTGGTGTTACTGAGCTGTTATATCCATCTCCTGAAGTAGCGAGGGGTGCAGCTTGCAGCCAATGATTGAATGGTTAAATAGTGTGTTTTGTGCTGTGCCAATTGGCAGAGCTGCGAGTATGACAGGGTTCATCCTGATCATCCATGTCAAGATGTGAGGAAATGCTGATGAGCCTAATTTCTCCCATTCTCTCTCCTAGGGGACTTTCTTCCTCCCCCGCCACCTCCTGTGGATGACCTCGGGAACATCACATCACCACAAGGTGCCTTTCCTCCCCCACCCCCTCTGGATGATGTGACTTATAATGTGCAGGTAAGAAGACAAGAATTTTACCATTCATGCAGAACTGATCCAGAAATTGTGGAAATTAATGAATGATAATAAAATGAGGTGGCAAAGTTCTGTGGTTAAAAATCATGTGTCAGGAATAACCAATTCAATATTAGCAAGCTGTGTTTCTCAAACAGGGAATATTTCCATTCAAAACTTTCTGGGCTATTAAAGGATTTTTCCCATCCGGCTTGAATTAGAAGGCTAATTACTTTATGTCCTTGTGATGGCGGATGGGAGCAAAACCTTCCCAGAATGAATTGTTTTCTGGAACAGCCATCTCCTTCCATGGACTGTGGAGAGACTTCAGGGCAGTAATCTGATCCTAAAAGTTCTTTGTTTCAATGCCTAAAATTAAGTGAAGCAAATAGGCCCTGGCCCAGGCTTCAGTGATGTCACTGAGACCCTTTTGACCCCCTCTGCTGGCTTGGATCTTCCAGATTTGCCATCTGGATGAAAATACAACTTCTAAAATGCATCAGGTGATGATGGCATGTCCAAAGTGGATGTGGACATACTGTGAACACTTCTGAAAGGTGTTAACACCTTTGTGCAGACATTGCAAGCTTGCCTGGAGTGCCAGGTACTGTTGTGTTTACTAAGGCACATTCTGGAGAGATGTATTCAGACTGCAGGGACAGGCAGCTGAGGTGATTAAGGAGTGAGGAGCCGATCTTGCCAGTGGAGACTAGTAAAGTTTGACTTGTTACCTTAACAAAAGGAAGGCTAAGGAGGGATATGGTTGCAAATTTGAAATACATTTGGGGAATAAGCCCCTAATTCAACTCTGTCTGCATGCTTGTGCAGGAACAGGAGAGTCTGAGCTTGCCAGGAGTACCTTCTTGCTGGTGTTTAGAGATTTTATAAGCACTGAGGCTCCAAAGGTCTGAAAGAGCCTTCTGTGAGGAGCAGTGAGAACAAAGAGAGTGTGGTGTAGGTTTGAGGTTAGCGAGAGTTGTGTAACCACATACTGACAGCCATGCAGCTGCCCTTGATGGCCCTGGAAGATTATGGCAGTCCTGTGTCTCTCAATGGGTTTGAACATGAGACTAGGCCAGCAGGCAGACTTTGAACAGGATTTGAGAGACTTGACTTAGGTCCTGACTCTCTCACAAACTCCAGAGTCAATTCATCTACTTTGTGCCTTGGTAAAAAGAAAACATTTCCCTCCCTCATGGGCTTTCTGTGATCTCTTGCCTGTGGCAAAATGTTCACATGCTATCGCAAAGCTTCAGCCTGTTCCTGCAGTGGTTTCAGTGTTGGAAGCAGCCTTTGAGCAGGAAGGGGTTAATGTGGATTGAGTTCTCTGTTGCCAGGAAAGGCTGCAGCCGTCAGGGACATTCGCCAAGTGCAGAGCATGGCTTTTCCCAGCCTTGGGGGAATGAAGTAATTCCCCAGCAAGTGTTGTTCTGTCTTTTATCTCTCTGAGAAGAGTGGACCCCGTGGGAGCAGGGGATCTTCCAGAGCTCCCTGGGAAAACATGGAGCAACAGGCTCCTGGTGAAGGAAGGGCACTGTCTGCATGGCTGCCTGCACAAGAGTCTGGGTAGTGGGAAGGGATCGTGGTGCCTCTGGTGATTCCTCAGGATCAGGCTTCCCCCTTGCCAGATTGCCCAAGGAGGAGCTCGTGTCTTCAGCTCCTCATGGGTCCAAAAGTGTGCCTGAGCTGGTTGGGGTTGTCACAGGGATGTGCCCCTTGGTAGAAACACCCAACAAGGACACTGAGCTCATGAAATTGCTGTTTGTCACACTCCTTCTCTCTGGCTTTGGGAAACTGGGGATGGAGCTGTATTCAGTGTTGGGTTTTGGCAGGAGTTTGATTAGAGCAAGATTCCTTTGCATGGTATCCTGTTAGGAGGAAGGCAAGCCTACCAGTTGTACCCAAGCACTCCTGCTTGTTACTACCCCAAACATACTCTTAATGCAGCAAACAATACTCCCTGCCTTTAATCTGTGCTCTCCTGTCACCTATTCCCCTTTCTTTTCCCTTCTGTCCTCTGTAGGAGATGAGGGCCAGATAGAAGTCAGCGCTAAAGTCAAGAACCAGCTGGGTTTTGTGTTGCAAGATCAGCTCCTTATCTTTCAGGAGAAGCAAAAGCTGTGCTGAGGCCACATGTCAGGCCCAAGAGACAGGGGAAAAGGGCAGGTGGTGATGGAGAAAGCTGCCTTTGTGAACCGCAATAATTTTCATGACTCTGGACAGACATTCTCATGCTAAAGGAGCAGAATGAGTGGTGACTGTGTTTCTTCTGCTGTGAATCCTTTCTTAGCTCTCAGGATGTGTTTGCCTGAAGTCAGGGTTCTCGTGAGCTTGTGTTGTACTGGGCTCCAGCAGGCTGATTTTGCTCTCCGATGCCAGACCATTTCATTTCCTTGTCTCAGTTTGCCCATTGCTAAATATAAGTGCTGGAGCAGCAGACCCTTGTTCTGAGCATTGACCAGGTTTGAAGCTGCTACCTGGAGTAGTTTGGACCCTGTGGACCTGGTGAGGGCCCTCCAGATCTCCTCCAGAGTTTGAAATATGTCTGTTCCAGCAAATCAGCCATTTTACCTCAGAATTTTCTCTCTGGATGGCAGAGTGCTGATGACAGCTTGTGAAATAAGGGTAGAGCTTTTTATACTAAGTGTTAAGTTGATGAGGACAGCAGAATATAGGTTCAGTTTATTATCATTTTCTGTTTTACTGTTAGCAGACAGCTAAAAGCTGCACAGATTATTACAGTTTAAGTTGTAGCTTAAGAGCAGCAGTTAAAATAATCATACCCAGTTTTCTTAGGCCTGTTTATCTCTGGCTCTCTGTTTGGACAGTGGAACTGGCCACTTAGGACCAGATCCAAAAAGGTACTTTAGTATCTCACTTATGCTCCGATGGAAATCAGAGGAGGGCTGGGTCATGAAATACCTTTGTGTTAGATCTGGCATTTTCCTGTAATTTCTGTTTTCCCATCTAGATCTGTCATATTCGGATTCACAGCAGGGCTGGGGAGGAAAGGGGAAAGAAATTTAAACTCTTTTCTTATGAAATTGAATGCTTTAAAAAAATAGAAAGAAAAGGAAATATTTATTTTAAAAAGAGTGTGTTTGTGCTGGGGAAGACTTGTGTTGGGAAGTTCCCCTTCAGCTGTAGTCAGCCAGCAAAGGCAAGGACTTGTTCCCAGAATGGTGGTGAGGGTGCGGCGATGGTGTGTTTGACAAATAAGGACATGAGCAAAGAGCCTTTTGCCACGTTGGCCTGGGCTCAGTTTAAATGAGAAAGAAAAAAAAATTCTGGACGGGAAGAAAAATGAAATCACTGTTTGTCAAAGGGAAATAGATAGATCTGGCAGGGTGGGAGGGAGGCAGATTTTTATTATGTTTTTACCTTCTAGTTTCAAAACAGGCATTCTGCCCAGGCCAAGGAAAGCAAAAGTGAAAAACTCTCATCAGACACCTCTTGAGTGCCGTGTTTACTCCCAGAGAGGGACCCTTGCTCATGGCACTGGCAATTTCTTTCTTCCTCATCAGGCAGGGTTGCTTAGGGATGAGGACTGTGCACAGTGGCATGAAAAGCCAGTCTCTGCCCTGTGCCCCATCCTTGTGAAGGCTGTCTTGGGGGTCATGAGTGCTGTGGGGGCTTCAGGTCTCCACTGGCTTTGAAATGACCAGTTCTCCTTAAAGGAGAGGTTCAGAGCCCAGCATTTCATGTTGGGGCAGGACCTGGGTGGCTCGGAGCACATGTGACCCTCAGGTGCCAACTTGCCAAGGGCCACCTTGGGAAAACAGCCATTTAAAAATCGCTACTAATTACCTGCATCTGCAAATGGGTCTGATTTTCGTTTGGGATCTGACACGCTACTGCAACATGGAAAGGAGAGGATTGTGTTCAGCTAGGAGAATGCCTCTTTCCCAGCAACCCCTGGCTTTTATCAGTATGGTTTTTATTGACAGGCCAAGAACACTTTACTAAAGAAATACCAGTCTCTTCCTATAAAGAAGCTGGAGCAGGGAAAGTGCTTTGCCTAGGTCACCAAGCTGACCAGTAGCAGGCTAAAACTAGGACCAAGATCTCCTGCATCCCAGAGCAGTTCTGTCCGCTGCATCCCGCAAGAACTGCAATTTAATGAGTAAACACTATCAGCAGCTGAACATGGGAAGAATATGGGATACACTAAAGAGAATGTGAAGAAGTGGTTTTAGTTTGGGAGTTAAAGTGAAGAAATAATCAGATTTGGAATAGTTGCATAAAGTGCAATATGAAATAGTATAATATTCCAGTTCTTGTTTTAACCACCTATGCTTGGAGGAGCTGCAGAGCTGCAGCTACATGAGTAGGGAACTATTCCCATGCTCAGACCTACTGAACTCACTGGTCCTGTCATCCTGTTGTGATATGCAGAAAATCAGCCGAAGGGCTCAAATTCCTATTGCCAAGGAATTTTGGAAAGAGTACAGCTGAAAGGCCGTCTGAAGGCGTGTGTGCCTTCCTTCGCGAGGCTGCTCAGAGGAGACCTGTCTCGCTTCTTACCTACTGCTCGCGCCTGGGAGAAGGTGGGAACGTGTTGATAGATGCGGGAAGCGAGAGCCTCATCCCTGTTACGGAGGAGGCTGCCAGGTGTTTCGCTGTCTGACTCCCTCCCCTCGAGTGGCAGCAGCTCTGACTCTGTGGGCTGTGACTCACCGCCTGAAGAAACAGCCGGAACAGAAGATTTTTTTATTATTTTTTTTTTAGAATTTATTTCTTCATTTTGGGTACACATATTGACAAATATGTGTAGCTGGGGAGGAAAGAGCATGAATTTTGCCAATGGGGGGTGCTGCTGTAAATATCACGTCTCCTGTTTGGTGGCTGGGCTCTGCCTATAGGTGCTGGACTTGCTTTAAATCACCTGCCTTTTAATGTTTGGAGAAGCTGAAAAGGCCAAAAAGAGCAGAACATGTGTTTAGCCTCCCTCTAGTGCTAGATTTTGTTAATCATCGGAATTACTGGCCTGGGTGTAGGTGCTTGCTGGCAAGGAACATGGGTAGCACAGGACAGCTCTCACTCCTGGCCAGGCTGCCTGACACTGGGCAGGCAGCAGTAGCTCCCAGCAACTCTGTAAATAAAGCCTGTGTGTATTGCTGGCATTCGAGATCCAGCTTTTGCAACTAACCTGATTTATTAAAATCTGTGTGATAAGTGTCTGCCTTTTATGTAAATTGAAGCTGTGTCCAACAGTATAAATAAATTAGCTGGTAATGGGAACCCTCTTACTCAAACCTTGGCTTTGGAGGAATGCTTTTCATCTGTCTCACTCCTTCTGTCTTCTTCGTGTGTTTGAGAAACAGGAATGTATTGTGGCCTAAATTAGACTTAAATAACATGTATGCTCTCTGTATGTTTAAATTCTCAGTGGGTCTCTACGGGTCAATATGTGTTTGCTTTATATTAGGGGCTTCTAGGCTTTAAGGTGAGAAAAATCAGTACTTTAACATCTGTAGATGTTGATGAGTATTGGGATGCAAGAGAGATAAAATGCACATTTTTCTAATATGTGTATTTATGGTATACACCCAGTAGTCATCCGTACAAGAAATGCATCATGAGTGAGGGTGTAGAGCAGACCTCCACATTATTGGAAATAAGCACGCACATTTTATCCCTGCTGCTTTTTTACCCCTTTTTGTAGGTAGCATGACCAGAGATCCAGGATCACAAGAGAAAAGGAACACTGAGCACTTCTTTCAGGCAGCTCTTGATGCAACCCATCTTATATGCATGTTTGTTTTACAATGCCAAACCACATTCTATTTTAAATCCTTAATGAACCTCTGTTCCCATCTATGTAACTTTCCAATCCTTATTCTCTTCAGAATAGACAAAGTTGCTTATTATAAACCACAAATTTTACCGAAAGGGTAAACTGGAAAAGTTTTAATTGTATGGCGTAAGCCTGCCATTCATTTCCCAGCCTGGCTATTAGTATCTTGGTAATGTTATAATGCAAGACAGCTTTAAACAGCTGAACTTCTCGGCAGGGACTACAAAGTAAGCAAGGATCCAAACAGTTAACTGTGCTCATTATTTTCATCATGCTTATTACTATGTTATTTAATGTATTTTTTTATGTTATTGTTTAATATAGTAATCAAGCGCACAGGATGCACTGGGACCTGCTCTGGGCACACTCGTGCCTTCTTTGGGAGGAGGGCTGTGACGGAGGCTGGGAGATGCTTTCAGGGATGGAACAGGGCAGCTTTTGGTATGCTGCCATACAGCATGATGAGGTGAGGGAACAGAAGAAAGCAAAAGCCTGATACAGATTAGGTGTAAATGAGAGCATGGGACCTTCGAAAAAGTCACGAGAAGAAACAGGTCAGAAATGTTGCTGATTATAATGATCAGAGATGATCAAGGCAAATCCATCTGAGGGTAAGATGCAGCACATGTGCCAGCTTGGGTCCAAACAGAAGGCTAGTGCTGTGCCTGAGGTTAAAAGCCCTGGTGGGCATTTTCTTGGTCCTGTGGGCACATCTTCGTGAGCCACTGTCACACTGCCAGTGCTGGAGTCAGCCACAGCTGGCGCCTGCAGAGAGGTAATCTGTAACCCGTGGATAATAGAGATATGAATGTGAAAAATAATAGAGGAGGCATGGAGAGCATGCAGAAAAAGCAGACAGTTTTATCCTGTCAGAGCTGGTATCGGCTAGCGCCAGACAAAAAGCGAGCAAATACAACATTGTATCCAAGGTAGAATTATTTAAGCAGAGCGAAAATAAGAAGATAATGAAGATGTGAGAATTTCCCATCAAAGCAGATGAGCTCTGTGATGGAAGAGAGTGAGATAACATGACCAATTCAAAAGAAATTTCTGTTCTTCTCATTTCTGAGTGTTGTTTGTATCTTTTGTTGGATTAACAGGTCCTAGGAAAAATCTCTTGCAAGATATGTTGCTCCTGTCTCAAATCCTGGGTACCCTGTGTTGCGCTAGGGAACTGTAATGCAGCGACAAGACTAAAACAAACAGACTGTCAGTAGCAAGAAGGAATGCTAAAAATTGCAGAGTCAAATTATTATGCCTTTTCTATGAAGGTGGTTGGGACTGGAAGATGTGATTTAGAAAGTCAAAGTCTTTCCATGCAGTTTGGGCATGGTGGTAGTCTGGAACGTGACAGATCAGACAGTCAGACTTCCACCTTGGTTTTGGTGCTTTAATTCCTGTGATCCTGTGAAGTATTAAAAAGACCTTTGGTCAGACAAGATAAAAGGAAGTAAAGTCATACTGATTGAAGAATTCAGTTGTTGCTAAATTTGATTTTACAGCCCTGGAATTTTTCAAAGAGTAAGGCAAACTTCATCCTATTTTTGATGGAAATTCTATCTGACAGTAATGAGATGTGGATATGGAGAAGTTGTGAGAGCATCTAATTTCCAAGAATGGAAGTGGCTGAAATGCAAGTTCCTGTCTCTGTTTTTCAGTTTCCATTGCTGGGGAAAAACAGCTTCAGCTGCCGTGGAGGGTGATTTTGTTGTTAGAAAATGTTGTCTCTGTGAAGAATGTGCAGCACAGTGGCTTAGAAAGCTGAAAGGTGGTAGAAATACCAATGAGAAATGTTGTACCAGAGCTGAAGGAATTTGTTCCAGACATGATTTTAAGTGTCTGCTGCCATTAAACTCCATCTTTGAAGGACAATTCTCCACAATTTTAATTTTCAGTTTGATTTGCTGATGAAAATGCATGATGTTGATTAGCTTTAACAAACAAAAAACAGGTAAGGAAGAGCATCTGGAGCACATCATATGATATTTTTAGTATTAATTTTAGTGGTGTGATGAGTAAAATACAAATATTCGGGAAACCTGTAGCAACTCCAAGTGTTGCTGAAGCCAGCAAGTGGCATAGGTGCTATAGAACTCCTTTAATTTTACAGTCCTGCACTACAGCTCCTTCACTCTTCCTCTCCTCATCTCAGTGTCTCTCTTTTGCCATGGAAATGGTCTCGTGTCTCATCATGTTCCAGGTCTAGCCTGTCTCTTCGGTCGTGTTACTCTGCTTGCTCCTGAGTTGCTCTTCCCTTCCTGCCCCTGTCTCTGGCTCTGCAGATCCCCTGAGTTCTGCCCTGCAATGCCCCTCTCTGTGTGTTCTCAAAAGATGCCACTGTTGAGATCTGTGCAGACACCCAGGTGTCCCATGGTGGTGGTAGAGCTGCCATCAGGGAGCAATGTGGGGTCAGTTCTGGGGAAGGGTGAGCCTCTTAAAGACACTTTCTGTGCCGAAGTAAATCCTGTTTGGCTTCTGTGGCTCTGTTGGCCCCAAGCAGAGATACAGTTAAAAGGTATTTTTCTGAGGTCTTAATGTGTACTGGAGGCACCACCTTTTCTGATGTGTGAATTCTCATTGAAAGACAGCAGCTTACATTCATTTATCTCCATATGGACAGTATCAAAATAAACTTTGGTGCTCATCTGGGAGGGATCTGCACCCTGGGGATTCTTGCTGCAGGAGAAGGACAGCACAAGTTATTTGTTGTTCAGCTTTCTGTGTAATTCAGATCCATTTCTTCAGCTGAGCTTCTCACTTAGGAGTTACGTAGAATGTAAGGTGTCTGAATGAGGAGGTTGTTGTTAAAAAAGAAAGAAAACCCCATCGTCAGCCAGCCAAATGCAATGCCAGACACACATCTGGCATCCTTGAAGGGAATGTAGAAGTGGGCCTAATGGTTTGGAAAATGAGATTGCAGATTTCTTTAATGCAAGAACCTTCGTCATTGAATCAGAGCTGTGGGGTTTGCCCAACTGAGGCTTGCCTGCCTCAAGGACTACAGCCACTGACCACTCCAAAAATGTGTAGACTGAGGCAGGGTCCAGATTTTCCTCTTCTCAGCTTTGAGACATATAGTAGGTTTTTAACATGACTCATTTCCGCAGAAGCCAAACCCCGGCCATTGACTTTCATGTAGTTTTATACATCCATTTTGCTGACATTTTGCCAAGGTTCACTGGGAATCCTTGCAAACATTTTGGCACTCACCCCTTCCTATTACAGCAAAACAAGCAAACAAACTCAGAAATATGTTATTATATGTTTAATTTCTGGACCTGGTGCTTACTCGGGCTGTGAAAATTGACTGGCCAATTTTAATTTTACTTTTTTTTTTTCAGTGGTGATTTCATAGTAGCTTCACAGCCCATGCTCAGGAATGCTTTCTCAAATTCAGAGAAGCTTGGCTGTGTGCTTAAACTTCATTAAAGTTGATAGAACTTAAGCACATGTGTAAAATTAAGCATATGCTTATGTTTTATACAGCCTTTTTGCAGGTGACACAAGCAGCTGCGCATGGGTTTCCAATATGTGATTAAATTCCAAAAGGAGTTTTTAAAAACAGTTTTAGTCAACCTTAATTTTCTGAAATTGGTAGTTTTAACAAAACCTATCTTTTTTGATTAAAATTGCTGGAGACATGTGCCTTTTAAAAAGCTCTTTATTTAACTGTCACAATATGCAGTCTTGTGTGGGATAGAGTTTGTTCATGTAAATTTAATTTCCAGTTAAAGTGGTGCAAACACAAAATGATGTCATTAGATCTTTATAGATGTGGCAGAGCTGTTTCTTTCTCACCTCTGTCGATGTGGGGGCCAGGCAGAGCCATTAAATTGTCAGCTGTGCCCTTCTGCATATTGTGGATCATAAAGCTTTGCCTGATCACCCAGGGAGACCAAAGGCATCCAGCCTTGATCCACAGACATCAAGAGGTGGAGAAATCTTGGAAGTTTGTTTTAACATTTAATTACTTGCAGTATTACACATAAATTAATATCTCTCTTATTTCTAAGTGGAATTTCCCTAGCTTTGACTTCCCAAGCCGCTGTATGTTTTTCTGGATCGCTAGGTTGGCCAGTCTCCTGGTATCTGGCATTTTCATTCTGTGGAGCTGTTTAGATATTGCTGTTGATCTACTCAATCTCCTTCATCGGTGAAACCAAGTTTGCTCTCTACTTGTCTCCTTTTCAGCTGTTTCTGCTTTTCTGGGATGTCTCTCAAGTTCCTAAAATGCTGCGTCCCTTACTGGACACAATATGTCAGCGCCAGACTCACCGCAGGTGTTGAAAGGAGTAAAATCACCTTCAGTTCTGCACTTGCCTTGCTCCTGGATGCTGCGGCACCACGCAGGAGACAGTGTTTGGTGTGGTTTTCCCCTATGAGTTATAAATCCAGAGTTAGGGGGCTGGGTGTGACAGACTGCCTTGTGCATAGGCGTGTGTAATTCATGACTTGTCAGATACATCCCGTGCTGTTGGAGGCATCCTCCTTTTACTTCTTTTCTTATGCCTGTAAAGGAAAGATGAGCACGACTTGGCAAGGATGTGGAGATGAAGGGAGTCTTTGCTCTTTGACATCACCATTGGACCTTTTATAAATGTAGCATTCATGTTGTATGAGTCAGTGGGAAGGTCTTCCATTATTGCAGTAGACACTTAATGAGCTGTTTGGTTTCTGCATTGATTAAACTTCCCAACTGTTTTGGGGTAATTGGTTACTCTTTGGTTATGCTCCCCCTTGGAGGCAGATGATGAAATATCCGCTATGTTCTCCTATTTCTCAGTTTTTGTGTAAGCAGCAACTCTCTGCAGGGAACATCAGCTCTGCTTGATGGCTAATTAAACATTAATTTGTGATGATATTGGAGCAGATTTTAAGTTGGTGGGAGAGTGGACAAAGAAAGGGGAAACTTTTAACAGTCACCATAATTGTCAATAATGAGTCCTAATGTAATTGCATTAATTAAAAGAAAAGGGATGTATTCCCTGCTGCTGTAAAGTTAGTTAAAGTCAGTGAAAGTCATGCTGGGTCAAAAGGTTTTCATGGCCAGCTGTTCTTGCCCTGTGAATAAAGAGGCAGCGATGTCCTGCCGAAAGCATAAAGAAAAAAATTATATATCCCACTTCATATTGTATATTCTGCTGATGAACAGGAATGTTTCACTAATTCAATTTAACTCCCAAGGACGAATGATTGTAACTCCACCCGGAGAATATTAAATTGCCTTAATGGAAAAATAAACTGGTTTTATTCTCCCCCTTCTCTCCCCATCTTCCCCATTCAGTTTTCAAATAACTTTATGTGCCTCCTTAGTTTATTAATACACTTCTCATCTTGCTGCTGATTTTGCATCTGGTAGCACTTAACACAGACAAGACTCCCAAAGCTTTTGATCAGACTTGTTAAGTAAACTCTCAGGACTGTCGGGTCTGCTGCTCTGGCAGATGTCGGCTCGTGGGACTCCTCCTCTCTCTTCATCCCCCGACTGTTCCTTATCAAATCCATCCTGTTGCTTTGATGTGCTGAGGATTACGGTGCCTCTTCCCCACGTACGAGGCTGGCCCACAGTATGAAGATCCTCTCGTTGACTGAACAGTGTTTGTTGTTTTTCTGTTTTTCAGTGTAGAGGCCAGAGAAGCACTGCAGTTTTAAAAACCCCATTTAGCCACCATTGACATTTCCAAGACTTACTTCCATGAGCAAAATGCAGTGGTCAGAAACCCAACAAAGCTGGATGCATGTTTAAATGCCCAAAGTAGAAGTGTAAGTCTGTGGTGCGGGCAGCAGGGAGCTGGATAACACTGTTGTGAGGCAAAGCAGAGGGGGCTGAGGGTATCAGACAGCACAGGACCTCTTTGTTGGCATCTCTAGTTTCAGAGCACCTGCAAGCGTACCCCTGGGCTGCAAGGAGGATCTTGTTGAGTGCTTTGACCTGTTTGCTGCATCTTCTTTACTTGTGTCGCATAATTGCCTTCTGTTGTCATGAGGGGTGGCAATGGAACAGGGAGTGTTACAAATCTCATGGTCTGTTGTCTGTGTCCCACCACAGCCACCAGTCTCATCCGTTGCTGGTCTTGGACCCAGTGCTTCATCAGACTATGCCCCAGGCCATGGAACCTTTTGGCTAAACTTCTGTGGTGCTGTTCCATCTGCATCTGGTTTTTTTTTACTTCTGCTTATTCATCTAATATCCAGGGCCAAATCCTCTCAAGAAGTCTGGACAAACCATGAGTGTTTGTGACAAAACCTTCCTTCCAGTGTGAAGGGCAGGCGCTGCTGGCAAGGAAATGTCGTCCTGGGCTCTGCTGCGCATCCTGCCCCCTAGCAGAGCCAAGGTGCTTGTTTTGGTGCTGGGGCCCTGCTCAGGATAAGCAGAGGTCAGTGGCTTATTAAACAGTGATGGCAGATGACCACCGTCCCACAAGCCAGCGCTCAGCATGGTGACATCTTGGATCCATCCTTCTGGTCATGTGAAATCAGTGCCATCCTGCAGTGAAATTGCAACTGAATCTTGGATATCTTGGGCAGAGGTTTGTTGTCTTCTAGTGTGTTTTTTCAGGGCTAGGACAGAAAATAAAGAATTAAGTGTCCTTTAAGGAGCTGGCTTGGCCCAGTGAATTTGTATCTTCATTGCCTGAAGGAGCTTGGTTGTATTTCTGAATTGCAGCACCTCGCTCCCACCCCGCTACCTACTTTCCCTTCCCGGGGCTGATATGCAGTTGACAATAAGCTCCTGGGGATGAGGATGTTTCCTAGGTATTGTATGTGAGCAGTGCCTGTCACACTAATCTCTAGGGAAATAGAGATCTTTATTGTTGTAAAGATTCATAACTGCAACAAAGTCTTTGCTGTCTTTCATCTGTGCGTCCCGGGAGGCTCAGTGCAGTTGGCTGTGATTTCTGTTGTCTTGGCTACAAGGAAGGAAGAAGTGGAATTCCAGGTGTTGGTCTAAACCTTGCACTAAGGTTATTTACCTGCAGAGACTGCAACGTGCCCACCAGCACGGGTGACTCCTAGCAGGTGTCAGAGAGCAGATAGAAAACATGAGTGGAAGCTCTTTGTGAATGTCTCCAGAGCCAAATCAGATCACTGGTAGCCAGAGAAAAATATAAAAGAGGATGCACAGAACATTTTTTATTTATTATGTGTCTTGGTGGAGTTTTCTTCCACGTGTTTCTCCTGCTACTTCTGAAATCCGTGTAAGTTCATAGCAACCCCAGAGTCTTGCAGCAGAAGTAGCTCCACAGCTTAGCAGCATGTTGTGTGACTAACACCTACCCCTTTTTCTTTGTTTTGAGACTGATGCTTTCTAGTTTCATGCTTTTTTCTGTTATCTGCTTTCTCTGTGTTTTTGTGGGTTTTTTAAATATTTTTATTATTTGTCCCTTTCATAAGCTTTCTACACCACAGTTTTTAAATCAGTTGTTAAGGTTTTGCAAGGTGTCTCCTAGCAATGTTTAGCAAATAACTTTCCATGATCTGCTTGTTCATTTGCCCCACCTGAAAGCCCATGCGGTTCTTTACTACACCTTGTTGCTTCAGTAATGAGTTCATTCTGGATACTCAATGCTACCTGAGTTTTCCGTGAGTGGAGAAGTGGAATGTGGGACTGTGGCTATGCCAGACCCATGCCGTAGGTCTGGCTGAGCTGTGTCTGGACCTCAGGAGTGCAACTTCCTTTACCCTACTGTGTCTCTTGCAGTTTGCAGTGGCACAGCTGCTGGGTGAACTTTGCCAAGGGAAGATATTTGGCACGTTTATGGGCATTTTTTTGGACAGTAAATGTAGGCTGGTGGATGACCACCCCCACCCCATTTAAGCCCTGTTCCAGGTAGGCCCACCTGCCTCCTTACAGTGAGATCTTCAGAAGTGGCCAGAGTTGTGGAAATGTTGTTCAGTTAAATGACAGCAGTGTCTGAGAGACACCAAATGGTGCCTTTGAGCAGCCCTCTTTAAACTTATAAAGTGTTTTCCTTTGGTCCTGGTAATATCCAGCAACACAAACCAGGTAAAACTATTCTGTGCCTGAAAAAAAGAAAAGCGAGGGGAAAAATAAATCAAAACGTAACTTCCCTTTGGCTTTTATCCTTGATGTCATCAAAAGACTAAAAAGGATATTTCAGGCTTGCCTTTAGCCTGATGGAACAGCAGGGAAGTTCTTTTCTATTAGATCCTTGATACAATCACATCTGGTGAAATCACTGCGGTCACATCTGCTGAAATCTTCCATCATTTCATATTTGTTTCAAAAGACTCGATCTTTCTGTTTTTAAAGGGCACGACTTCTTTTCCAGCCCCTCCTTGGTGCCTGGAATGGAGATTAGACATCAATCAAGCATCTCAGACACCCCATGCCCCGAATGCTGCAGTCAGCTCTTGTCTCCGTGTGCATGTGTGGGGGTGCAGCCTCTTGGGACTGTTTTAATTTACATTAGGGATTTCGGAAGAAAATGTTTGCACTTTCCTATAGGCTCAGGGGAGAATAGACACAGCAACTCCTCCGGGTGCTTCATTTTCCTCGGCAATGCCCTTCAGGATGCATCTTTTTGCCACTGCATGTCATTTTGGGCTTTAGATGGCTTTTGTGACCTTGGAAAGAAGAATGAGGGAGAGATGAAGTAGCAGGGGTGTGTGTCTGAAAAGGACCTTGCCTCTGGCACTGATATCGTTGAAGAAAGAGCAAAGAAGGAGGAAAAAAAGGAAAAATTAAACACAATCCCCAGCCTGAAGTATGTCAAGACTGAATCACTTCCTTTTGTCTTGGTTAATGTTTCTCACAGTCCCTTCTTGTAAGTATAGTGGGTACCATCAAAATCAAACACTTTTCTCTCCCTTACCTGCCCCCAGCTAAAAAAAGAAATAAGAGCCACATCCTTCTTGCTCTGTCTGTGACTCTAAGTCCAGCACCCAAGGCCGTGGAGCATGAGGAGAGGCTCACTCCTCGTTTGGAGACTGTTCTGTTTGCTCTTTCCACCACCTCAGTGCCTACCTCGGGATTTGGACGGCCTGCAGAGCATGGCAGGCAACTGCAGTGGGTGCAGCCTGGTGGAAGCAGACAGTGGTCACTGAATTTGTCAGCTCTGGCTCATTTGCTTTTACTGGAGGAAAAGACAATGAAGTCTTTCAGGGCAGAAGTCCTTATGTACTGTCTACTTGCTCACAGTTCCTGATTTGCCTGAATTCCACTCTGCTCCCTGCCTTTCCCCATTCTTAGATGTGTATGTGCAAACAGTGTTGACATGTTGCAGCTCAAAGAGAGCTCCCAAGCACCTCAGGCTTCCAGTAAAACCAATGAACCAGGAGCAGAAGGTACTGCAGGCCCCCAGCTTTGTTTTGAGTCAAGCTATGACCTTTCATAATAGCCATGGTGTTCATCTCCAGTCTTTCACTTGTGAGTTATGGGGTTATCAGTGACTTGTGATAGCATGGCATGTGGAGCAAGCTGATGCTTCAAGGAAGGCTGTGTGTTTAGCTGCAGCTCTGCCGTCTTGGATGTGTCTGTACAGATAAAATAGCACTACATTTGCCACTAATGACAGCTCACATTCCTGGGGTGCAGCTGAGAGGATGAGCTGGCCACAGTGCTCAGGGAATATGCTCAGCTCAGCCTCGATTAGAGGAGACTTGAGCGAAGCAGAGGTGGATGGGGAGATGGTGGATATTGACGCTGGAAAATTACACTGTGGTGAACAAAGTCTTGATGCTCTCAAGTATTCAGGAGTTTGGCCATTGCCTTGTTTTGTACAAAATACACACTTGGATGCTTGTAACTGTCCATGTCCTATCAGCTGCTGCAAGGCCATCCTCCGTGTGTCCCTGACACATTCACACCATGAGGCATCAGGATGATCTCCTGTAGAGGCTCAGAAGCCAACCTGGCAGCCCGTGTTGCATCTCTTGTCCCAGGGGCTAATGCCTTTCCTGAGATGCAGCAAACAGGGCATGGAGAGAGGGGATAAAAGAGAATAAAAGAGAGGCATCTGGGTCTGGGTAGGGATAGGAATTTGGAGCAGGAGCTAGGAAGGACATCTGGGAGCCAGATTCTTCTCTTTGAGCCCACTGCAAGGGGCTGGCTTAGATAAATGAGAAGTGCTCTTGCTTCTCTGCTGAAAGCTGAAAAATGTGATAAGAGTAGGTGATCTGGTGTTGTAGCAAGAGGTGACATCTAGGGAAATCATTGTGCTTTTCATGTCTTTTAGCTTGGTGAATAGTCTTACAACCCCTTCAGAACAGTAAGGCAAAATTTGAGACCCTGTGTTGACCTCTGAACTGCATGCTCTGTAATGAATGTCCCTTGAGGTGGTGCAGGGGCACCTGTGGCACTGACTGGTGTTGGGTGGAAGGATTAGCAAAAGTAAAGCAACTTTTCATCAGATCAGAGTGGGTTGGCGGGGCTCAGGAGTGGATTACCATCACAGCTGCTCTGAGCTGCACACCAGGAATTCAGGGGTAGACAAACAAGCCAAGCAATGAAGCTCTCTCCTGTTTTTCTGTCTTTTGACTCACAGCAGGGACTGAGCCAGGGGATACTGTAGGCGTTGCAGAAGTTCACGTGAGTGGATGGTCTCTGGCATGAGTAATTTGTTGGATTGGGTTGGCTTATGTTTGTTTCTTGTTGAACTCACATTGGCTGAGCCAAAGATAGCATCCTTTTTCTTTTTAAACCCATTTTTCCATATTCTGCTGGCTGAAAGAGGGGGTGCGCAAGCGACGTGTCTGCAACAATGCCATAAATCCAGACAGAAATAGAATTAGCAGTTTTTTCTGGTTCTGGTGTTTGTATCTGCGAGGTCGTGAGCTTAACCAGTCTGGGTTCCTCAGAGCAGAGCTGTGTCTGTGTGAACCTGTTGTGCCTTGGGACCTGGCGCTTGGGTTTTGTTCCTGAACAATATCATAAAACTTTTATAGCAACGTCATGACGAAGAGCATGGGAAGAGAAATAGCTTAACCCTCTCTTGCTAAAGTTGGTGCTGCAACTGCTTCTGTTTCCCCATGCAGCAAATACTTTGGTTGAATATGGAGCACTGTGGGGAGAGAGAAAACGCAAGATTTGTAGAGACGGGGAAGAGAGAGCAAACAGAAATCTGTCTTTGCAAGGATTGCCGTTTCTAAAATGTCTTTAAGGTCCATTCCTGTCCCAGAAGGCCCTGACATAGCGGTAGCGTTATTCATTGGCACTTTAGTACTGCATTGTGCTCCAGCATTTGTAGAACTAGGCTTTTAATCTATGTTGATTATGTTTTAATTGAATAAATAAATCTTTTATAGGTTCCAGAATCAA
Source organism: Grallaria varia (assembly GCA_013396735.1). Lineage (NCBI taxonomy): Eukaryota > Metazoa > Chordata > Aves > Passeriformes > Formicariidae > Grallaria > Grallaria varia. The sequence continues at coordinate 1,453,495 of VWZG01012361.1, read as the reverse complement.
TAGAGATGTTTCCATGCAATGTTATTTTATTTTTCTAGGTTTCCTGAGGACATTTAACTTTTCCAACCTTACAACTTGTTCTGCAGTGTTTGGTAGTCAGCTATTGCATAATTGTTCTGGGGAATGAGAACCTGGGAATAATATGGCCCAGAAATGCTAAGAAGCAGAAGTGAAACTGACTGATCTTCTCATCTGCCACTACCCCTTCTCTCCAGGGCCAGGGTGCCAAGCAGGTCCTGTGTGTACTCCAGTTTCATTCCTGGGTCTGCCATTGGCTTGATTTATTACCTCACATGTTTGGGTCTTGGATGTCCTCTGCATCTCCCCTCTCTTTTCCAGGCTGACTTTGGCTGCTTAGCTTAAAAATTCACTGGAGTGGAGCAATCACCATTTTTCTGCCTGGGAAGCCTGTAGCAGTTATAGGCCAGCAACTGGAGGATGGAGAAAAACCAAACAAGAGCCATGAAGTGGAAAGGAAATTGTGCTTTTGCAGATATAAAAATCCAGGTGCCTGCAGTTTGCCAGGAGTAATGGTCTGGGGTAATTCCTGTGAAAAATATTTCTTTTTTTTGAACAATAGTTTGGATGGAAAGACTTTAGCTCTATAATAAAATAGGCAAGAAGAGTTGAATTTTTAAGTAGTTTCTAACCGGACTCTCAACCTTTTAAATGATGTGTTCTTGCATAAAGCACATTGGAGCTTCCATTTTCTTGTTAGTCAAGCCAAATTTATTGTAATCCAATAAGATTTAATAATCATTAAGAACTAATTAATGCCTCAGCACTTATTAGTTTGGCAGATCAGAGGCCTGACTACTTTGCATAGCCTGTTTCTCATTGACCAACTTGCCATGTATGTGTTAGATTGATGACTGGGGAGTTCTATAAAACAGGTAATGATCGAATGCTCCTGAAATTAAATTTAAATAAAAACTGTCTGGAACAGCCAGTTAGCCAAAAGAAAAGACAAATTTTTGGCTTGGAAAATTGAAGTAACTTGGTGAGAGTGAGGGCAAACAGAGCTGGATTGTTTGTAGGGAGGTGCTGTTATGATCTGAACAGGCTTGCAGTTGAAATTAGGTGATTTGGTAGGTAATTCTTTAGCGTTTTTGTTATTGAAGTCGTCAAGCTCTGAACGAGCTCTTCTGCACTGAGCTCTGTGGTTGCACGTACGTGGAGAGACTGTGAGGTATTTGCAGATAAGTAAGACATGGAAGGACAGAAGAAAACTAACTCGGATTAAGAAAATACTTCCAATGTAGTATTTCACTTGACTCAAGAACTCTGGTTTCTGTGCATGCCCTAATTGTGGGCTGGCTCAGCTGGGCTAGCTCCTGGCACCTAGTTCCAACACAGTAGGAACACTTAGCTGGTTTTCTTAAATTTCACATTCCTGATGGAGCTGCTTAATTTCCAAAGCACTGAAAATATCGAGGAGGATGATGTTTCCTAGCCTGGATGATGTTTCCTAGCCTGTACCTGCCTTTGTGCCCTGTACTGTTGTTGGGTTGGGCTGTACAGCACTGAGGTCCTTTCTAGAAGTTTTGGACTAAGTTAATTTACCAACAACAAAGTATGTGAATGAGTCTTCGTTTAAAATGCTTATTCTAGGCAGGAATTGCAGTGCAGTCCTTGAACAGTAGCTTGTGGGTCACGTGCTCTCCTGTGGTGCCAAGACCTGGGTTTTACTTTTTGTGATGGGTGGTGGTTGTGAAAATTCATGTCTCTTCCCCTTCAAGTGTGTGCCCCTACTGGTCTGGGTACAAGGTGGGACTGGTCTGTTTTGAAAGCAGAGAGAAAGCAAAAGGTATTGAATTAGAGGGGATCCTGGCTGCATGTTGGCATTTGCTCTGGGCATGGGTTTTCCTGCATAATAGCCTTTTCATGAGGACCTTATTTAGTCCAGTTTGTGACTGCTTATTGCACATCACACCCTTCACCTTGAATCTGCTAGAAATGGATTGAACTTTTTCACTCCTTCTTGAAGGAGCTAATTTTTTAGATGGAATTTGTGAAGAAGTGTTGAATCAGACAAGTACAACTACCAGGAATTGATTTAAAATAAGAATAGGCTCATGTGGCTGGTCACTGGCCACTGTGGCATGCAGCTCTTCTCTGTTTGTGCTTTACCTGGGATAGGCAGAGGACATGCTCTTGGAATCCCGGAGCTCCAAGTCTGTCCCCAGCTCTGTTTTCCTACACAAGTATCCTTGATGTCCTCCCTTCTTCTTGTCCTGCCTCTTCACCTCGGCAGCGAATTGCTGAATTGCTAATCCTCCAAGTCAATTTAACACAATGGGACCATTGTGGGAAATACATGAAGAAAAGCCCCAAAGCAGCATAAATCCCTGTGAGATGGAGGCTTGCTGCTAGTTCTGGGGGGAGCTATAGCATTTCAACATGTTTGTCCCTGCAGCTGGAGAGTTATTGGTGGGCATGGTAGCAGCTCTGTGAGTAAGCAATCATGTGCCAGGTCAAGTGGTTTGAATAACTAGAACTTCTCTTTCTTCTTTAAGGTGAATCCTGGTGGCAAGACGCTTGAAGAGAGGCGGTCCAGTTTAGATGCAGAGATCGACTCTCTGACCAGCATCCTGGCCGACCTGGAGAGCAGCTCTCCATACAAACCTCGGACTCAACAGGTTAGTGGCACATTGCGTAAACAGAGAGTGGGAAAGGGGCCAGCATCGACTTCTGGAGTCAATTTGCTAGCTGCTTGGTATTTGTTGCGAGCAGGCATGCCAGCTCCTCCTGATAGCATCCAGATGTGGCTGTCAATGGGGAGAAGGGTGCAGCTGCTCTGAGGGGGCACGGGCTCAAAAGCTGCCGCACCTCTGAGCAGAGGGCCTCTGATCCCAATTGTTAGATTGCCACAGAGATTGTTGGAGAAATACTTGCAAAGTTGGCATTTCATTCTCCTCAACTTTCAACCAACAATAGCTTGTGAATTAAAACCTGCTCGGTTCACAAGCACTTTTATGCTTTTATTTTCTTATAGTTCTTCTGTTTTGTTAACTTTTATCTGTCACATCACCAGAAGGATCTAGATATCTGCATCTCAAGTTGTTTTCTTTTGGTTTTGTTGTCTAATCAGTGGCGTTGAAGTGGCTTGGACCATAGCTCAGCTGTCAGGGTGGCTGTAGCCCAGCAAGTCAGACAGGAATTCACACTTTTCTGCTGTGTCTAGACAAGGACTGCAGGGGTGACAGTGGCTCAGCTAATTTTTGTCACTCATCTAGGTAGTGCTTGAGTGGAGCTATTTAAGTTGTGGTGAGATGTCATCTATTTTTCAGAGGAATTGGTGACACCCCAGTGGCACTTCAAAAAAAGGGCAGTTCTTGAGATCTCATAAAATCATCTCAGATGTGTTTGTGCCCAGTTGTGCCCTATCTTTCCTTCCTAATCTTACCACTGGTCTCATTTCTTGAATGCATATGGGTCTGTATGGATATAAGCAGCTATACATACGCTGTATTTATCTTACTAAAATCCCAAAAGTCAAATGTATTGAAGGGATAGGTGAGTGATGGGTGCACACCCACTATCCATAGAAGTCTTCTCTTTGGTTTGTGGCTTTTTTGATTCTTTTCATTGCAGCATTTCTTAAGTAGCTGAGAGCAATGTTTTTGGAGCAGAACTAAAGCAGTGGTAAAAATCTGTTCAGAATCTCTTGTTTAAGTTTGAGAAAAAGCAAAGTGAAATCAGTTTTGTGCTCTTCTCAAAGTGTCCATCTGCACACAGAGGCGTTGGGTTTCCACCCCTTCTGTAGGGACCTCCCTGTTAAACTCCTTTTCCATTCTAGCAGCATGTGCACAGTCATTGCATAAACTTACAGACTTGTCCTTGGAAAAAAGTCTAACTTGAGTCAGTTAAAAAGAACATCAATGTAAACCAAATACAATTCAGTCCTTTTCCCAATGAGTTTTTGTTGTTGCAATAAATGAGACAAGGTCTGCTCAGGCACGGTGTTGAATAACCCATGTTCATTTTGTTTGTGTGGGCCAAATACACACAAATGCACATTGTTACTGGGAAATGCTTTGTAGTGTCAAAACACTGTGAGAGTTAACTGAAAGAAATCTCTGCTCCCCCTTTTGCTTGGCAATGCCCATGGTCGGCTCCAACATTTTTGTAGTAACTCCTGTACCCACTTGGCTGAGCATTTACAGTTTGCTGATGGTGCTGCTGACTGCCACCTGATACGTCTGCCTTTGGGATCTGGGGTCCTGTGAATAGGTTGAGTTTTTTTGCTTTTGTTTTATACCTTTACCCTTAAAAAGAAGAATAAAAAAAGTCACAGCATTCAAATGGAAACTTCTGCAGGTGTATTTGAGTTTCTGGAAGATCTGGAGTCACAGCCCAAGTCTCCAAGATGATGTGCTATTTGGTGCACATGCTCATTCCCATGGTTTTTGGTCCACAGCTCAGGTGGGGGCCCTGCAGACTTTTCCCTCCTCACCCAGGAGTGACGGGATGGTTAAGCTTCCAGGCGCATCACACACTGCAGTCCAGTGGGCAGGAGAAGCTGAATTCCATCTCTGCGATCAAATCCCACCTTTCTTTGTTCAGTTTATCAGGTTTCTCAGGATTTATTAGTTAACATAATGATGTCCTGTGGAAAGTACAGATAGAGCAACTTCGAACTAGAGCTGTTATAGAAAGAAAATGCCAGAGTTGGATGTATCATCTGCTGTAATTAAAGAGTACTCAAACAAGTCCTTGAAAGGTGGAACTAGAACGTAAAGCTTTGATATTTTCCTTTGTTTGATCTGTACAAAGTATTAAAACTGGTGAGTCATTTGATAGTTTTATAGTAGGATAATAGATTAGGCTGCAAATTGTAAGGTACTTACTCAGAACATCAGCACATTTATTGGATTACACCTTAGCTGACCTTCCCAAATTTATCAGGATAATGGCTGCAGATAGGAAAATAGAGTTACGAGTTGTTTTCAGAAAAGGCATTTTCAGTTGTGCTTATGTGGTTAAAGCATTATAATAATTCTATAGGAATACCTTGTCCTTGGGGATACTCCTATTCTGGAATAAGAGAAATGTTATTGTTAGGTTTCTTTTTATATTATCTTCAAGAGAGTTTTAAAGCAACATAAGGCAAATTGTAACATAGTTCTCTCTCACTGGAGCGGGAGTGATAGCAGGGTAACGACAAGTAGTTTATTTGATGTACCCTGCCCATTGGCATAAATTCACACAGAGGGAAGCTCTATTGATCCTTGGTATGAGTTCAAAATTGCAAAAAGACACACTACACTAGGAGATGCCTCTGATGCAGAGGGATATCCTCCACAGTAGGTCTGGAAAGTCCGTAATGTTTCTCAGAATGGGTGGGCCAATGCCAACCCCAGACAATGTCCCTTAGCCACCAGACCTGCTGTTGAGACACAGATGAGCATGAATCTGTACACCATCCCTGCATTGCTTACCTGAGTGTCACTCTAATAACATTTTTATTTGTGCCAGGTAGGTGACAAGGATACTGTCATGAGCTAAAAATGACCACCTTTAATAGAAGGCAGAGAGAGAATTTGGGCACCTGTGGGCAGCAGTGCCCTCCTTGTACCTCCTGGTCTTGCCTAATTCAAGGCAGCTGAGTAGGAAAGCAAAGGTGGAGGAGTCACCTGATGGCTGCTTTCCATGCCTTGTGCAGAGGAGGTAGGATGTTGCTGTCCTGCAGAGGTGTGTTGCCCTCTGCTCTGAAGTGATGAGTTTGAAAAGCATTTTCTCAATGTGTATCCTTTATGGAGCAGAAAAGACCCTTCCTCCAAACAGCAGCAGGTTTGGTGGGAGGAGATCCTTCTGCAAGTCAGGTATCCCAGTGGGAGTTAACCTCAATGTGTCTAAACCTCAAAGCAAAAGATTCTCTCAGGCTTCATTTTTGGAAAGTTCTTGTTCTGTCTTGAGGCGGAACCCCTTCAGCAGAGATTTTCCTGCCATTGGTAGTTTACTTCATATTAGCCATCAATAACGTGTGGGTAGCTTGCAATCACTACCACCAAAGAGCCAGGCTCAGTTCATGTCTTGCAAGTGAAAGTCTCTGACTGAATCACAGAACCTGTCAGAAGTGATTTAAATGGAGACTTTTCCTTTCAAAATTGCACATCTCTAGAAGCACATAAAATTACAAGAGTAAATCATCATAGTTACCCTCAACGCAGCAGCATCTAAGAATGTTTTCTGTCATATGAGGTGGTTTAGGAGAGACTGTGTTTAAAGAATTCAACTTGAGCTGAAGTTTTAGAAAGGACCTGTGTGACCTTCCCCAGCATGACCAGTTCCAGCCCTGTGGTACAGTGAAATGGAAATGGAAAAGATGACCAACATGACCTCAAAATTACCGTGACTGCAGTGGCATGTGAGATTTAGCTTGCCTTGGGTATTGTCTGAAGAACTGAAGATACATTATTAAAAAAAAATTAATTAATATTTTCCTCCTGTTTGGTAAAGTTTGGAAGTGCTAGTGTGATGAGCAAAGGACAGAGCTCCTCTTGTGTAGCTGCATTGTGTTTTTGTGTACATATCACACCTTCTGCATTGCAGTAACTCATTGGAAAGTTCAGAGACAGAGAACAACCTACTGTGTCTTTCATTAGTCAAAGGAGGCACTAGTAAAAGACAAGACATTAGGTGCATAACTTCCATGGATGGGTGCAGGAGCTAGTCCTAAATTGTGTGAGCCTCCTGAGCAGAGGCCTGCTGAAAACTGTGGTCACCCGGCTCCTCTGTTAAGTGGTATTTTTCCCAGTTTTTACCTGTTCTGCTTAAATCCTTGCTTAAGAGATCAGTGCAGCAAGACCTTAAGCAAAAAAAAAAAAAAAAAGGCACCAAATTTCAGCTCATAAAATAAATGTTTGCTGTTTTTGAAAAACAAGAAAACTTTGTGGCTCTGGAGAAAGGGTTTCCAGCAGAAACTGTGAAAACGAAATACTGGAAATAGTGGCACACGAAAGCTCAGGATTTTTTGTCCCTGCTGTGAATTATGTATTGAGTACTGATTGCTTTGTCTGGAATTGGACACCTACCTTCTGAAACTCTTGAGTTTTATCCCAAATTTCCAACAGAATGTCTGTTTGGCAAAATAGCACTTTGTGGGAGGTGTACCAGGTCATAAGATGTACCTGATCTGAAGGCATTTAATTACTTATTTTTAAAACAAATACTGTGTGGCCAATATTTGTGTAGTATTTAAATACCTAAAAAAGCTTGCTTGACCATGCATCATGGTCATGATAAAATCTATTTGTGTCCAGCTCTCAGAGGCAGCTTGATCCAGAGGGAACTGGGCTGCTACTCTGGAGACCTGTTTCATTCCCAGCTACCATCACTGTATTAAATGACCTTGAACACAGAGTTTCCTCGCTGCTTCATCTCAAAATCTCTTCTCTCCTTGTAGCTTGGGAACTGCTTCAGTGTGATTTGCCTCTTACTGCCCATGTGTGTGGCACGTAGCAACGTGGAACTGTGGTCTGGGCTGAAGGCCTTCAGGTTATGTGGTTGTGCAAATAGTGGAAAAAAAAAATTATTTCTTTCATCTAACAGATGGGGAAAATGAAGGCAGAGTTAGACAAGATATCTAAGTTTTCATGCCTGTGTCCCTACCTCTGTGTCATTGTCCCCAGTACCAGACATCTAGCCAACACTGTCAGCCGAAGTGAGTAATATTTTGAAGGAAAAGAAGCTTATTCTCAATGTGAGCTGCAGAACAATAAAAAAGTAAAGAAAATTAAATTAAAAAAATCAGTGATACATTTTCATTAAGTTCCAAACATACTGGGAAATCATGTCTTGAAATTACTGGAATTTAAAAGGGATTTAAATGTTTGACAGCACTCGTTGTTATTCCATCACTTTTCCTGACAACCAGTTGAGGATAATAAAAGCAGTGAAAAGGCAGTGGATGTATTTTCTTGCGAAGTGATGGGATTGATTAGTATCTGCAATAGAATGGCAAACCATGGAACAAGGCAAAATGTTGAGTGCTGAAGACTCCTAGGAGGACTCTTCCATGTGAATTTCTAATTTTAGTGCCCCACTTATAGCTGCGTCAGGAATGCATGGCTAAGAGTTCGGGTGTTTTATCTTTGTTTATGCAGAGCTGTATCTCCAGCCATGAATAAAGCCTCCTACTCAGCAAGGAGCAGCACATTCCCCCAGCTTAGAGAAAGATCCTTGTGATTGTGCTTGGTTTGGGCTATGAGGCCCTCTAAAAAACAGATTGCTGAATCTGTATTCAAAACAGTCTCTGCAAATTTGCTAGTCCAGGCTCAGAGTCAGTTTCATTGTTCCTGTTATTTGCCTGAGCCTGGCTGCTTAGGCTGGTACACAGCAGAAGAATTTCTCAAGAGAAGTCACTCCAAATGGAGTTGTTGTCAGGAATGTTTTTCTTTCTTTTAAAAAAAGAAAATTTAGGGGTACGAGCAGATTGAGATTGATTTGGTGGGTTCAGAATTAATTCCTCCCTCCTGTAGCATTCATGTGACAGAGAGTTTTATGGTTTCTCCGTTACGCGACTCCAGGGGATATGCCTGTTTCAGATGTTCAGGTTGGGCTGAAACTGATGGCTTAGCTTCTGTCATCTTCACATGTGATATTTGAGGTAAATAAAAGTTTCCTGGCCTCTTTGTGCTGGCTGAGCATGTGGGCATCTGCACAGCTTTGCCAAAGAGGTTTCTGTGTCCAGCAGTACAGCATGGTAGCCAGGCAGTGCTTTCCCAGTTTAAGGTGGTTTTGTGTATTTGCTTACTTGACGTCTGTGCATTTTGGGTTTTGTGGGCTTTTTAATCTCTTAGTCTGTGGGACAGAGAGGCTCATCGGGAATACGCCTGTCTGCTGAAGCTGAGAAGCATCTCCTGTCCTTCCTAAAGGGTTGGTGACCTTTTGGTAGGACCATCCAGCTATTTCAGAGCTTCTGTGATACATACTGCTTTGCCTGAAGGCTGTGAGTGCTGCCATTTTGCCACTGACTTGTATGGCTCATGTGAGCACAGAGGAATGACAGTCTCTCACTGAGGTGTGCCCAAGCTGGTGTTGAGCTGGTGAGTTCCAGTGCTTGTAACAGCATCAGAGGACTTGTGCAGACTCTCTGCAGGGCTGCTGGCTGGGGTTGTTCTCAGTGGGCTGTGACACTGATGCCATAGTCATGGACATCAGGAATTGCGTGGGCTGTTTTAAAGATGGGGTCACCTCTGAGAGCTGCACTCTTACCTCTGCCTGCAGCACACTGGCTTTGTGCTGTTTGGAAAATCCGTGTGAATTACTGAAAGTAGAAAAGGAAATATCCTGTCTGGAGTAATTTCAGCAGGTTTCTCCCAGCACTCAAAAAGCAAAGCCTCTATATTCAGAAACCCTTCTTCCTGTGGTTCCCCTCCCCAAAGGCAGTGTGACATTCCTACCCTGCCTGAGTGGTGTTTGAGATGGTCCTAGGGTTGAAGCTTTCTAGGAGCACCCCTGCGGGTGCACTGGCTGTGAGCAGAGCACATCTGTCACGCCTGACATGTCTGCAGACAGGAGTGTGCACAGGATAGGGCTGTTCGGCCACGAACGTGTGAGCTGGGAGGCACAGCCAAGAGATGATTTCATGTGTGTTCAGATAGATTTGGTCTTTCTCTGTATGAAGGGGAAACTTTCCTGTGCTCATCAGCTCCAGCCAGTGCATGCTGCAAACTGACTCTGCCCTGATTAGCAGATGCTTGAATCGGTTGCATCTGCTGGTATGTATTAAACCTTAATCCTTTTGATAAGAGCATGTCCGTGAAGATTTTTAAAGAAAGTTTTCTGAGATCCCAGATTATCAGCTTGTCACAGATGAACAGGATAAGAATGACCTTTGCAGGGTATTATTTCTTCCTCTTGTACTATCATCAGAGTGAAAATAAAGCAGCACTACTCCTGCTGTTTCTTTTTTTCTGATAAATAATCAAGTTCACAGGAATATCAGTAAGGTTTTCTTTTCCCCTTTCTCCTTTCTCTTTTTTGCATCCATTTAGGTTTCCTGCCTACATGCTTGGCTACAGCTTTAGATGACGACTTGTTGGATATATTGGATTTTAAAATCTGTGCAAGCATCTCAAATTTGTGTGTGGATAAAGATAAACATTTACTTTGGGAACAGTGATAAAAAGCAAATAGTACCTCATAATTTGGTCTTTTTCTCATTCTGCATTTGTGATTGTTTTGCAATGAGTGGTTGAGAGCAGGGCTCTTATTCTCTAAAGCTGTTCAAGGCCTTCTACCTATTGTTATGTTCTGTTTTCTATCTTTTTCCCCCACAACGGGACCAAGCTGCTGTATACCATCATCTCAGGAAGCCTGTCATCATTTCCCCATCCTTGCTTTTTGGCACTCACTATGGTTTGGCACTCTTCTCAAAGGGACCCGACACACTTCACAAGCTGTCCGTGTGTCCAGCCAGCAAAGAGCAGCTGCCTCTGGGGCAGAGACCTGTGTTTGTTGGGACGCTGACTCTGCTTATGTTCTTTCATGGGTCGATGCATCTGAGTGCCTCAGCGGCATCAGATTTACCACCATGACAGCAGCCCTGTGAAATAGGGAAGTGTGCTGGCTGTCTCATGGGCAGGAGAGGAACCAAGGCAGTGGGCAAGCAGATGATTTGGTTTGCCTGGGTCAGCAGAGGAGCTGAGGCCATTGGCACCCTCTCATGGATTTTTCCTCCTCTCACAGCGTGTGAGTGGATGGGCAGAGCGTGTGTGAGAACGTCCCCTGTTTGGAGGATTTAGAGAGGTCTCGAGTGTGAGGAAACACATCCATCTCTGCCCTGGAGTGAGTGAACCAAGCAGGGGAAATAAAACCCCTTATGTTTCTTCTGTGGGAGGGTGTTGCTTGATGCTCAGCTACAGTTTTGTGATTTACAGTCAACAGACTTCTTGATGTGATGCCTTGACATCATACCCGCAAGAATTCAAAGCCTCAGGGCCAGAAAGTTGTGGTGTCCTGGACCTGTATCATTACACTCTGATCTACCGAGCACTCCAGAAGTGGCAAGTTGGGGGTTTTTTCCCATCTGTATATGGCTGGAAGTTGAACTTAGTCCTCTAGCACAAGGCAGCGATTTCCCCACATGTGTGGGAGCCACTTTCCTGCCCAATGCCCATCAAGGAAATATCTGGAGAGTTTTGAACTGAAAGCATAGTGGATTTATTCTTCCTACCCAGAACCTATTGCTATCCAGCAGTTGGCTGCTCCCCAGATATGGTTTGAATCCTGTGGCCACTTTTAAATGGGTCTGAAAGGTGGGTGTGTGTGTGAAGAACTCAGTGCTGGGCAGGAGGGACCCAGATCAGTGTCCTGGGGAGCTGCAGTGAGGTGCTGTTTGTCCTCACTGTGGCCCGTGGACTGGCCCATCCACACGCGTGCGCAGTGAGCTCCTAGCCCGCTGCGTGTCTCACAGGCAATCTGAACTTTTGATCTTCCAGACAGTGCTGTAACCAGGATCTCTGACCTGGAACATGGATTGTTTGGCTGACATACACAGACAAATGCCAAGGCTAATACTGGGGGAGAAGGGAAGCAGGAGTGGCAGTCAGGAGAGGTAACAGATGAGAACAGGAAGAGTCAGAGTCTGCTCAAGACGCGAGATACAAGTCCATAGGAAATCAGGCTTCCTTTGCTCTGCTCCCCTTGGTTTTTGTTCCTTTTGTGTTGTGTTTTTCTCTTCTGCACACAGGAGGAACCAGCTGCATTTCCCTCTCTGCTAGGGAAAGGAAATAGTTCAGAGCCAAGGGAACAGCACAGCAACTTATAGAAACACCTGCATGGCAATATATCACTTGGGACTTTGCTCTCACTGTGGCTTGTGCTGGATGTATTCCCCAGGCCATTTCCACCAAAGTGAGAATGATGACTCTGTGATTCGTGCATCACACTCACAGCAAGGAGGGCATTGCCTTGGTATGCCCTTGAATTGTCTCGAATCTATTCAGAGGCCATTGCAGGGCAGGTACAGATCCTGCTGGTGGGAGTTACTGTTGGGTCACGCTCTTTAGAAGAGGAGGGCAGCCTCCTTCTGCGGTTGAAGTTTCTAAATACATTTGAAAGGTGAAGGCTCAGGCATGCTGGGAAGGCTTGGCATTTAAAGTACGGCCTTCCTAAGTTTGTCCTGGTCATTAACTGGTGCCTGTTTGCATGAGCACTTGTAACTTTTCATGCATTTATCCTTGTTGTGCCCTGAGGAGGGAGAAGTTTGATTCGTTTGTTCTGCAAATGGCAAACTGACGCAGAGAGAGACGGTGCAGCTCATTGTAAAACAGGGCCCTTGGGCAGACATCAGTGAGCTTCTGAGATGGTGTTGTCACTTGATGGTCCTTCCTGTCTTGCATGGTCTGTTTTTACAAGGGTCTGCCCTATGTCTCTCTAGAGAGGGGAGAACCTCTCCCCAGAGCCCTTGCTGGCCAGTCCAAAGGCAGGGCAGATCTGTTCTCAGCCTCATTTCAGACAGGACTGCCTGTAAGGATCCAGAGTCCTACAGAAATGCAAGAGCTGTCCTTGTAGTTTCTACATCAGGCTCTGCTACCAGTGTGTAAATAAACATGATACATTTATAGCCTGAACATATCGGGATTGTTCCAAGATGTTCCTAGTTCAAAATTTAGTTCATTAAAGTAAGAGACAGAGGCATCTGTGAATGGTTTGAGGGGCTGTGTCTATATTTTCTCTTATTGATTGCCTTTTGCCTTCCTGTCTGGAACCTTTTGAGAGATGACTGTGATGCTGAAATGCATTGTCTCTCTCTGTATAGCTGCCTAGGCTAAAAAAAACCCCAGCCCACACCCAGCCTCTATTTGAAAGCCATGAATTGATAGATCCTTGCTATAGCTCTTCAAATAACTGTAAATTACTCCAGGCTGTTACAGTTTCATTGTAAGGAAGTTCCTTCCTTGATTCAGACTTCTTTGCATCACAGTAAAATACAATTAGGTGACGTACTTATTATGGCTTGGAAGCACTTAAAATTCTCTCAGCCTTATGTTGTCAACTTTTACTCAATAGCAGTCCTGTGGACTGTGTCACTGTGCCGGTGTTAGCATATATTATCACCATATGGTGTTTCAGTAGTGAATAGGAAACTTCTATGAGTATGTAACATAGGATGAAATGGAAAAAAGAAATTACAGCAAGATAAAACCAAGGTGCTGCTTCACTGCTGAAAGTGAGCACACTAACTAATGGCTGTTTCTGTGGGAGATCAATAGTGTGTTGGTCCAATGAGTATTACCATATTCTCCCACAGATTTAAAAACAAAAACTAAACAAAAACTGGACCTGGCCAGAAAAATGAGATTTTGAAGCAGTTATAAATACATCTGCCAGTGTTTTCAGTCTGAGACTGATTCCTCCCTACCCAAACAAAGTATTTTGAGTTTTACAATAAATTCTTCCCTTGGAAGGACATAGTTTCATGTGCATAAGTACAGTAAGAGCAAGGACAGGTTGTGCCGTTTGCATGGCATTATGTGTAAAGACAGGTATGATTGTTGCAATTCTCTCACTTGGTTGTCAGCATAACCCAGGTCAGAGACTTTGCTATCTTGCCATAAGTAGCACTGTTGCTTATCTTTGGGTTGACTGGAGATTGAGTATGTTATCCTCTCTGGAGTGATTTGTGAGATGTTGATGAGAGCCCATTTCTGTCCCAGGAAGCTCAGAGCCATGAAGAATTGCCATCTTGTGTACCAACAATCACTCCAGTCATTCTGGGGTCTCAGGCAATTTTGATGCCTTCTTCCAAAACCATTAACTTGTGATCTTAGGAGAATTCAAGAAACATGGGAGGCACAGTTGTGTTTCCATCCAGCAGAAAGCCAGGATGCCTATGCAGTTTCAAACTGTGATTATCAAGAGGGGAAGAGAAGGTGTCAGGGTTGGTTACTGTGCTGGTTTGCAGGAGGATCAACTGCGCATTACATGGAGTATCTGTGCTGCTAAAACCCTTTTGCAGTCTTAAAAAGTGATGGATAAATCACTGTTGTTCAGCTGGATTTTTTGAGCACTGTATAGTTCATCAGGGAGACAATACAAATATTGTTTTGAATTCTGTTTAATCTTTTTTCTGGAAAGATTTTGACTGGAGTCTGCATCAGCAGCTACTGTCCAAAGTGCAAGACAGGGAATCGGGAATAGGGTGACCACAAACATCATGGTCTTTTATGAGTCCCCAGTGACAGAGAGTTGCTACCATGCTCGAGACAACAGTCTTTACTTCCCATGAAAAGTTGTGGAGATACCTTGCAGGGGATGCAATTGTTAAGTGCTTCTTTCAGGTATATGTAGATTACTGTTAGGTTTTGGAGGTATCTGGAAAAGCCAGAGCCAGCACCCTGGCGCAGAGCTGTTTAGTACTGGAAATTATCAGGCTTTCTGGTAAGACTTGCCTTTGACAAGACTTGGCTTTGACACTGTTGAGTAATGTGGTCATTTCTAACTAATGGCAATAAAACTTTAGAGAACACCTGCTGTTTCAATATTGAACATATGTGTGCGTGCTCATGTAAAATCACAAATGCATGCAGATCTAGAGAATACAATTTATATTTGGCATCTTTCCTACGGATTGTATTTCAGAACACCTTTAAGTCTTCCTGTAAATAAAATCATTTCAGAATTGAGCTCATTAATGGAGAGAAGAAGATGAGGTAAGGCACAAAGACAAAGGAGGAAAAAGGTGGATTTTTTTGGTTTTGTTTTGTGGGCTTTTTAAAGGCAAAGCATCCATTTGACGAATTCAATCCTTTGCTGAATGTATTCAACGTTTTCTCAGGAGGACATATGGATGATCTCAGGAGACTGTCTGCATGATGGGAGCTGCATGGAGCCAAAAACAAAATGATGGGCTGATTGCTTAAAAAATATAAATGGAGGGAACATCAGAAGATCTCTGGCTCTTTTGCTTATGAGGCAGTGCTGGATTATCCCCTATAATCAGTGCTTTCTCCAGCCCAGTTTCAAATAAATTAAATGTAAATATCTCATTGCTTTCTTTGGGTGATTATTCCAGACTGAAATGTATACAGCTGCTGAGAGCTATTTGACTTCAGTCTTTCCTTTCTTAATTTCATCTCTGTTCCGAATGACACTTCATATATGTGTCCATGCATGTGTGCTTGTACCATATGGATTCATACCACATCTATACATACAGAGTGCAAGGAGGTTGAAATTCCCCATTAGATAGCTGTAATAAAAGGACTGACAGACTGGGTCTGTAATATGCCTGACCTGACAATTAGGCAAACTTATTACCATGTCAGCCTGCCAGATGGATCATCTACTCATGATGTAACGTGTGTTGCTTCTTGAATGTATTGGAGTGCAGTTTCCTATTTTATGTTTGTTGAGATGAGAAAGGGAGAGGGAAGAGACAGTTTTATTTGAACTAAACCCACTCATTTCAAGTGTGTTTAATGATAGCAATATGTGACAGATAAAATAAAATGCTAGGCCCTGGTCCATGTTTATTTTAGTTTCAAGCAATGGGGAAAGATGGAAGAGATAAAATTATAGCCTAAAAATGTCTCTTGTTGTAAAATAGCAGCTTGAGCCCTGAAGGGACTTTCCTTGCTGCACTCTGCAGGGTTCTCAGATACATCCATCAGAGTCTGGCTGGGTAGAAATTTGGGGCTTTGGCCCTGAGAAAGGTCAGGTTTGACAGATTGGCATCAGCTTTATAATTGTTTCCTCTTAGCTTACTAAAGATATTAAGGCTGCACTGAAAGAGTGGGGAGGAAAGAAGTAGTCAGTCCAAAGCATCCTTTGCTAATCTGGACTTTCTTTTAATGAAAGAGGTGAGTTCTTCTCAGAACTGTGTTGTAGGTGTGTCCCTGAGACTCTCAGTCTCCTACCTGCTGTTGTGTAACCATGGCTGAGCCATCCTGTAGCTCTGGCCTGCACTTGTTAAATAGGGAAAAAACCCATTTCCTTGCCCACCTGCTCAGTGTACGGTGTTTGGGTGAATGTTCAGTACCTGGTTTAGCGAGGATGCACAGGTGATGTTGTACTATTCATGACTTACGGTATTTGCACCTGGACCTCTGGGGCTTTATTCTCTCCACTCTCTTGGACAGCAGCATGGGGCGATTGGGATAAAGAGGGTTATGTTGAGCACAGCTTTGCAAGTTTGTGCACCTGTTTCACTTTTCTGTGTGGCTAAGCTGATAGGACCAAAAGCAGGTGTCCGCTTGTCTTTGAAATACTTACCGAGTTGCTGTTCTCCATTTTCAAGCTGTTCTCTTCTACTACAGCTTAAATATTCTTTATACATCCAAACCACGTCCCTCAAGCTGCTAGTACACCTCTGAGGAGGTGTAGGCTCACCACTCAAGGAAACATGAAAGTGGTCCTCTTGTTCTGCAAAGATGCTTGAACTGGCTTCCCAAGTGGAATGTTTTGCCCAACAGCTGGGAGTTTTTCCGGTACGCAAGTGCAGTATGGTAAAAGGGAAGCGGTAACGATTAGTGCTCAGAACTACCATCTCCCTTGGGGATGCACCATTGTGTCCAGCACTAATTCTGTCACATGCTGTTGACTGGCCCTCTGTTAATTCTCACATGCAGAATCATTTGATTAAGAGCATTTTGTTTGTAGGACTTACAGTTTGCAACTGAGCTTGTGGGCGAGTCACATCTGGAGTGTACTCAGTCAAGTCCGTTTTGCCCCAACTCGTATGTTTATAGTGTTAGTTGACTGGTGGGTTTTTGTTAAAAACAGAAGTAGCACAAGTCTGG
This sequence comes from Grallaria varia, assembly GCA_013396735.1. Classification (NCBI taxonomy): domain Eukaryota; kingdom Metazoa; phylum Chordata; class Aves; order Passeriformes; family Formicariidae; genus Grallaria; species Grallaria varia. The sequence continues at coordinate 1,436,744 of VWZG01012361.1, read as the reverse complement.
TTTGTAGAAAAAGAACCTACCTGCATCAGAAATTGAAATTTAAGCCTTGACTTTTCAGTATCTTTCTGTCACCCGTCAGGGTATATAGGCCTGAAATTAAGAACCTGGCCTTGTCCATCCTGTGTCAGATGAGTGATCACTCCAGCTCAGGGTTCTTCCCATTGAATACCAAAGAAAGAAGATGAGTGGTGCAAATTCATAGCAACACTGCCTCAGAATATTTCACTTTAGCTAGGAATTTGCTGTTAGTAGAGACTGGCTTGATAAAAATTATGTCTTCCTTAATATTCAATCAGGGATTTTTCTTTCATTAGATCATCCAATTGCTTTATGGATGCATGTAACTCTCTGGAATTTAAAGCATCCCATGGCAAAGGCGTCCCATGGAGGTGGGGCAGACCCACCTTATTCTCGATATTTTCCATTTACCTCCCACTGGGGTGGTTTCCTGTTGCTTTTTTCTAGCAGTGGAAAAGACAGAACAATATAATTCCTCATGTTTGTGCCACTCAGAATTTAGCTGTCTCTTTTCAAGGCTCAGGGCTCCTGGGATACTTAGTTATTTCAGTGGAATTTGAAATATTTAAATGCAACATCCATTTGTTTTTGATCAGGTATTGCTATCTAACTACAAACTGGTGAGCTTATATGCAAAAAAAAAAACAAAAAAAAAAGAAAGTGGTTGTTGGACCTGTGTTATTCTATTTCTTATTTGCTATTGACTTACTCTGAAGCAATGGATTAACTGTGGATTTTGTTTATTAAAGGTGAAGTCTGTGATTCAGCTGTGGGACTTTCAGAGTAACTTCCACAGAGCCCTGCTTTTTTCTGGTTTATTTTGATGTTTTTGTTTTTTCCCCCTCAGTCATTGCAGGCTTAAATGATATGACTAGATTTTGACCTCTTTACCAAACTTCTTGTGTGACTTCCAAATACAGTATCCATGGGCACTTTGATGCTTGCAAATACCAAGTGATAGGAGACATACAAGATGACTGATTTGGGAGAGATCTGATGCAGCCAGAGTACTTTGGAGTACTTTTCCCTTTCTTCTCAGATCTCTGACATGACCCTTTATTTGCAATAAGATTTTTAATTTTTCTAGGATTAAGTTTCTCATCTGTAAAACAGAGATGGTAATAATCACATATCCCACCTGACTGTCTGACTTCAGAAAGGATTTTCAAACCTTCAGCTGAAAATTCTTCTGCAAGCACAGAAATATTGCAGCTTATGTAAAAAATTGTTTCTTGCAGTGAAAAATCAGTATATCAAATACTTTTATTTTCTTTAAGGGAATTCAGCATCAGACTCTTCCAAATGTGTTAGGTAATGTTTTGCATTATAGATTGTGTGCTGTTAATCTCATTTCAAGTTCTCTGCAGAGAAGAAAATGTTGAGTATACTTCAGCGATTTATAATATGATTTGATCAGTGTGTTAGTAGTCTGGCAGATCTTAACTTTCAGAAACCTCTAAGAGTTCAGTACATTAGAGATGAATAAGCTGTATACATGAACATGTGTGCTTTTATTGCTAAAGCGAAATTAAAACTTGAGCCCTTTTGCGCTAAATTAGCCAGCACTTCTCCAGCTCTTTTTCTGCCTTCCAAAACTCCTCTGTGCAGCCAGTATGAATCTATTGTGCTCTGTATTATTTCTCTGCCTTAACATGGAGACCTGGAGAGGCAGTGAAAGCTCAGTATAGCAAGTATTGTGAAGTGAGGGAGGGAGCCCAACAAAGCTAATTATACAGACACTCCCACTCTATTACCCTTTAGAGAAATTGAGCCTAACATTCTGCTCTGAAGCTTGTTAAACTATTCTTTTTGGGTGCAAGGAGCTTATTGAGGGAATGAAATAGCTACACTGTGTAATCAGAATGGGAATTGGAGCAGATCATTATATTTACTCATTTGATTAGCCATAAAATAGCTACTGAAGTCCCCATTTTAAATCTGCTTAGCAATTGTGCAGCAGGGCAAACTGGGTCTTTTAATTAGAAAAGAAAAGAGATTGCAGTATTTTTTTATAAGTAATAAATATATAAACACACACACATTGTGATCCTGTTTATGTAAATAACCTCTTCCCTGTGGGTGTTCTTGCCTCCTAATTGTTCAGGGTCTGTGTACTTTCAGCTGCAAAGGGGAATGACACATCTACATTGGAAAGCACAATGTCTGGCGCTTAAAATCTAGCTAGAGATTTAGATGAGACATTAGGGTAAAACTGCTACAGGAGGGTTTGGAAACCCCAGAAAAAGATGGCAAGGAGAAACTGTAGATCCTGGATTACTGGAGGAGCTTTAGGTCAGTTTGTGCAAAGGTCTTTCAGGAGCAGTTTAGGCAAGGTCAGTTCTACCTTAAGGGAGAAGACTGGACTGAACAATCTCCTTGGGTCCCTTTCGACCTGTAAGATTTACTTAGGAGAAGTAAGGCCGTACTGCATCATCAGGGAGTTGCCTTTGACCAACTCCCATTCCCGAGGGAGCTGGAGTCTGAGGAGGGCTCAGGCAGGGGCAGTGCATGGTCTCCTCCAGACATCTGAGACCAACAGGTCCTGAGCTGCCCTGCGTCACTGCCTGCCTTTGTGCACAGCAACGGCCAAGCATGCCCTGTTTTCTCTCTAAGAAAATTCAGTGCCCAGTCACTGATCTGTCCATAAAGGCTTGGAAATGAACCATTACTGAAGGATTCATTTTCCTGCTTTCTTTGCTATCTGAGGGACTTGCAAATCAGAGCAGATGTTCTAAAGCAAGCTCTGTAGTAGCCACTGGTTGCTCTGTTTAGGATGGTCACTGTCTTAATGTCTCCTAAGTGTAAAATACACCTTTAGGAAGTCGAAAGCTGTGAAAATATTTCAGCTTTTTATTAATATAATTTGATTTTAAGACAACTTGCAACACAGAAATAAGCTTGGTTACAGAGAGCAGACTTGTTTTTAAAATGCATTAGACTATATGTGGAGGGCTGACCACTGGTAGGTATGTGTTGTGGTGCTCTACCTTTGTGGGTCACTGAAAAAGTCATGTTATTACCGACAATAAGAAAATCATTCTTTTGTTGTTGCTTGTGGATAACAAGACCTTTGAGACCTTGAGGAGGAGGCACAGTAGCACTTTACCACTACAGTTGTAAAGTATGAAATGAGTATTTGGCCTATTGACTCGGGATTTTTTTTTGTGGACAAATTTTTCCGTATTTCCTTTTAGTAATTGATTTAACTGGTGCCATGGGTTAGAACCCACTTGGAAATTCCCAGATATCCTGTTGTGTTGAGAAGTCATCTCCAGAGGTCTTTTCCAACCCAATCAATTCTATGATTCTATGATTCTAAGCAGTCCCTCTCAGATGTGCTGTGGGGACCTAAAAGGACACACTTCAGGGAAAGAAATGCCAGCAGTGGCTGTTCTGTATCTGCCAAGGGACATTGTTGCCTGGGGATTGTTACTCTGGCATTGTTCCATAGTACTAAATTGTATGTGGAGGACATTGGGCAGGCCAAAAAAAAAAAAGAAAAAAAAGTGGTATTATTAGACCCAGCATACCATTAATTATAACTCCATGGCCAAGAGAACAAGCACCTAACTATAAAGAGGTTAGAACTGTACTGTAAATTTTAATGAACACCTAATTCTCTTTTTTATGTGGCTGGGGCATCTGCAGTCAACCGGGGATGTTCTGCGTTGCCCTCCGTCACTGTAAGCACCTCAAGGCCCACCCGGCTGTCCGGAGGAGCAAGGGAAAAGGGGAAAAAGGGAGTTCAGTTTTTGCTTGATTGTGGCAGCAAAGCTATTTAAGGGCTTTCTCCAAAGTTTTGCACACATTCAGCTTTCATTGAAATTAATGGAACACTTGGCATTGGTGCCAGTTCTTCTTTTCTTTCCATCTATCAGCTGCTTCTATCCTTTCTGTGCCACAAGGACGAAGAGAGCCCTAGTCTAGTCTTACCAGCATGGTATATGCAGAGTAACTGGCCAAGTGATGATCCTGGAGGAACATTTTTAATACATAATCCCTTTTGATACATGCCTTTCCCAACTGAGCGGCTGCTTCACACCCGGGGAAGCAGGGTTTGTGTTTAGAGCACGTCTGTGAATTGCAATTGTTGACTGGATCAAGCTGTCACTGTGTCACTTAAATGTTACAATCTCTCAAACTGTCACGATGACTTTTAAATTGAAGCAAAGGTGATGGCTTCCTTCTCACATCAACAGCCGTGCCATTTCCAGAGCTGTGCATTCTGGTGCTCTGCCATCTGCCTTCTAGTTTGAGGATTTCTATCCCCCTAGCCTCCTTCCTGGGGTTATTTGCATCTCACCTGCCTGCCTGCTGTGAGGGCACAGTTAAATCAGGACACACAGTTCTGTGCTTTCAGTCAACCACGTGTTTCCAGCCAAGAACGTAACTTTTCATAGTAATTTGGTGTCATTTGCATAGGATTCTCTCCCTTCCAGGGAAAAGTGTACTCCTGTAATCTGATCTAAAAGGGCTCCTAAAGGAATTATTTAACTATTTCTCTAGAAGTATGTAATAAATTTCCCGGAGGGACTGGTGCTCTTCTGTGTGGTGGAGGAGTGAGAAAGTATTTAATGAGATTTCCCAAGAGATGAGCCTGAATGTATCTTTTCTGTAGACATATCTGCTGTTATTGCTTATTGCAGGGACATGCTGCAGTGCACAGAAGCAACTTTGACTTTGCTGGGGTTCTGCCTCTTCAGAAAGGGCTTTCTCTTCTGGAAGAGCTGATTTCACTAATGCTTTTTTAGGTCCAAATACTTGGGTGTCTCTGCTCAGTGAAGAAGTGCTGGGTTGGGTTGCTGAGATGGTCTCACATAGGTGGAATTCTCTGCTTTCGTGCAACCTCCCCACGAGCTCACATGGAGCTTTTAATCTATGAAGCAAAACCAAGGGCACAGCTATTTTGGTTCATGTCCAGTTGTAAATGCTGGGAAGTCTCTTTGTGAGCTGCATTTTGGCATTTACAAAGCAACAAGTCTGATGTGTGTGTTCATGTGACAGACAATGGAGAATTCCTTGCACTTCTGGTGAATCCATCAAAAGTTACTGGTCTCATGCTGATGTCTTAAGATCCTGCCTGGATTGGAGCAATACCCACCAGCAGCCTGAGGACCCAAGGTTACAGTGTGCACTCCTGCTCCTGGTCTGGCTGTCATGTTCAGTGTTTTCAGATGAAGCATTGGTAGGTGAGGAGCTGATGACTTGGAGTAAGGGCAGGTGAAATTCCTGAGCTGCTTGGGCAGCTGAGCACTTACATGCTGATGGTGTTGCTTATGGTTGCTGAGATTTTGGATAGGAGGAAAATAAAATCAAATCTTGAATGCTATGGGAAATTTGGTCTTTGGCATCTGAGTAGGAAAATGTGTGGCATTCGACATCCACAGTGAACTTGGTGCTCAATTGGGCAAAGAGCTAGAGGAGCTGAAAGTATGACCTTCTGTCTGTTTTAAGGCATGAATGTCACTGCTTTTAGCCCATTGAGGCTAGCATTTTCCAAGGGATGTCCTTTCCCAGGCTAAGCTGGGAGGTGAACAGGCTGCTGGTTTTGCATAGATGGGTGAATGCGGGAAACCCCAGAGCCCCACTTCAGCCCTCCCTGCAAAGGAACAGGTCAATTCTGGTTTGGCAGCATTGTGCTTGAATTTCTCCCTGGCCTTTGGACTGCCCGGTCTCAGGTCCCTCCCAGTTTTGGCAGAGCAGGGGATGGTGTGGAAATGCTCCCCTCTGACAGGGGTGGGCAGTTAGTAGACTCACCATGGCAGTCAGCTCTTGGTCCAAGCACTCCATGATTTAATTAAAGCTTCCTGGTGGGGAGCAAGCACTTCCCTGAAGCCCTTTGGAGGATCTTTGGAGTCTGCCCATGCAGTGTGTCTGTCTATGTGTCCCTCTGCCATTCAGGGTTGGTGGAATGACTAAGTAGTGCTGACGACATTAGTTGTTGGCCTGTATTAATTATTTCCGCGGATTCTATTTACTTGCGTGTTCCCTATGGGAATGCTGTGCATACAGATCACAGCAGCACTTAATTTTATTGCAGTGAGCGGCTGAGGTTGGGGAAGGGGAGGGGGGAGAGGGGAGAAAGGGTCGTGTATGCGTCAGCCCTGTCAGGCTTTTCCTTCTGTTTCATTTGTGCTGAGGTTTTTATTATCATTAAGCCGATTGTATCTGTGGCACAAAGGGCTGAGTTACCTCGGTAACCACACTAGCTAGGATGGTAATCCATTTATAGCATCACTGCTCAGGTCTGATTAAATTAGCATGCTGATGACGTAAATGCTTGGCTGGGTGATGCTGATGAGGCTGCTCCTAATAGGAACTCTCGCCCTTACATTTATTCTCATTTATTTCATGAGACCCCTGCAGGAAATGTACAGAAATAAGGCTACAGATGATTGACTCTTGTTTTCAGAACAACTTGTGCTGCTAGCAACAGACAGCGCTTGATCTGAATGCAGACGGCAGCCTGCACATTTCGCCTTGTTTCCTCCCGCTGCAGAATTCCCCACACAGCCCTGCCGAGGCAGAGCCCCACTCTTGAGCCCTGCTTACCATCTGCCACAGCAGCAGCGGGAGCAGCTCCTCTGTCTGATGGGTTATTTCCAGACACTGCTACAAAAGAAATAAAAAAGGTAGTAATAAAAGAAAAGGAACACCCTGGTTCTCTACTCCCTCTTGTGAGATTCCTGCAAGTACAGACATCCTTTTACTGAGTCGAAACAAGCCAGTTATTTATGTCTGAATTTTCAGCATTGAACAATACCGTTCAGTGCTCACATTTAATACCATGTGGATCAAATGCTTTCAGCATCTTCTGTCCAGCCCCTTGAGGGAAAACACTGACAACTGCATGATCACATCGCTGTGCCTGTTGTTTGATGAAGTGGTGAGAACAAGAGGACTAAGAGTTGCTGAAATTCCCGGTTTCTCTTCCCAGCCCTGCCTCTGATTTACTGGATAAGGAGTCTTTGGGGCAAGTGGCTTCCTAGCAGGCCTTTTGAGGCTCCCAGGACTTCAGTTTTTCATCTGCAAAAAGAGAATTAAAAAGGATGCTTTTTTTTTTTCCTTTTTGCAAGATGCATGGGAGTGATTAAGTGTGTTTAAGTTCCAGAAGTATTTGGAGATCCTCAGGTGGAAACTCTGAGGTTCTGAACAATTTACCATTTTAATTGTCAGATTTGATTTATCCACTCCGCATACAAGGATTTAAAAAGGAATTTTTGAACAAAAGCTGTTTTGGGAGGGAGGACTAAAAGTGCAATAAATTTTAAGTAGCAATAAATAGTTTGGCATTTGCCCTAGAGTATGAGCAGATGTGGCTGCACAGAAACCGCTGGAGCTACACCTGCTTTGAGTCGGATTTGGACATGGAAATCTGTTTTTTGTGAAATAAAGAGCATGATTTTGAGACATGAATGTGTATGGGCTGTACTGTCATTTTCTGGGCCTGCAAATTCTCATCTAGAGCTCACAGGGCTTTTCCTTGGAAACTCTGGAGTAAAGTTTGTGTGCATGGGAGTCCTCTCCCTGTGCCTCTCCCAGCTCTGGTTGCTCTTTTTCAGAAGCAAGAGGACCCAGCCCAGAATTTCAAGTCATTGCTCTGTAAAAATGAGGGGCACTGACTTTGTCAGCGTTGACGCTTCACTCGTGTGGCAGCCGGCTGAGCCAGAGCATCCCAACACTGCTGTGTTGGCTCAGTGCTCCCTGTGCAGTGATAGAGAGCAGCTGAGCTGGGGATGCTCCTGTCCATTCCTTGGTCTGTGTGGGACATGTGCTCCAGCCATGGTCCCACCAGCACCATGGTGAGCTGTCGGCTCTGCTCCCCAGCCTCCTGCCAGAACAAGTGTGTTTTATTAATGAAGGTATTTCAAAGAGTTTGATTATAACTCTGGGTCAGTTCAAACCATCCTGCTATCAAGAAGTGCCTGAGATGCCTTACCCTGGAGCTTTCCTTTAAATTTAAATTTTAATGGCTAATTCTGTTAATTTACTATTTTCAATAGTAGAGCCCTTCCCAAATCTTCGTTCGCAAAGCCTAGCCATGATGATGGTAGTGACCATTTTCAATGTAAAAAATGTAGAAGCCTGCAGTGTGTCCAGGAGCAGCTGTGGTACTCCTCTGCTTCCTCCAGAGGTGATGGGCATGAGCAGTATTTTCCTGCTTTATTTACTGGATAACTTTCACCTCCTGGTAGAGTGAGCTGCTCCAAGGCACACGGACTCATAGTGACCCACCCAGCTCGTGAGGTGATGGAAGCTCTTAGAATAAATGTCCATCACTCAGCAAGGGCAACTCCAAACTGTAAAAAGGCTTCAGAAGTCATCCTTTTCCTACTCAGGTCCACAGAATCTCTTCTCAATAAGGAAATAATCAGCCCTCTCTTAATTACCACCCTTTGTTTAATTAATCCCATGTGCAGGGGCTGACAAGAGTGTATGGAGGGGAGATGGCTGTCTCCCTTCCAGCAGCATTCACAAGCTGACTGGCATTATTTTGGCATCAAGACCATGCCTGATCTTTTCAGAGGCATCACAAGAGTGAGCCCTTCATTTTCAGGGTTTTTTTCCCCCAAGATTTATCCAAAATAGGAGTCATATTTTGGTCTGAACTGTCTGCCCCGACTTGGTTTGCTGAAGGAGAAGTTACTCTGGCTCTAATGAGCTCAAGTCAGACAAGGACTGCAAGGCAGGAGGGGAAGTCCCACTGAAATTCCCCTCCCTTCCCCACGGGTTTCTGCAGTTTTTGGCATGAGTGCGTTGCCTTAGAGTGCCTGGAAATTTTCATTATAGGTGAGCAAAATTTCAACTCATTTGTCTACCAAATTAGAGAAAGGCAGGAGATGAACAGTAATAAAATTCCTCTTTGTTGAAACAGACCCATTCTTGCTCATTTGGAGAAAAAGAAAAGCCTCTCATGTTTGCATGTGTTTGGATTTTGATGCTGCTTGAGCCTGGTCCTTCTCTGAAGGCCCCGAGATATTTGTATCTTATTCCAGTGGGAGTGGAATCCATTGGCAGAACTTGGTTTAACAGCATGAGGATTTATTTTTGTTTCTTTGCAGAGGGGAAAGCAGGAATTGGGTCTTTTAACTATTTTTATTTTTCTAAAGGAAGGTTTGCTGCTTATTATCTCGCAAGCTTTTATCTGGTGCTGAGTCATGGAAGTGAGAGAATGTGTAGGCGTCTTAGCATAAGAGAGAGTAATTCTGTCATTTACATTTACAGACAGTTATGCTTTCCAGAAAACTTTTTTTTTTTTTTTTTGTGGGTTACAAAAGTGATTAATCTGCTGTTGAAGCTGTCAAAGGAGGTTTTCTGTTCAAGAATTTTTTGAAAGAGAGAAAAATCTGTTTCCACTTATAGGAAATAATAAGGTAGAAATTGAAATGAAAAAAAAAAAAAGCATACTGAAAGAACAGACAAGAAAATGTTCCCCTTCCTAATTATGTTTTTCCTTTTTTCTTTTTATGTATCTATCCATCTGTCTATCAGCCTATATATCTATTTGTCTGTCTCATGGAAAAGTCATGTGGACTTTGATACAAAGCTAAATATAGTAGAATTATGGCCAAGTTCAGCATTATCAATTCCAGCTGTTAAAAATATCATGGGATCAGTTTAAAATAATTTTTGTTTTCTCTTTAAAGAAAACTTACTTCAATTTCTTCCTGATTTTCCATCAGGCTGTTTAATTTTTATGTTTTAAGCTTTTTCTGAACTCTTTAAAACTACTTTTATTTTAATGAAGTCCAGAGTCCTCAATTAAACTTTTTTTGCAGTAATGGTAGGATAAACTATTTCTTTTCTTTTTCTTCATCCTTTTACCTATTTTTTATTTACTTTTCCATAGTTTTTTTGTTTTTTTTTTTTTTAAATTGCTATTGGGTTTTTCTTTTATTATTAAAAAGGGGACTTAAATATAGCTGAGACAAATCCTTTCCTCTTTAGGACGTATTTTCAGTGGTGAGAACTGTAGTGCTGTTGGAAGGCTAAAGAGAGTTTACCAGTTTCAACCAAATTCGAATAGACCATCAATATTAGTGGCATGATTAGCTGTGAATCTTGTTTGTTGTACCCATTCCTAAGGACAAACTGGACACAAACTATTTAGCCTGGAAATTAAGGGGTTTTTTTCTAAACAACTAGGCAATGATGTTTTCAAGTGGTCTTCTGAGTAGGGATGGGAGTATAAAAATTTGTTCTGCCTTCAGCATAGTTCATGCTATTATGAAGAATGTGATATACCCAGCAAAAACTTTTCTTTGGGGTTCCCGTGTAGCTGATACTGTGTGGTTAGTTACAGGCAAGGCAGCTAAAGCTGCCAGCTGTAGTTGTTACCAGTGGCCTTGGTCAGAGAGAATGAGTACCCATCATCTCACCTGAGGAGAGCATGCAGGGCAGAAGGGATGTCCCCTCCATGTCCCACCTAGCTGAACCCCTCAGCCCATCCCCAAAAGGACTTTTGACAAAGGCATATAGTGACAGGGCAACGGGTCATGTCTTTGAACTGAGAGAGGGCAGGTTTAGATATAATGAAGGAGTTCTTCCCTACGAGGGTGATGAGGCACTGGCACAGGTTGCCCAGAGAAACTGTGGCTGTCCCATCCCTGGGAATGTTCAAGCCCAGGCTGGGTGGGGCTTTGAGCAAGCCCCCAACCCAAGCCTTTCTATTGATAAATGCCATGTCTGCCCTTGCTTTGGTTAGGAGGGTTGTTTTCAGCATCTCCCTTGGCTCTGCTCTGGTTTAAGTGTCTGCTCTCCCATTTCTCACAGCTGCCCTTTCTGCCTCCCCAACCATAGTAGCTTCCACCACGGTTCTTTGACCTTCAGCAAGAAATTATTTGTACCATGTAAGGGTAATATTGATTTTTACATCACATGGCCCATGAGGCATCAGAAATCACATTTTTTCCCGTAAGTGTGGCTTATCTCTAGCTTTTAGGAAAAAATGAGCTTTGGGCCCTGTGAGATTTCCTGTTCAGGGTGAATGGGTTCTGCATTTAGATCTCTTCACTGGAAAGCCATGCACTGCAGCTGGACTTCTAAATTAAAGAGGGGAGGGAATTAACCTGGCTTAACCTAAGTTTTGACAATTCCATTGAGAGGCCAGTGACTCATTTAGAGAATTCATCGAGTCCACAAGGGTTAGAATGATACTTCTGAAAGCTTATAGAATGTCATTGCTTTGTGTTTTAACAATTGGGTCCTGCAGTGAATTCTTGTGGGTTGTTATGGAAAAAAGATTTATTGATGACTTGTGATGCCAGGATATTTGCTCTGTGCATAATTTTTTTTTTCTTAAAATACAAAAACATCACAAACCACAAAAGAAAAAAAATAGGATGCATTGCAAACTAGAAATGAAATATAATTTAATCCTATAGTAGATTCAGACCTAGGCCTGAATTCTCCCCACACCCCTCAAGTTCAGATCTGGAGCTTAATTTGACCTGTGACAAGCAAGAACAAAAGCCACAAAACTCAATTTTGGATCCAAAATTCCTTGCAGTTTTTGGGCATCCACTGCTGAGTTTTGGAGAGTGTTGATCCCTTGTTAGAACATTGTTGAAGCCAAACTGCTCAGAAGGACTAAATTAATACTCCCTAATCCCAAAGTTTTTAGCATTTAGTACTCCTGCCCCAGGGCTAGAAAGTCACTGTTTCAAATTCTGAAGTTAAAAATGTCAAAATCAGTTAGACCATAAATCCCAGTAGCCATCAGTATGCATTTATACATCTACCACAAGGAAAGAAGTGAGGAGAGAGGGAGGATATGTCTATTTGTTTTGAATTAGCACACTTGGGTTTAATTCCTAATGCAGAAGGGTTCGTGGCTGGGTGCACGGGTCAGGGTGCACAGCTGGCCTGGGAATTGGGCTGGTGCTGCTGCTGCTGTGACGTGCTGAGTCCTTGGAGGTGCTGAGATTTGGTCCAATGCAGGCTATATTTAACCTTGGTTATAAATTTCATTTGCTCAGGTTCCAGCAGTATGATTTGCCAAGATCTCTAGCATGTTGAGTTTTGAGCAAAGCTGGATGATTATTACCTGGAGTAGGTTAGATTTGTAGGATTCATTACTGTTTGCATAGAAACCTCCGCTGTGTTCCCAGTGGGGAGAGAAACCGTCTGAATTCAGAGGCAGCAGTAGGGCCAAATCCAGATCTGCAACAGCCAGCGTGTTTGGAGTAAATCTGCTGGAGTCAATAGACACGCTCAAGCTGGCACCAGTGTCACTGAGATCAGAATCTGGCTTGATATAAAGCACTTTACAAAAATGTAATTCAGACAGCAAGGGGCATTGGAAAATATTTGAGTTCTCAGCTGTGACTGTGATAACCCAGTCAGCAAGCCTGGGAGCAAATGTCTTGGAATGTTGTTTTGGTCTAAGAGCAGTGTAAGCAAGGAAAATTATAAATCATAACTTAATCAGGCTCATTAGGTTGTTGATGAATTTTAGCCACTTAGGTTTTTTTCCTAAAACTTGCTGAGCTGAGAGGAGTGTGGCATAGGAGAAAGCCTGGTATTAAACTAGGATGTAGGACTTAGCTGTGTTAAAAAACTTTGACAGTTTTGGACTAAGTGTATAACCTAGTCAGCAATATCAGTCATTGAAAACACAGTTCTTGCATTCCGGATAAGACTTAAGAGAAGCTGGTTTTTTTNTTTTTTTTTTTTTGTGGTTTTTTAATGTTAAAACTTACAATGGCTATTTGTGGTTTTGTTTCCTCAAGGCATATTTAAGAAAACTGGATTAATTTATAATGCCATTTGCAACAGGACGAAGCCTGATGAGGGAATGGATTTGACATTGCTTTATATGGGCTTTTTAGAGCGATACTGTTATGATTCTAGATTTTTATCAATGTGTCTTTTGAGCAAACTTTTTACTGTACATTAAATGTAATTATATGTTCTCTATGAAAAGGGGAAAATAATGCATAAACAGTGAATTAATGCTAACTTTTTGTATTGTTTTATACTCAAGTATTCTGTGGTACAGATGGCTTTTTTGCTTGTGCTATAAATTAATGCTCTCTCTTTCACTTTTTCTCACTGGTTACAGTACTGTTCTGGTGTTTCGACTAGAAGTGTTGCAGGGGGTAAATTCTATGTATCTTGATGTATGTACTTATATACCTAGAGAATTATTTTAAAAGCTACAGCAAGTGAAAGAAAACCTTTTCCAATCAGATTTCTTAACATCGTGCTTGGAGTCTGTGATATTGTGGAAAGACTAAGGTATTTTGGGCAGTGGTGATAACCCAGGCAGACGGATAAATGAGGGAACGTTCCACTCCACTTCCCAGAAGGAGCCATCTGGGAAAACAGTTAAATTTGACCTGTTGTTGGAGCTCATCGGCCTTTTGGAAAGGTGTACATTGAACCTAATAGGAAAATAACCTCTCTGTCACATCTGCCTGTCTTTTATGGGGTTTTTTTGGTTAAGCTCTTATTTTTTTGGTGAGGCTGTACAGTTTTTCTCTGCTGCTAACCACTCAAGTTATTAGCTGGAATCATTTTGTAGCCCACTAAAAATACTGGCGGATGACAGTGGGTTCTGGACCTCAAGTGAACCATAAGAAAGCAGATGTTGTATGAACACAGAATTGTTCACTGATGCATCTGCTCTTCTGTATTGCTATTTGCACAAGCTTTAAAATGTGGGGAAAAGAAGAATAAAAACACATGGTTTTCACAGGAAATAGAGACAATACTAACATTTGAAAATGTTTATGCCCTCTGGTAGGATAATGTTTTAAATCTGGTTTAATAGAGTTTTGGAATTTGAAAAGATAAATAGGTTATAAATGCAAGCAATGCAGCAAATAAATGGAATTGTAAACAAATAACAAGTAACACAAAGTAAACCAAGTAGTGTCTGAGTGCGTATTTCATATTATTTCATGTGTGCATATGCACACTCTTAGTATTCTCTAAAATTAATAAAGGAAGAAAACTTGTAAACTCTATAAACACTCTAAAACTCCTTTGCAATTTAGTAGGAAATGAGAAGCTTTTATAGGGGTTTTGGACTGTTGTTTAATTCCGTTGTTCAACATACAATAGAAAATGATAACTTTCCATATAAGTTGTAGAAGACTTCTCCAGGAGACTTCATGTACACATAATTTTGTCATGTCACTCACAGGTGCAGACCTCTTCCCCTCACTCATGCATCTTCCATTATACCTTCTTAATCGATTTTTTGTAATCATGATGCACATGCATGGACAGCAGCATAATCTGTATAACCTCAAACCTGCCCATATTTATCACGCACAGGAACTTCTTTTCCATTACAAATAGCAGGTTATAAAGGGAAGGAAAAAAACGTTTTAAAATCTGTGGATGGTGTAATTATGATACTTTAAGTTTCACTAGCTTAGTAATAGCAAAAGTCATAAAAATACTTTGCTTACTCAAAGTTCTTATTTATAGGGAGGTGGGGGCTTCCCCATTGTCAGGCATGGCAATATTTTGCCTAAATTGAGCAAGGGAATTTGTTCAGCCCATTAGAAGGGGCTCAGTTTGGTGAGTGGAAATGCTTTGGACATTCCTGTGTTGCTTAGCCTTAGGGAAGGTGCTCCTTAAGAGCTTGGTTTCACTGCTCCATGCACATACTGACTTGACTTCACGTGGCACTGTGCTATCTTTTTGTGGTCTTCAGTTTGGGGATTGTACTCGGTAGATTTGCATTTTGGTCATTCAGTTGTTCTGCATTTTGGTGTGACTAAAGGGCTGTTGTGCACAGCTCTTTACGTAATTTGCTGCTGAGTCCATGTGCCGCTGATTAAGTTGATGCAGGAGGCTCCCATTGCCTGTTCCTGAGGTCCAGATGGGTGCAAATTTGTCATTTTAGTGATGAGAGGGGAAAATTGAAAAAATACCTCTAGGTGAATTCAGAAAATGTTTAACTTCTTGTGACTGGCATCTTCTGCAGCTTTTGGACAAACTTATTTCTCATGCTAACATCTGATGTTCTTGTACATGAAGTTGCTACTGCATTTGACATGGTCAAGTAGAATTGCTTAAATAGAAGAGTTTTAATCATAACTAGCCCTTTCAATGAATTAATCTAAAATTATAGCCCTTGACTGTCCACCAGCATTAAAAGTATTTAGGTCAATTGTTTGCGCAACTGTTCTGTCACAGAGTCCTTCTCATAAATACCAGATGATCAGTCATCAGAAAAGGAAAAGCAAATAAAAAAGCTCCTAGTAGTCATCCTAGCGATAGTATTAGGTAAACAAATAAAAAAGTAAATATGAAGCTGAGAAGGAAATTCTTCCCTGGCATAACACTGTTGTGTTTTGGAGACCAAACTTTTCAGATGTGTTCAGGCTCTTTGGAATTAATCGAGTGTTGCGAAGTGGAAACCCAGGATGCCTAAAACACTTGACACCCGTACTGAAAGCTGAACCAAGGTGTATATATATAACCGCATCATCAATTGTGGTAGGCGGTTTTCCATGATAAAATACTGGAGGTCAACTGTTAGCACTTTTTTGTTTATGCACCGTCTTCTCCCATGGTTTTGAGCTGGGCCATGACAAGGAGTACAAAGAGGTTATGAACAGGAACGTTAACAACTATGTTGACTCCTTTTCCACCCATGGTAGCAGCTGAAAAACAGATCAAAGCTCAGAAGCAGTTTTGTTCTTGTAGCACTTTATGGGATTCATAAGGTATTCTCTTCATTTAAGAACCAGAGATGAACACTTTATTAGAATTCTCCTCCTCTAGTGGTATAAAGCCTAGGAGCAATCTGTTTGAGTACCTTGATAGCTTCTGGTGATCAAGCAGCCAAAAAACTGAATCCCACATCTGCGAAGTATGAATGTGGCTGCTGATCTGTACACAGCCCATACATCTTTGACTCTTGCTTGTCAGCTGTAAACTAGAATTGAGAGAATGATGAAACTGTAAAGAGAAAATTCATCTGATTATAAATGTTTTTTGGCAGAGGGGTTTAAGGTTTGGCCCAAACTTCAAAACTTTGGAATGGATTCTAAGGACATTTTGACACTTAAAGAAGTCTTTGTTAGGAACTGAGCTGTGTGCATGACATAGCAGCAGTGCAGAGTTGCAAATATGTGTCCTCAGTATGCTTGGACTTCTGGACATTTTAAGGAAGATCAGGGAATGCTGTATATTGAAAATGCATCAGGTGTGCTGAATGGGAGCAGTGCATCTGCCCAGGATCTCTGGACATCAAGCCAACCCAGCTGGAGTTCTACCAGGACTCCAGGCATCTGCAAGTCCCAAATCAGAGACCAGATTTCTCTTTTTCACCCAGATGTTATTTCAGACAGAAAAAAAAAGGATATGTTCAGGGGAACCTGGCCTTACGTTATCACTAGTAAGGCAGCTTGTTCAAATACAGAATTTGAAGTCAGCAGGAGTTAGATGTGTCTGCACATCAGGAAAGCCCCTAAAATGCCAGTTCACATTTTCAGGTACCTAAAGGCCCAAGTTTCAAAGCAGAGTGTTTGATATTTCTCTACAGTTATCCTTCCCAAATTGAGGGGGAGCTGCAATTTGCTACCTCAGGCTGGAGAGAAGCTCAGCCCAGCTGCTGCCCCTGCTAAAGCAGCAGCTCCAGTTCCAGCGGGAGCCACTGTTCAGCACAGAGGTGGAAAAGGAGGTGGAAAGGATGTCCCACTCATGTCACCCCCCTTCATACACTAGAAATACACTTCCAGCACAGCCTCTGGGTCATGTATTGGCTACATGGCACGGTAGGATTCTGGCAGATCCTCTGAGCTGCTGGAACCTGGAAATCCCTTTGGTGTGCTGCACTAACTGAGCTTGACTGGCAGTGCACTTAATGCAGAGAAAAGGGATCTGTGCATCTTAGTCATATCAAAATTACCTACTTATTGTGGAATTTGTCTCCACTAACTTGTGCTGTCTAAATATTCAGTGACTTGTCTTGCCTGTTTTTATGCTTCTTTTACAGTCAGTGGAGTGAAGTAGATTCCCCGAGTGGATGATTCATCTCCCCTGTTTTAGGCTTCAATATTAGAACGGGATAAATGACCCCACAGAGATACATTTCAGAGAGAGAGAGCTTTAAGCACCTCCAGCTAGCCGAGGTGAATGCCCGTCATTGGTGTTAGGAGAAGCCAAGTTAATTTTACACCCTTCGCTGCCTTTTCCACCCAGGCCTCCACCAGTCACCACCACTGACTGATAATTAAAAGATTTCAGGTGGCACATTCTGAGCTGACCCTGTGTTTCAGTCCAGCTTGTGTAGGGGGACCGTGTAGTAGAGGGGCTGAGTTGGGAAGAGAGATGCTGCACTGGCCTGTTGATCTGGCAGCCCCCTGAAAACGCTGCATCCTCAGTTCAGCCTGCCGGTAGCTGCCAGGTTTCTGCCTTTCGAGGAAGAAGGGTTGTTTCATTCCTATCCTGTAGTAATTAGTGACTGAAATGTCTGAAAAAGGCAGCCCCAGCTAGAGCCATGGTTCTCAACCTCTGCTCTGCAAACCGTGGGGGTCCATGGATCACTCCTAAGGTAACTAAGAAGAATTCAGTAAAAGGTAACTTAAAACCCCATGTTTATTGTCAATAGATTAACTTTCTCCATAAAGGAGCTTGTGTCTTCTGAAAAACGTTTGGGGGCTGCCGAGTATAAAGGTTGAAAACCACTGAGCTAGTGTAATGTATCTTTATATGTGATAATTTGACAGCTAAAGGGCTAAAGCTATTCAACTGTACCTTTATGAAAAATGCCTGGAGAATTGAATAGAATGTGGTAAACTTTGTGTTGGCATTTTTGATCCAGTCTGTGAAACTTGAGTAACTGAAGGGATTCTATAAAAGTTATTCCGCAAACGCACAAAATAAAAGGACAATGAAGTCTTTTTCATCAGGATTCCAGCTGATCATATAGAATCATGATCCTGCTGTAGACTATGGTTATTCTGTACTCTTTTTAAGATTCAGCCCCAACAAATGGAATAGAATTACAGATTAATTTCTGTAAAACAGCAGGTTTCATCCCTAGTACCTATGTGATGACTTTTTAGTTGTAGATATATATTGAAATTAATGTAAGACCTATGTAAATAATTTCTAGAGGATGAAGAATCACTGATTTCAGGTTTCCCCACCAGGAAAGCTTTGAATCCAGATACCCAGCTTTGACAGTCAGACCTTTTGGACAGCATGGGTTTATCACAACACCATAGACTTCTCCTGTGATGGTTGGTACAAGAAACTCCTGCAAATGCTTATAAACTTTCTCTACATTTAAGAAGACAGGGCAGGAGTTGCCAAGCAAATTTATTCCCCTCATGGTTACACATGCTAACTTTTTTTAGAAGAAGTGTTTTGGGGTTTTCTTCCTCCCACACTGATTGAGTTTTACTTGATTTTGTCAGTATTAGTTCACCTTTATTTGAACTGCTGGATAATTCATTTGTAGAAGAGGCAGTACATTTAGGTACTTCCATCTGTGTTTAAACAAGGCTCTTGTGCTTTCCCATTTAAAAAAAAAGATTTTGTATTATAATGCTTGTGGTAGACGAGGTTCTGAATTTAACTCCTTCTTACTCTAGTTTCTCCTAACAACTCTGTGTTATCGACACCTGGGGTTTCTACTTTACTCTCTTTGCAAATATGAATTTGCAAGAAGGGGTTGATGGTAAGTAGCATGGTTCTAATTTGCACTTGCGAAGTGTGTCAGACAGTTTCATCAGGGCATGGCGAGCAGAGGAAAGCCTGTCTTCCTCTGAAAACAGCCCTCAAAGGATGTCAGAGAGCCTGTTTGGCTGCGATAGTCACATGCAAATTGCAGTATGGTTTTGAAATGAGCTGTCCAGGAGCTGATGGAGAAAGAGTTCCCTGTATTCCTATGAATCCCCTCTTTGCCTTTCCCCTTTTTGCTTTTTCTAGTTCTACTTGTTTCCTGATTCTGGGCTGGGACTTTGCTGTGCTTTTGGATAGTCTACTTTTTTGTGCTGGTAGAAGTTCTGTGGATTCACTTGGATGAAACATTTGTGACAGTCATCTGTTTTGCTAGGACTGTACCCAGTGATACAGATAGCCCTTACCAGCTCTCTGTTCCTTATACCATCCACCTGGCATCTTTATAACCTCATCCATCCCCTCCTATCCTCCTAGTGCCTTCCAGACATCTGTTGAAATCTCTCTTCCCAGTGGTATCTGAGTACCCTTTTATCATTCTTCTCCACATTCTTGTCTGCAGAGAAGGAATCTTGTCCACAGTTCATGTGTATTTAAAAAGTTTTTTCTTAATCCATTAGTAATCTAGAGGTTTAAGCCTGGGGTGATATTTGAGTGCATGGCTGGACTGTGGCCACCCTTCTCTCTCCCAGGCAAAAGGGCAGCAGATTTACAATGATACCTCACCTGTGCCCTTGCTCAAGAGCTACAGCAAATTTGTGTCCCCATAAATCACCAGTGCTCCAGTAGTGTTAAATTTCCTCTCACCTGTCCCATTTCTCTACTACACCACATCAGCTAACCTTACACCTCCCCCCCTAAAACCCAGCTTTCATCACACACTTGCCCAGCGCCCTCAGAGGAATTCAGAATGAGTCATGCAGGGCGCCTCTGGGGACTCCTACTGATGCAAACTTCCTCCTCCTCAAGGCAGCCTGTGGTTTGATGCCACAATGCAGACGGTGCTTGTTAGCTCCAGCCTTCACTGAGAAGTTGGCAGAAAAGCTTGGTCTCTGGCCCAGGCAACCCCCACTTACCACCTTCCTTCACTGGGTTCTGGTGCAGAAGGGGACACTCCCAGCTCATCCTCTTTGTAGTGTCAAACACGGGAGCTGCTCTGTGCCAGTCAATAGACCATGAGGGTTTTTGGGTTTTTTTTGAGAAATGGTTTACCATTCATTCTTAAGGTATATTCCAGTTCAGACAGGACACTGGCATTAGCACAATAAGAGAAATGGTATGTTGATGTTTATATGTAAGATTAAAGTCCCCCAGTTCTTGGGATAGGATAGAATTTCATCACAAGAGCTTTAGTAGTGGTGTGTCATCACCTGCTTCCAGAGTCTGCATCCAGAAATACATAATGTGATGAATAGGGCTCACTTATGCTGTTTTAGTTTGGTATTTCTCTCTCTCTCTGGTTGTCTTTGTAACATTATCTACCTTCTCCCTCTCGCATGGAAAAGAAAAATGCATTTCTGGTGGTAATTACACAATGCTGCGCTGTGGACCTTTCATCCCATTATAGTAAGTGGACAAACTACTGTCATTTACAAGAATAAAATAGGTAAGGAAATGGGAAAGTTTCTGGCACTCCCAGACATAAATGCCAACCTGACATGGGTGAAATTCTGACAGAAAACAAATTTTCTTGCTAGCAGTGAGTGCTGATGTAGCTCTGCTCTGATGCAGGGGTGGAGAAATGCCTGCTCATCTTCAGGTGCTTCAGAAATAGAACAGGGCAGGGGCTACAGACCCTTAACCTGTCTCTGCCCTTGCAGTTCAACAGAGACAGGCTTCAGCTCTTCCTTGCTCTCAGTTTCAAAATCCCTTCAGTCTGCCTATGTGCTGCCTTGTCATGGGTCTGTTAGCAAGGTCAGGGTGGTGTTTTTCCCCCAGCAGAGGTTTTCTGCCTTATTGTTCCCCACCTCTGCATACACACCTTTTACATCTCAGAACAGATTGATGCTCTTATTTGCCTGGGTTCTCTTGCTGATTTATAGTGTTTCCTCGTGGGAGGTTTGCTGTCATGGGAGGTTTGCCCTGAAGGTGTGTTTGCAGGAACAAGCTCTTTACCAGTGCAACATCAAAAAAAGTTTTTGCACATCATCAGGGAAGAGCTACCAGTTGGGTGGTAGAGCTTCCTTATCCCTTTGATAGACTTGCTTGTAGTCTGTGGACTAGAAGTTGAGTGGCTTGTGCTTATCTCCTTGTTCTTTGTACGAGGTGGTTGCCAACTGATGGGGGATGGTGTCCTACTTTCTCCCACCTTCTGTGGAAGGAGAGTTTGGAACCTTTGGAGGCTCAGGCACGTACTTGGTGGAAGTTGCTCTCCGGCCACTGCCCTGGGTGGTTTGGCAGCAATTGATTGTCGCCACCTGCTGACCAGGCAGGGAATTTCTCTGGGCAGGGTACAGCCCGTCTCTGGGGTATCTGAAGAGCCCCCACTGCGTTCTCCCGGGCAAGAGGGGATGGGGCAGTACGTGGAGGTCAAGGTGCCAACATAAAGCGGGGACACCAAGGACGAATACGAAACTGGTCATTTAGAGAAAGGTGGCACGTGCCTTAGAGTAACCATGAGGGCTGAGCTGCTTTGACTTTGGGTTGCTGTGAACTTAAAGGTTATCAAGCAGATCATGGATGGGATATAACCTCGTATGACTGGTATTCAGTGCAGTCAAACTGCATCTATTCACTTCAATGCAACTTTGTATAGGAAGGCATAAAATTCAGGTTCTCTTTCAGAATAAAGGAAAATAAAGAGGCAAGAAATTTTACCTAATCCTAAAGTCAAGAAGTTCAAGTTTGCTCATCTTTGATTTTGTGAAAAGACTTAAAGAGTGTTTTTCAATGTTCTTCAGAAACTGTTTCACATTATGAGTTCTTTAACAAAGATGTCTTTTCACACTGGTGTTTTTGAACATTTGAATGCAAGTTAAGCCAGACAAACAAGTATATAAGACTGAGGGATGTGTGATGCCTATCAGGACGGGGTCACTGCACCAAAGCTTCATTCTGTGGCCAAATTGCAGGAAGCAGCAGTTTTTGTTGGGATCCTCTTTCCTGGCTGTTCCAGCACTGCTGTGCCTGGGGCAGCGGTGCAGGGTTACATGACTGCTGTGGTGGGAGCTGACTTCTGAAGCTCTTGGGAATCCTGCCCCCCATCTCCGCCCTTTAATGAAGCTTTTGCCCCCTCTGGGGTCACTCCAGGTGTTCAGTCAGCAGATCCAGGATAGGGACACCTCCATGTTTTGCTTTGATCTAAGTTAATTCTTACAGCTTGGGACATCCTTTTAGACCAGTCCACCCTGCTACATTCTGCATAATTAAAGGTGCCCCTGTACTGGGGAACCCAAGGAATTTCATGCCTCCATCGAGACTGTAGTCTCATTTACTCTCTTTTTCAAAACACTCTAATTTTCACAGGAATGCATGGGGTTTCCCCTTATTATTCTTCAATGAGTCTCCTTTTTTTGGCATGTATTGCTTTTGGGTTTGTTTGTTTGTTTGTTTGGAGGTGGAGGAGAAAACTCCAAGGAGAGATAAAATGCCACTCAGAGCAGCTCTGCTTGGCTGCCATGGTGCTGTCCCTGTTCTGTCAGAGCAGAGGAAGGTTGCTATTCCCATTTTATAATGCATGGTCTCAGGTACATTCCTGCTTTCCTAAGCAGTCTGAGTTTCTGCATAGATGTTGCTGTAAATCCCTGTTTCCACCTCACCCCTCACTGCTCAGCCCGGCGCCCAAGCTGACGTTGTCCTCTCTCTCCTTGCTCCCCAGGTGTCCGGCACCTCAAGCAGCTCTGCTGCCACCACCCCATCCGTGTCCACCCCTGTCACCGGCCACAAGCGGATGATCATCCCCAACCAGCCTCCCCTGACCGCCACCAAGAAGTCCACGGCCAAGGGCCCAGGGCAGCCGGCGCCCATTCCGGTCACTCCCGTGGGCACTCTGAAGCCGCAGCCGGTGCCGGCCTCGTACGCCACAGCATCGACGCCGAGCCGCCCGGCCTTCAACGTGCAGGTGCGGACGGCGCAGCCCAGCCCGCACTACCAGCCGCCCGGCCCACAGCCCGCACACTACGGCAGCCTCGGGCCGGGCCAGCCCTATGTGGCCGCGCCGTCCCGCCAGCCCGGCGCCCCGCAGTACGGAGCACCGCAGCCCCACGGTCCCGACTATGGATATGCTCCCCTGCCCGGCCGGCCTGCGGAGCCCGCCTATGGATATGCACCTCCGCAGGGCCGCTATCAGGAGCCCTACTACGGGGGCTACGGGGGCAGAAACGGCTCCGACGCGCCCTATGTGCCACCGAGCTCCTGGAAGGCTGAGCCGGCGTATCCTGCGAGTAACGCCATGGGCCAGGCTCCTCCTGGGCTCTACCAGCCGCCAGGCACCAAGAAGACCTACATCACCGACCCGGTGCTGGCCCCGCCGCCGCCCGCCCTGCAGAAGGTAGGAGGTGTGGGTGCCCACCTGCCTCCCCAAGGAGGAGCTGCGTGGCTGAACTGACCTGAGACCCTCTCTGAAAGGTGTCAGGAGAGTAGTGCCACTGGGGGTGTGGGGCAGATCCCCCTCTGTCTCCTTCCTACAGGCTGGAAATAGGAAAATCTCATAGGATTTGAAAAGAGGCTTTTTGGGAGCTTAGACAAGCCAACAGCCTGGAAGGGTGAGATGGTGTCACATGTGGAGGCATGGTGTCACCCCACAGGCAGGAGGGAGGCTTTGTCCCTGAGACGTGCCATTGCCCAAGTAGCTTCCTTGGCCGTGCCTCTGTACTCCATCACTGCACTGGGGTCTTTCCTTCTGGGCCCTCCCAAGATGAAGGGAGGCGTTGGGTGTGAGCTTCTGCTCCATGTGCTTGTGGACAACCCTGGTTCAACTCGTAATCCTCCCTCTCCTCAGGCAGATGGGAGGTCCATGAGAGGCTGGTTTTGATTGTGGTTCAGGGTGATTGTAGAGGTTGTCTTCTGGTGTGTCACTGTTCTAAGATCACTTATCACTGAAACCACATGGAAATGAGTTCCACAAAGCTTGGCTCTGGTTTTTCTCTCCGGTGATGGTCTACCTGGTGGCCTCCATCCACTTCAACCAATGCCCAGACCTCATATAGTGAAGTCAATTTGAAATAGAAAGTTAAACTGGTCTGTCTGGTTTCTCTGTCCAAGCTGATCCTGTCTGGCTTTTGTCACTTCTGCTGGTTGCTGTCTGTAATGTGGCTCTGTGGGGATGGAGGCACTGTAGCCTTTATAGGACCCTTGTTGTGTGTGATGAGCAGAGGCTGCACTGAAGGGGGAGGCAGGAGGGCAGTGACACCATCGCTGCCCAGGCCCACCCTGGCACGTCTGAGCACATCCCCGCTCTTGAACTTGTGGGTGTTGACAGGGAAAGGGGAAACAGCTTCTGATACAGAACAGAAACCCTGTCCTTTTGTCATTTCCTTCTCTAACAGCACGCAGACGGTCTTCCTTGAATTCCAGGTTTCCCTACTGTGGGAACTTTTGAGCACAAAGATGTTTCTCAAGGCAGTTTAGAGAGGGCAAGAAATTACAGAAGTCCTTGAAATATAATCTGCTAGCAGCTAAGAAACTGTTTTTTCTATTTTCTTCTTCCTTACCAAGGAGCTTAGAACTGGGGAGAGAAGCAACAAACTCTCAGCTCTGCATGTACTTGGTATAGAGCTTAAACTGGAAAGTTACAAAAAGACACAAAATAGCCTTAACTGGTGTAAATTGTTGTGGTTCCACTGGAAGCACTGAGGAAATGCTGAAGTACAGCAGATCCATATTTAGACTTTTATAGATACAAGTAGGCTTATATATATAAAAAATTTTAAAACTGTAGTTCAGTCAGCATCTCTATGGAAACGCAAATCATCTTGAACCACAAACAGCACAAGCCTGTTAGTCTCATTTGCATTACAAAGCTGGAGGGGCAATTTAATTTAGCTCAAGTTTGGGGTTTCATGTCTACATGTATATATTCATATATACGTGTTTGTGTGTGTGTGCATGTGACATTTGCAAATACACATAGAGAAATGCATCATAACTATGTCTATAAAAATAATTTCAGTTCTTCTGCAGAACAGTCTCTTACCTACTTGGTGATAAATCACTCCAGAAACTTACTTTCTCATCCAACCTGCTAAATAACTGTGTTATTACCTATTTGACTTTTGAGCTTACAAATCTTGTATAACATATTGGTGGCAGACTCTGCTCAGTTCTTGCTTTGTAACATATATAGTTTAATTGTTGAAGAATTGAGGGTGATCTAAGAGTCTTAACAGGAAATGGTCAGTAATATAACACGGTATGGTTTGCCACTGAAGCAGTGTTGTCCAGTCTTACTGTGTACAGTTCTCTTCCTTTTCAGACTAACTCATTCATAAAATCAACTTTTGAAATTATTGTATTTAAAAGGGAAAAAAAGAAAGGCTATGTTAGAGACTGGTATTTGATAGGGAGAATTGTTGCTGTAACTTGACTTGGCTTCTGCATTTTGTTGTGTTTTGCCTTTTCAAGGTTTGAGGCCTTTCAGTTAAGGAAATAGATTTGAGAATCCAGGGTAAGAAGCAGGCATTAGTGCATATCACATAAAATACAAGATGACCTTTAGGATTTTTTCTTCTTTTGAGGGAATGATTTTAAAATGTAAAACAATTTCTAAATGTATTCAAAAAAGTGCATTCTTAATCTTGAATGCACTTTGTGTGCAAAATATTAAGGATGTTGTAGCAAATCCATCTCAGATCAAAAGTTCATAGTCCTTAATTCTAATATATACCATGATCCATCACTGTGCAAGGTAAAATTTTTCATTAAATGTGTTTAGGTTCTTAAAGGGTCAAAAACCCAAAAGTATATATTTGGCATTCTGGCTAGGAAGAGGTTCATGGCACTGTGGCGGTGCTTTTTGCTGTGTACTAATCATGTTGAAGTCGCTGCTGATCCAAAATAAATCTGGATCGGTATGGGAACAGCAAATAATCTCTACTGGTTCTTAAGGCCTGCTGAGAACAATGAGTTTTACTCACACACAACTCTGCATTGCAGTCTGTCCTTGGGCCAGTTATGGAGTGATAATCATGCATGTGAAACCTCTGGGCATTTTAGTCTTTTGCACTGCCCCATCTAGCATGAATGCCCAAGTCCTAGTTAGGAAATGATCTGGTGGAGTGCACGTCCTCATTTAAACCTCCATATGCCTCAAGGGCTGAAAAGCCTCAGGAGTTTTCTCTTCTGGGTCATAGGTGGTGGGGATTTCTGTAGGAGCAGTAGCAGAGCTCTTATGAGACTCACAGAAACATGACATGATCGGTTACTCTCATGCATTTTGCCAGCAGTGCTGTGCCCGCTCAGACCAAGTCCAAATCCAAAGCCTCTCTCTTAACTTCTCCCCTCCCAAAGGCCACAGAGCACAAGACCAGGGTGGCTTATTAGGTACTGTGATTTCTGGCACCAAGATGTCCACAGTAGACAAATGACAACGCCAGTTTCTGACATGGAGAATTCCTGAAACTTTGTCTTGTGACCAAAACAGGGTAGATAAAACTCCCACCCTTGGCCAGCTCAGCTATCATCAAATGTTTCTGTGCTGGACTGGTTAAGACACCAAATGCCTTTTTGAGCCCTCATATCTTCAAATAATTCTGGGTCCTTTTACCAGTTTTGGTCATGTTTGAGTGTTTTTGAGACACTGTCACATGTCTCCCAGGTGGATTTGTGGACCTTTCAGGAACCTCATGTATCTCCTGGTGTATTTGAGGGGTGGCCACGGGGAGGTCTGTCCTTCCTAGTTCTCAGATTCCAGCTATTCTCCTTCTTCTACTCATATGCTTGCGGAACCACATTCCTTCTTAAAGGGACCGGCACATTTTCAACATCCAGACTGGGTACCACTGAAGTAATTTGAGACAACTTGTGGTTTTGGTCCAAAATGGGGAAAATCTTAAACATTGATCTCTTGAGAGGGATTTGCCAGTTTGGTGTGGGTGGAAGTGTCTTGTACCTCTGATTTATACAGCATCCAAGTCCATGCTCCTTTGCTGCAAATTTTCTGCAAGGAGAAAGGGACCATTGTCCCTTTGGTAGCTGTGTCTGTTCTCCTTGACATGGCACAAGTGCATGAGTTCCTTAACCTGGTCTGCCCACACCAGCCACATGTCCCATTGTCCTCATTCACACATACAGAGGCATCAGTGCAAATGGAGCATGGCCTCCTCTTCAGGTGACTCTTCAGTGTTGTGCACCTTTCTAGGTGAGCACCATGAAAAGTGGAGAGAGAACTGGAAATTAGGCGGTAAAATGAATGAGGCAGCTTAGGCTTTTGTCATTGTTTAGGTGGCGGTGACTGCTCGTGATTAGCAGACCTCAGCCACCTCATCATTTCCGCACTGCTGGAGGTGGTTTCTTTGCTGCCTGCTGCACCCAGCACTGACATGGTCTCGTGAAGCTTGCAGTGCCCAAAAGGCACTGTGATGGCTCACTGTTTTCTCACTTCATACAGTTTTTGTCAGTTTTTCCACTGATTTAATGCCTGTAATGGAGACATTTGCTTGGAAGTTTCATCTTTACCTCAGAAATATGTGCTCACCAGTGTCCTTTGCTATGACTGATACACTTCTCTTGTACTGGGTTAATAATTTTTACAGTCTACCATCATAAAGCAGATACCTCCGGCACTTGTGTTTGAACTGAGACTAATTCTCGTGCTGTTTGCTCTTAATCTAGCGACTAGAAACTTTTATTCTCCGCAGATGAATAAATGCAGTCTGCCAGATTCCCTCCTGCTGTCATAGGGGTATATTCTTTCTTAGTGTTGCTTTATGACTTGTGGAGAAGGGCAGGCAGTTTGCTGCACACTGCTTGCCTCCCCCTGAGTGTCTTCTCCCCCAAAATTTTGTGTCTCTACCCAAGTGTCTTCTTCACAAAAGTCAAGTATGGAAAATTTCCACTGGATGAGATTTGGAGACAGTATAAAATAATGGTTGAAGCTGATTTTTTGTCTGTGTGGGACAATGGTTTCCCATAGTTTTAATATGCTAACATAAAGCAAAACAAAGTAAAATTCAAAAGGCTTGTTTAAAATACTCTACTTTGGAATTTATTGGATTAAAAAA
The DNA here is from genome assembly GCA_013396735.1 of Grallaria varia. Taxonomy (NCBI): domain Eukaryota; kingdom Metazoa; phylum Chordata; class Aves; order Passeriformes; family Formicariidae; genus Grallaria; species Grallaria varia. The sequence goes on along the minus strand of VWZG01012361.1, from coordinate 1,408,917 downwards.
GACTGAAAGTTAATGTAAAATGAAATAGAAGGTGAAATTGTGAAATTCAGAGTTAAATTTGCGAGTTCAGTGTGACATTTCAAAATTTCCAGATGAATATGCAGTTCCTTTCTACCCTGAGAATAGCAACAAATGTCAAAATGTTGACATTCTTCACAAAACAGTAATTCAGAGTTCTAACCAGCACTAGCTGTATATCAGCTGCTGACTCTGTCATTGCTTCTGGGCGGATTAAATTAAATGCTGTTGCTTCTGTTAAAACGAGGAGGAGGGGAAGAAGAACAGTGGTGTCTAACAATGAGATGAGAAGCTCAGAGTTAGGACTTGGTAGTACTCTGCGGCATTGAGAATGATGTTTTCCTCTTCAAGGTCTTATAAATCTCTGCATCAAAATCTTTGTGGATTTTTTCAGGTGGTAAGGTGTTGGCAAGATGTACAAAGAGGTTTTCTCAGAACAGTGTGCTTGTCCTGACTGCAGGAACCCAAGACAGTCTGGTTTATACCCTAAACTTTTGAAAGAGCCTGATTCTTGGCTTGAAATGTGTTTAACGTTTTCTTTTGAGGACTTTATTCTTTGTGCTTTGTATTATATTTTTATTATTTCAGCACTCCATATGCTAGCAGGAACCAGCTGATGACAGAGCAGTTAATCAGATTTTTCTCTTAGGAATCATGTATTTTCCTGAAATGGTGAAACAAAGAGTTCCCAAACAATTACCTTGAAGTTAAAGGTAAGAGGGAGCCTGCAGCTACAGGAGTAAGTCAGGTCAGTATATACTGAGAAATCAACTTAAATTTACGGCTTCAGGATGCAGCTTTTGCAGCTTTAGCCTTTATTCAGCCACAATGGGTTAGTATATAAGAGGAATAATTGAGAAAGAGGCTTTTGACATAATACCTGGATGTTCTTTCTTGCTCCTTCTTAAAATAAGCTGAGGACAATGCCTCCACACATGATAAGGCGTGGGGCAACCTTGAAGTTAATCAAGGGCTCTTTTTCTGTGCTGGTTAACTCTTGATAACCAAGTGTCTACCTTAAGAGATACTGCCAGACCATGTTACAGTCTAACAGATAAGAATTTTGTATCTGAGGTCATAAAATGCACTGACTCTGTACTTACAGAACTTCTGATGGGGAGGCTGTCTGGTTTTCAAGCAGTGGTGCTTGCCTGAACCCTGGGCTGACTGAGCTCAGGTCTCTAACAGGCAGCCTGGTCTGTAGCATAATGAGGATGGTTGGCCTTGCTGCTGGTTTACAGCTTTCAGTACGGAAAGCAGCACCCAAAGAAGTGAGTGCCACTTCATTGACTGGCAGGCATACTCTGGCTGTTGGACGTTTTTGTGATGGTGCTGCTGATTACTGAAGGAGTTGTTTCCTTCTGTTTTAAAATACACTGGAGTCCAACAATATTGCTTCTTTCAAAGCCAAGGCACCAGAGAGTGTGGGGAGCTGCTCTTCTGTCAGATAACCTCTGTGTCATTGTCAAATTTATTGCAATGGAGCTAGGGCATGAATGGGTAATGGGAAGGGAAACTTGCCCAAACGTATGCACCAATTGATTAGGAGAGCTGGGGAGAACAAGGAGACATTGAAGCATCTTGGTGTCATTGTGTGGCTCTTCTGTTTGTGATGAGAAGGTCTCTGGCTGCCCTGTTGGTGTGAAACTCTGTAGGCTTATGATGGGTAATGCCAGTGGTAAAACAAGTGTTAAGATGCTTTGGGTGATGTGTTATTTCATCTATGTCATTTGGACTGGATCATCCTTTGTTTGAGTGGTTTCCCTACTGTATTTGTGGTCTTAATCCAGTTCTTAATGGCACATGTACACATATAATAGTAGTGGTTCATTACTGAAGGATCACTCTGTGTAGGGAGCTGTGCGCAGTTTAAAAGACGACTGGTTTCTCCGAGGATAGGCCTGGTTGTGCACAACTAGACTCTTGAGCCTGGTACTTTGTTGAGGAGGCAAGTTGGAAAATGATCATGGTGCATAGTGAGCAGTGGTGGATCCCACCTAAAATAGATACTCAGCTAAAAAGAGTAGAAAGTAATCTGTAATGACTGTAATGGGGTTTTTTCATCCAAGAGTAATGGCATGAAACAGTTGCTAATATATGGTTGCATTTATTGATCATAAACGTTCTGGTACTAAACTAACTTAGGCGTCCACATAATGGGCTTCCTGTTAGGATTTACCTCTGAGTAACTATAAAGAATCACAATATAGTAAATTTGATAGCAGCCTTTGGGGAAAAAAAGACGTTAAAAAAAAGAAGAGGTTTCCTATCACAAACTGAAAGAACTCCTGCAAGGCAAACAGAATCTGCAATTACACTGACAGTTTTGTTCTTAAATGAAAATAATAGTGAATTATAAAGCTGTAAAAGTGTTTTCACAACAATATTTTGTTTTTATAACTCATACTATTTCACTTAGTAGCTGCCTGGCTCCAGAGCAAGTTACATAACATGATATTATGAATATGATGGCTCAACTTTTTGTCTAGGGAATTAATTTAAGGGCTCTAAACTTTCCAGTCACATTCTCTTCTTTGTTCCAGACACAGTGTATTCTCTCTGCTGGAAAAAATATCAGATGAACTACGTCTTGCTTGTAGCACAGTAATATTCATATGCCTCTTTATCCTCACTAATAGGGCAGTGACTTATTTTCACATGGATCCTCAAAATAGTCCAGTTTGAAATGGGCTGTCTGGAGTCGGTTATACAAAACAAATAGGAAGAGCAGAGCAGAGTGTGGTAGCTGATCAATCTAGCATTAGCAAGGATTTTCCACGATGTGGCTTAGCACCAGCACAGACAGATGAATTAGTATTACTGTCAGTATCACTCATCCTCCCAATTAAATCTTTTTCTAAATAAACAAACAAAATTTCCTCAAATGAATCGGCAGTAACTCAACCTGACATATTAGGATTACTTTGGTCATCAGTAAAATGGAGCCACACCTGAGCTATAATACAGCAGATTAACTATCATAATTTTCATCTTGTTATTGCCTAGTTAGGCTCTACTTTGCCGTATTTTTTTCTGGGGTTTCCTCCAGCTTTGTGAGAGCTGTTCAGTCATCAAATGAATCACCTTCTTTTCTGTTGTTTCTTTGAAAGAGCTTGAAGTGAAAACTCAATTCCTTTTTCAGGGAGAAAAATTGCATAAGTGGGCAAGGAAGTTCTTGCTGTGTTTATGCCACTGGTGGATTCCTTCTAGGGTGTATGCCTGATGGATTTTATTTTGCAGTTAAGTTGGCTGAGAAGAAATCTCCGTATGGAAGTGCCCTGCTTTATTTGTATTCTTGTAGACCTCCATTTCATGAGTGTTTTGCAGACTTAAAACTCCCAGATGACAATTGTGTTTCCCTGGTCTGATGATCAGCATCAGAAAGGTGCCCTACATCTCCTACTCCAGCTCGTGTTAGAAGTTTGCTTTTCTATTCCTTTTGCTGCAAGGTCCTTTCTCCCTTCTATTAAGCAACACTTACTTGTGACCTCTCTTCCCCCAGGCTGCATCCCAAAACCTGCATCAATTCTTGCATGACCTCATTTGAATACTTCAGTTAAAACTTCCTCCTGAACACTTTTCTTTAACTGCATTTCCCATAATCTAGATTTTTCACGACTTCTGTGTGTTTCCACGTCACTTTCCTTGAGGGTTCTTGACCTCCAAGGCTTAAGTTTAAAATTGAGCCATTTGCTGCTGTAGAATTTCCAGGTCCCTGAGTAAGTGGTTGATGAGTCTTTCTAGTAGATTTTTCAGTACAGAGAAACAATGCAGTTGTATTGCAGGCAAATGTGGCCCTGTAGGTTACGGAGGATGTTGGAATTGGATGTGCTTGTATTTGTTTCTTTGTGAGGTTGCTCACCAATAAATATGTCCAAATATAGTTTTCAAATCTGAATTCAGCTTCCCACCCACCTTTCTGTAACATTTCATCATCAGGTGAATTTCACCATTCTGCTGAATAAATACAGCACAGCAATTAAAACCATATGTGTAATTAAAAGAAATCCAGCATAAATTTAACCTGCATGAAGATAAGAAAGGTAAAAGGATAAAGACAACTGGAAGCTCCGTTCTGTGTGACCTGCTTTTGAATAAACAACATTATATTCCACAGTCAATTATCCAAAAAGTACAATGTGTTCTGTTGCCAAAAAAAGGTTGTCAGATCGTGGTTAGTCGAAAGGACACATGCACTGGAGTGAACATTAGTCTGTTGTACTCAGTAAAATATTATACAAACAAAGGTGGTTTGTTACTGGCTTTTTTCTTTTTCCTTTTTTTTGTAATATTTGACCACAGATAAAATTATGCAGCTTTTTAATATTATTTAATGAACATCTAATTGCAGGCTTCAGCAAGAGGTGCAGATATTGCTAGGGAAATCAAATAAGGTGTGCTCTGTGCAGCCCAATAATAAGGCTTCCAATACAAAAGTGGAAAAACAAGTCATTAGTTACAACCATCGAACGGAAGAGGTCTAATGGGAGCCACAGGATAAACATTCCATTTTATTATGTCTTCGTTATATGTTTTGCAAGAATCTGTGGTTATAAATTAAAATTGCTTTTTTGCAGCAGTGGCTGTAAAAAGTTCAAAATCTGTGAATGTACCTATTATTTTTATTTATATCACAGCAGGCTGCTTGGAAAATTACCTTCCCCCCCCC